>CM069446.1:2326936-2710962 GCA_035610835.1 Ophiura sarsii | reverse complement strand
ATCATAACTTGGAAGTTCATGTAAATGAGAGGAGTTTGTGTGGGTAACAAGTCCTGTTTATAACACCATTGTTCTGATTACTCATAAAAAAAGTCTGATGGCCTCTATATAGGATACCTAGTAAAAGTTTTGATCACCAACCGCAAAACTAGAAATCTAGGGTTTAACACATTTGTTTCCTGTGTTATTGTTTCCCGGGGGGGGGGGGGGGGGGGGGGGGGGCACTCAACTTTTTTTTGGGTAGGGGTGTGCCGCACAGGGTCTCAAAAAGGGGGCTACAGAACTGAACTGAGTGGATTTTTTGACGAAAAGTAGGGTCTTAGGAACTGATTTTTTCAAAAAGTAGTCTTGAGACTGCCTATAGTTCAATTTTGATAGCAAGAACGCAAATTTTCAATTTATTTTGGTTTTAGAACGCAAAATTTTCAAGAATTGGGGCTTTGGATCACAAAATTTCGCGATTTTTGATTTTTCAATAAAATTGGGGGTCTTAAGAACGATGCAGGCTCAAAAGGGGGGGTCATAAGAATCTAGCAGCAGAGGGTGAAAAAGGGGGGTCTTCACGGCGGCACATACCTATACCCTTTTCGAATGTCAGTGCCCCCCCCCCCGGGGGTTGTTTCAATGAGCCTTTCATCAAGGCGCTGTATTCAGTATATAGGTGTGAGCGCCCTCTATCAAACACATTTTCCAAGATTTCTTATCAACAGCATTTTCCTTGTTCTATGATTGTTTTTCTTGTAAAATCAAATTGCATCATATTGTCATTTGGCAAGGATCTAAGGTCCACATAGTTTTGTCACAGAGGCCTCTCGAGTGCCGAGCGCACGAGGTGCGCGAGAGTTGAGCGAATGTCCCCCTTTGTATTCCACAAGTTTGAATAGAGGGTGCTCACACCTATATACTGAATACAGTGCTTTGATGACGACAGGCTAACGGTCCACAATCATTCTTGTTGTTGTTTGGTTTGAGGTATTTTCTATAAAGAAAGCTGTCATTAATAATGCATAATTAACTGTATGTCTATTTTCAATTTGGATAAGATCTTTTCCCCCCACAAAAATAAACAGCCTCGGAAAATGTCCCCCTTTGTATAATGAATCCAATTCCTCCGTGGCCATGACTGACAGACATGATATCCTTCTGACAGGATACAGTCTGTGTTAATCTCTAACTCTATAAACCTGATTGAACAATTAGATAAGCAAAGTGTTAATTCTTTAACAAATTAGTGTTGACAGGCTTGATTGTGTAGTTGATTTATAAGGGTTTAATTTGTGATCTGACCTGACTGAAGGGGGTTTTCAGGACATGGCTTGTGTGCTCTTTAGGGTGGAGAAGGGGAAGCGACAGCAGGGACAATACAGATTTCTTTATAAAAAAAACAAAAACATACGCCAACCATCCTAGACACATTTTCGTACTTCTAAGGGTTTAATTTGTGATCTGACCTGACTGAAGGGGGTTTTCAGGACATGGCTTTTGTGCTCTTTAGGGTGGAGAAGGGGAAGCCAGACAGCAGGGACAATACAGATTTCTCTAACATACGCCAACCATCCTAGACACATTTTCGTACTTATTAAGGGTTTAATTTGTGATCTGACCTGACTGAAGGGGGTTTTCAGGACATGGCTTTTTATGCTCTCTAGGGTGGAGAAGGGGAAACGGGACAGCAGGGACAATACATATATCTCTAACATACACCAACCATCCTATATACATTTTCGTACCAAGTAGTGGCCTTGTGAAAATAGGGGAAAATACTGTATATATATAAGGCAAAATAAAAAATAAAACATGTTTAGCATCCTGCCTTTTTGAAGAAAAAAAAGGAAGGAGGAGAAAAAGAAAGAAAAAAAAAGAAAAAAAGAAAGGAGGTGGCGCCTAAAAAGGAAGCAGGCCAGGACGCTAAACATGATTTTTAAAAAAATTATTTGGCCTAATCATCCAACTTTGACCACAGGGACAATACAGATTTCTCTTTAAACAGATAGATCCTTGTTTAGGCCAAGTAAAATAAAAAAAATCATGTTTAGAATCCAGGTTTTGAAAGATGGGGAGGAGCTTTTTATTATTATTGGGGAAAAAATAAAATTATTTGTATTTAACCATTATTTGACATGCTTGATGGCCAGAACGATACCTACCTTGGGAAAAAAAGGAGGGAGGCCTTTTTATTTTCTTGTTTTTAAATGGAGTTTTTTTGTGATCATAAAACTCTCCTAAACAGTACTTCTGATATCATTGCTAAGGCCATTGGCTCAGCTTCTGGAACATTTTTATTTTTTCAAAGTTTATGAATTTTACAAGATAATAATAAAAATGACAAATCTTCAAAAATGAAGGCGGACAGGGATGTTAAACATACATTTGATTTACTTGGCCTTACTTTCAGAATTATATTGACAGTAAGACAGAAGAAGGTGCTAACAGATGAGCAGACAGGCAGAGAGACAAAATGACAATCAAGGATATCAGGCTATTCTATTTGAAATCCATACACCCCCTATGGAAGACTTACCTTAAAGGTATATTATGTGATCTTTTCCAGGGGACGCCCTCAATCCTCGAGAGAAAAAAATGGAAGCAAATTTTCTTGCAGATTTACTTTTCTGATCATAAATCATAAATATATTCGAAGTTACAGAGCAATATGATTCCTAATAACCTCAAAATCATAGTTTTAGAGTGAATTTAGAGTAAAATGTGAAAAAATAGATTGAACCCGCTAGGTACATACAATCTATTTTCAAACCATGATTTTGAAGTAATTCGAAATCGTATCGATCTGTAACTTAGAAGATCTTTAGATTTATGATCAAAATATGCAAATCTGCAAGAAAATCTGCTTTTATAGTAAAAATCAATGATAGAGGGCGCTACTTGGAAAAGATCACATAATATACCTTTAATCTTCTTCACAGGGAGTGTGAATTTCAGATGGGTTTCCTGCATGGGTGACTCCATTTGAAATTCACACTCCCTTTGTAGAAGGTTAAGGTCATATTTTTCCAAACAGGTGTGTGGATTTCAAATGGAATTACCCATTCTTAATCCAACATAGCAATGTCCTACTGGCATGACGGTATACATTACAAGAGATATGAACATATAGCACTTTTCATGGCTTTTACTTCAGAAATCAGGATATCTAGGGGAAATTATCTACTTAATTGTAGGGTTATTAGAAACCCATTATATGACAATAGATCTTGGAACAAACACCACAGGATTCTCAGATTTGGAGCAGTTCTCAGTCTTCATTGGCTCAATAGTAATTGGGAGGTAGTCGTCCTCATGGCAAGACTAATACAATTGAAGACCGCCCTGGAAATACCCTTGACTAGGCCAAGGCTTGAAGCCATCCCTCACCTATTTCCTCTACCCGCTCTGCGTACACACGCCGCGTAATTACACTTCCCTATCAAATCACCGATTTTGGCTTCCATGATACGCCCTTAACCAAAACAATCCCTATATCCCCGCCTCTGCCGCGGACATGATTATTCCGTTTAATGGATACGAGGCAATGAGTTAGTTCCGTGTGCATTGCTATAAACAGCCTATGAAGTGATACTGGAAGGTATAACAGAATACAATACTTCCCATACACTGTCATGCTAACACTTTCCACGCGGCTATTAGTTTTACCATATACAAAACAGATTTTCAGAAAACTTTCCCAATTTTCAAAGTCTATCTCATGGATTACTGAGCCAATACTGGGCATGTTTGTACTTATGTCAATGCATTTCTCATGGTGATTCCAAATATGGTAATGAAATTCAATAATTTTGACATTTTTGAAACATTTTGTGAAATTTTGGAATGTCGTCTGCAGCCGCCTGCCGCATGGAAAGCGTTAAGTAGGCTATCAACACTTAAGGAAAGTATCACTCATGTTAGGCAAAAAAAAGAATAAGTTGTGTTGCCCTCATCGACCGACCCTAAAATCGTAAAAACTAGGGTCGCATTTTTTTTAATTTTTAATTTTTTTTGTATTATTAAAAGTGTCTAAATGTTACTATTTCTTGCTTGAAATGAATAAATAAGCCTAAATAAATGTTTTTTAGACTACTGTTACACAAGAAACATTAGTTAAATTGACATATGGGCATATACCTATTTTGTCTTGACATAGAAACCATATATTTTTCAACCAAAAAAAAAAAAAAAGATTGAAAAAAGAAAAGATAAAGATTTCCGACCGACCGACCCGAATTAAAAATGTTTGGCACTTGAGGACAACACAATTTTTTTTTCTTCCTTATTATCAACCATATTTATCCTGCGATATGATATTTAGCCTAGATATGATACTATTGATGGCAATGTCAAAAGATTCAGAACTCATAATTCTCAATATTCAACCTGACAAAGCAAGCAAGAGGTACAATAGGGCGGCCCAGGTTCTAGTACAGTTTCATACCGCACGCGCCTGTAACATATTTTACAAAAACAAGGCATACTTTTATGTATTTGAACAGAAAAAACCTTTTGGAAGTTACAGAATTAGTTTGGTACCAAACTTAGGCCTAAAAAAAAAGAAGGTTTGTTTGCCCAAACACGACCGACCCATAAAATCTCAAAACCCCATGCCTTTTTTTTTTTTTTTTTTTTGAGATTTTTTTTTAATTTTAAATAATGTTTTATGTTGAAAAATATATGTATTAAATGATATTTTCATCTTAATTTGCCAAACTAATCAACTACACTGCCCTGTTATTTACTTATTCCCACATATCCACCCTTTAAAACACTAAGGAGATGCAAATCCAAGATCCTACCACTATCTGAAGGTTTGTACTACAGGCTGCCAGCTGCCCTATTAAAAACAAAATACATGTATTAGCCCTAACCAGCCAGGCTATGTTCGTACGGTGTGGAAACTGGGGGAAGGAGACAAAGTATGATTTTAAACCAAATAATCGCTGTGAAACCCCTTGGAATTGACCCCCAGAACCTCTGATCACCGCGCCGCGTCCCTAATCACTTGGCTAACCTGGTAACGCTCACCTGGGCAGTGATTTTGTACACACATATCAGCTTGGTTGATGACGTCATCGAATCATATGCTATAGAATGCGAGTGGACATTGTTTTTTGCTTTAGTGAATCGGAGTGTAGGAAGGTTAGGGTTTTAAAGAACATTCAAGTGTATTAACATCAACTTGTATAGTTTTTTTCTTCTCTAAAAGTGTCCATAGCCAAAAAAAAAAAAAAAAAAAAAAAAAAAGGTAATCGACCTACCGACCCACTTTTTTCAACTCTTGTTTGGGCAAACAAACTTCTTTTTTTTTTAGGCCTTACAATTAACACTTTCCACGCAGCTATTAGTTTTACCATATACAAAACAGATTTTTCAGAAACCTTTCCCATCTTTCATGGTCTATCTCAAGGATTACTGAACCAATACTTGGCATGTGTGTACTTATTTTAATGCATTTCTCATGGTGATTCTAAATGTGGTGTGGTGATGAAATTCAATTATTTTGACATTTTTGACACATTTTGTGAAATTTTGGAATGTCGTCTGCAGCCGCCTGCCGCATAGAAAGTGTTAAAGCGATCTATGTTTCCAGGTTACAAAAGAAGGTTTTCTGATCTGTAAATTCATTCTTTCGTTATTTGTAGTCAAATGCACTGAAATGTAACATACAGCTAATAAAATGCAACGATGCACAAGATACAAAAGAAAGGAATGGCTCTTTTTCTTTCAGACTAAAATCCAACTTTGCACAAGTCTTCATTTTCTTCTTTCAGTAGCCTGTATTGCATGTTACAGAAGAATGGGAGGCCACTCCCATTCTTCTATAACATACAATGGGAGGCCACTCCCATTCTTCTGAACATAGAATGGGAGGCCACTCCCATTCTTCTGTAACATAGAATGGGAGGCCACTCCCATTCTTCTGTAACATAGAATGGGAGGCCACTCCCATTCTTCTGTAACATAGAATGGGAGGCCACTCCCATTCTTCTGTAACATAGAATGGGAGGCCACTCCCATTCTTCTGTAACATAGAATGGGAGGCCACTCCCATTCTTCTGTAACATAGAATGGGAGGCCACTCCCATTCTTCTGTAACATAGAATGGGAGGCCACTCCCATTCTTCTGTAACATAGAATGGGAGGCCACTCCCATTCTTCTGTAACATAGAATGGGAGGCCACTCCCATTCTTCTGTAACATAGAAGGGGAGGCCACTCCCATTCTTCTATAACATACAATGGGAGGCCACTCCCATTCTTCTGAACATAGAATGGGAGGCCACTCCCATTCTTCTGTAACATAGAATGGGAGGCCACTCCCATTCTTCTGTAACATAGAATGGGAGGCCACTCCCATTCTTCTGTAACATAGAATGGGAGGCCACTCCCATTCTTCTGTAACATAGAATGGGAGGCCACTCCCATTCTTCTGTAACATAGAATGGGAGGCCACTCCCATTCTTCTGTAACATAGAATGGGAGGCCACTCCCATTCTTCTGTAACATAGAATGGGAGGCCACTCCCATTCTTCTGAACATAGAATGGGAGGCCACTCCCATTCTTCTGTAACATACAATCAGTCATCCAAGTTTCACACATTGCATCAGAATTGCACCCTAAATATAATAATTGAAAAAGAAATGTCAGAGACCCCCCCCCCCCCCTCGCCCCTAGTTTTAAATATGTTAAAAGGAAAATTATCCAAAATTGGAAAGTTACCAGGAAACAATTCAATGGCTGCATACGATGTCTCATGTTTACTAATTAAAGTACATGTACAGTTTTTGGCACTGTCTACTTTCGTAAAATTTGTTTGCAACCTGTGAATAGTATTACCTTGCACACACTGAAAATACTGGGAGCTGTTAAAACAAGTTATCAAGGTTTAGCCGGTTTCCTTTCAGGGCATTAATGTGGACACCTTGCCAAAGTTTGAACTAAAGCAATGCATTGTGGGAGAGGTACAAAATGTGATTCGATACTTTGTATGATTACAAGTACATGTAGAGTCACATGATATAATAAAGGCTTAACGCTTTCCACACGGCTATTAGTTTTACCATATTATACAAAACAGATTTTTCAGAAACCTTTCCCCACTTTCAAAGTCTATCTCAAGGATTACTGAACCAATACTAGGCATGTTTGTACTTACTTTGATGCATTTCTCACGGTGAGTCCAAATATGATGATGAATTTCAATAATGTTGATATTTTTGAAACATTTTGTGAAATTTTGGAAGTGTCGTCTGCCGCGTTGAAAGTATTAAGGAGAACAGAAACAACTAAATTAAGTTCAATTACAGTAGAAGCAGTGCTATAAGAATACCACAAACTGACTATTTGATTGTTTCTTTTTGGGGGGGCTTAAAATGTGCCCATAATTGGGAGGAATTTCCAATAATATTAAGTAAAGTAATAAGACTAATGGTATTAATGACTGCTTATATAGAATTTTCTTCCAAAACCAAAACATTCACACTGCTTAAGAAAGGCCAGGGTTCAGAACCAGTTTCTAGATATGTAAAGTTGCTGAAAACATCTACAGAAAATACACTTTAATATTTCACTGGCCTGCCAGTATATCTTACAGTGAAATGATGGAAAGCTGTATGAGGCCCCTGCCCCCCCCCCCCCCCCCAAAAAAAAGAAAGAAGAAAGGTCTGTCTGTCTCACATACATTTGGGCAAATAGCTATGCGATATGAGTTGTTTTTGTTTTTTAGAAATAGCTATGCCAAATAAAGAAATTCTTCTTCTTTTTTCATTGTGTTTTTGGCCCACTTTTTTCTTTTTTTGTTCTTTCAGAGCCAATTTCTTTCAATTTTTTATAGACAACTAAAAAAAGCCTCAAAATTGAGCTCATCGCATAGGGCAAAGTGGCAAAAGTGACTCCACATACTTATGCACGCAGGGTATATGAGACAGATCCTATTTTTTCTTGGCCTAATATGTGACATGTTCTACCGAAACCAGACACAATTGGGCAAGATATCAACATTGAGTTAGTAATTGATTATTAAAGTAGAGATCTTTAGCTTTACAATGGTACCTTTTTTTTTTAATCGGACTTCCAAAAGCGGAGTTAATCATTTTCAAGTTCGTCTTTATAAAAACTCCAAACTGAGATATTCTCCTTTAAAGATGTACTTACAATGTACTTACAATGTACTTTTTAAAAAAATAAAAAATAAAAATTGCATTTATTTTTTTGTTGGTTTGATTTTTTAATATGAAACTCTCACAATAATGTTATAAAACACTCTGAAGATTAATTATTTACAAGAAACTAAAATTTCCAAAAAATCACCCCCAATTTGGTTTTGGGTTATTTCTCAGTTTGGAGCTCTGAAAAGTTAATTATTGCACAACAAACCCCATGACATAGCACTCAATGCAGATGCCCTGGGTTCAATTCCCAGCGCTGGCAGACCCGTTTCCCCCCTTGTTTGATGCATTTGCTTCCTTGGAAAGGTTTTTTAACAACCCTGTGGCATCTTGGTTAACACTAATAACAGATACATAGGTATTCTGCTACCACAGTTTGACCCATGGAAACGGAATAATTACCAATTCGTCTGTTTAAATACGATTGGAAATGTATTAATTTTGAAATCCTACGTCTAGTCTGGAACATAGAATGACAATGCAAAAAAATATAATATATTTGGATTCAGAATATTGGCCTGAGAGGGGGGGGGGGAAACGGGGGTTAACAATTTTTGAAGATGTGTGCCGGCCGGCCTCGATGTCAAAATCTGAAGTTGGAGCTTGGATTGCTTTTCATTTCAAAGGGTCTCAGGGTCTGAAATTTGTGGGAAACTCGGAGACATGTAACGCGATCAAGTGGAATGAGTCGTATGTCGGGAATATCGATTTTGAGTTACAGGTAAAAAGAAGTGACAAATTCTTATGTTTTACTCTGTATTCTTAGTTGGTACACTGTTTGTAACTTTAAAGTAGAAGTTTGATTTTAGTGGGGTTTGGACCATACTGTAACATTTTCATCTGCTTTTAAATGATGGACAAATATCAAAATTCGAAACTACCGACATGTGACTAATTTCGCTTGATCACGTCACATATTATCATTTTTAAGTGACAAACATTTTTCATTTAAGCATATAGACCAAACCAAATTTGTCATGAACTATCCACAATGATCAAAGAGTGCTAGCTGAAGGGGGAAGGGGGTATTTAGGGGGAAGGGGGGGGGGGGCTATTTTGGGTCTTGTGTCCTATCAATATCCTAAATAACACAATTTTTTTTAATGCAATTAAGATCCATAACTACACACAAAAGGATATATTTCTAATAGTTTCAGTTAAATCTGACTAAAGATTTGCATACATACATGTACCAGTTAACCAAGAATTAAATCTGTGTGAATCCTTTTTGGTAACTATCAATAAACAAATTGAATACATTTTTTGTGTTTAATCTTCAAGAGTTGTGTAATGAAACACGGTTTTCCTGATACAGCACATGACTTCCTGATGCTTTGATTAGATAAAAGCAACCTATCAAATGTACATTAAGTTATCATAACCTGAAAAGTGCTTACCTCTGTAATGTAGTCCCCTAATAATAAATAGTCCTATCTAACACAATCCCAGGAAGTAAAATCTCACAAGTACGACGCATAAACAGAACCAGTGTTTTGAGAGAGAAATAATACAGCACAGATTTGTTGCAGCATATCCACCATACTATAATGTCCAAGTTTGTCTCGTAATAATATTCCCACACAGAAAAAGTTGACAACTTCAAAACCTAGTCAAGCTCCGTAAGCCATGCATTCATGACAATACAGCCAGCCAATGGTGATTGACAGTGGTTATGTGTTGCGCACTGCCTCCATCCCTTCCTGTCCACACAGACACAGTGCATATACTACGCTGTCTGTATTACAACAACGCTATACTACCACTACTCGAAACTGGCTTATTTCCTGTTTGCCATACTTCCTCTTATATACTCCCTGCCATACACAATTATACGTTGGATGCTAACTGCCTGGAAAATACAAACCAGGCTAAATGGATTGGATATGGGTTGCTCTTGGGCGCTAACGGTTGGAGCGTTCGGCATAATTCTGTTATACCCTACACACCAACATCGGTAGTATGCGTCGTTCTTAAAAATCACGCATTATGATTACCCCTGTGAAGGGTATAACAGAATTACTCTGAGCGTTCAGTTGATGAGCGCTAAGCGAGAGGTTAGCTAGGCTCGAGACTAAACTTTCGGTTAACGGCCGTGTGAATTGTGTCATGGTTAATTAACCTCGAGTCTAAAGCTGGAATTTTTACCATAAGAAATCTGGCAGTTAATTAGTCCCGAAGCACTAACCGAGTTAGCTGAGAGCGTGTCTGCCATGTGAATCCTTCAACTATGTTAACCGCGAGTGAGATTATTGTAAAGCCATTGCCTATCAATTCATTACTCCCAACAATGAATTTTGGCTAATTTTGCACTTTGGCTAACTGTAACGGTGCTTTGGCTAATTGTTTGCTTTGGCTAACTATGTGCTTTGGCTAACTGTGTGCTTTGGCTAACTGTGTGCTTTGGCTAACTGTGTGCTTTGGCTAACTGTGTGCTTTGGCTAACTGTGTGCTTTGGCTAACTGTGTGCTTTGGCTAACTGTGTGATTTGGCTAACTGTGTGATTTGGCTAACTGTGTGCTTGGCTAACTGTGTGCTTTGGCTAACTGTGTGCTTTGAATAACTGTGTGCTTTGGCTAACTGTGTGCTTTGGCTAACTGTGTGCTTTGGCTAACTGTGTGCTTTGGCTAACTGTGTGCTTTGGCTAACTGTGTGCTTTGGCTAACTGTGTGCTTTGGCTAACTCTGCGCTTTGGCTAACTGTGCGCTTTGGCTAACTGTGCGCTTTGGCTAACTGTGCGCTTTGGCTAACTGTGCGCTTTGGCTAACTGTGCGCTTTGGCTAACTGTGCGCTTTGGCTAACTGTGCGCTTTGGCTAACTGTGCGCTTTGGCTAACTGTGCGCTTTGGCTAACTGTGCGCTTTGGCTAACTGTGCGCTTTGGCTAACTGTGCGCTTTGGCTAACTATGCGCTTTGACTAACTGTGTGCTTTGGCTAATGGTGTGTTTTGGCTAACTGTGTGCTTTTGCTAATGGTGTGTTTTTGGTTAACTATGTGCTTTGGTTATGGTGTGTTTTGGCTAACTGTGTGCTTTGGCTTATGGTGTGTTTTGGCTAACTGAGCGCTTTGACTAACTATATGCTTTGGCTTAATGTGTGCTTTGTGGCTAACTGTTTGCTTTGGCTAACTGTGTGCTTTGACTAACTGTGTGCTTTGGCTAACTGTGTGCTTTGGCTAACTGTGTGCTTTGGCTAACTGTGTGTTTTGGCTAACTGTGTGCTTTGGCTAACTGTGTGCTTTGGCTAACTGTGTGCTTTGGCTAACTGTGTGCTTTGGCTAACTGTGTGCTTTGGCTAACTGTGTGCTTTGGCTAACTATGTGCGTTGGCTAACTATGTGCTTTGGCTAACTGTGTGCTTTGGCTTATGGTGTGTTTTGGCTAACTGTGTGCTTTGACTAACTATATGCTTTGGCTTAATGTGTGCTTTGTGGCTAACTGTTTGCTTTGGCTAACTGTGTGCTTTGACTAACTGTGTGCTTTAGCTAACTCTGTGCTTTGGCTAACTGTATGCCTTGGCTAACTGTGTGATTTGGCTAACTGTGTGCTTTGGCTAACTGTGTGCTTTGGCTAACTGTGTGCTTTGGCTAACTGCGCTTTGTGGCTAAATGTGTGATTTGGCTAACTGTGCTTTGGCTAAATGTGTGCTTTAGTTAACTGTATGCCTTTGGCTATAACTGTGTGCCTTGGCTAACTGTGTGCTTTGGCTAAATGTGTGCTTTGGCTAAATGTGCGCTTTGGCTAACTGTGTGCTTTGGCTAACTGTGCGCTTTGGCTAACTGTGCGCTTTGGCTAACTGTGCGCTTTGGCTAACTGTGCGCTTTGGCTAACTGTGTGCTTTGGCTAACTATGTGCTTTGGCTAACTGTGTGCTTTGGCTAATGGTGTGTTTTGGCTAACTGTGTGCTTTGGCTAATGGTGTGTTTTGGTTAACTATGTGCTTTGGTTATGGTGTGTTTTGGCTAACTGTGTGCTTTGGCTTATGGTGTGTTTTGGCTAACTGAGCGCTTTGACTAACTATATGCTTTGGCTTAATGTGTGCTTTGTGGCTAACTGTTTGCTTTGGCTAACTGTGTGCTTTGACTAACTGTGTGCTTTGGATAACTGTGTGCTTTGGCTAACTGTGTGTTTTGGCTAACTGTGTGCTTTGGCTAACTGTGTGCTTTGGCTAACTGTGTGCTTTGGCTAACTGTGTGCTTTGGCTAACTGTGCGCTTTGGCTAACTGTGCGCTTTGGCTAACTATGTGCTTTGGCTAACTGTGTGCTTTGGCTTATGGTGTGTTTTGGCTAACTGTGTGCTTTGACTAACTATATGCTTTGGCTTAATGTGTGCTTTGTGGCTAACTGTTTGCTTTGGCTAACTGTGTGCTTTGACTAACTGTGTGCTTTGGCTAACTCTGTGCTTTGGCTAACTGAGTGCCTTGGCTAACTGTGTGATTTGGCTAACTGTGTGCTTTGGCTAACTGTGTGCTTTGGCTAACTGTGCGCTTTGTGGCTAAATGTGTGATTTGGCTAACTGTGCTTTGGCTAAATGTGTGCTTTAGTTAACTGTATGCTTTGGCTATAACTGTGTGCCTTGGCTAACTGTGTGCTTTGGCTGAATGTGTGCTTTGGCTAAATGTGTGCTTTGGCTAATTATGTGCTGTGGCTGCCTGTGTTATGTTGATTCATTAACCCTAACCATCATACACACTACAAATCCCTAAGCTGCTACCTGCTGGTATCGCATGCTCACCACCCGGTCATCTCGTGCCACGATCCAGCGGGATATCAAATGGCAAAAAAAAGGTTTTGAGCTTGAGCTGACCAGTTAGTGCAATCGGTAAGGTGTCGGACTTCCATGCACCCGGCCCGGATTCCATCCCCGGCGCGTGTTTTCATTGATTTTATGGATCTAATTTTATCTTCACCCTTCAAAACTGTACCAATATAAATGCTATCAGTGGTCCCATAATAATATTTGTACGCTTTAGATCATAGTTAAAGTGCTAAACACACTGTGTTGATAGTAAAACATAAGGCTGGTTTTACTCTAGTCATCCATGTACTAACAAGCAGGAACATACCCTACCGCTTCATGTCTTCAACAAGTTAATTTAGTAGTGAGTAGGGTATTCTAATCTTAACCGATGCGCAAGAGAGATCACTGTTTATCAATGGTTTGATAGACCAAATCATAATAGGCCTACCACTCTATAATTGCCAATTGTTTCAATTCAAGAAAACACCCTGTTCAGAGAACCTTATCATGCTTAAAATAACCAAACACATTCAGTGAAAGTGTAAATCTGTACAAGAAAGCATCATTGTTTCTCTCAAATGGAAACTTGTGATATCATAATAGGCCTACCACTCTATAATTGCCAATTGTTTCAATTCAAGAAAACACCCTGTTCAGAGAACCTTATCATGCTTAAAATAACCAAACACATTCAGTGAAAGTGTAAATCTGTACAAGAAAGCATCATTGTTTCTCTCAAATGGAAACTTGTGATATGAATACTAGAACAGTGCTTATAGGATATTATCTGTGTTTCATTTTGTCAGCCAATTGTTAATTTGTACAAGAAAGTGTCATTGCTTCTCCCAAATGGAAAACCTGTGACAGAAATTGCAACATTTATTTAACCAATGCAGGATTGTATTACATGTGGATTTCATTTGCAATGGGTTTTTTTTGGTGACCTACGTTACATGTTACGAAACTCTACATAAACAATAGCTGCCGGTTGTAGCATAATCATAACATCTTGGTATTATTGCAAATGTTTTGACTTGTTTTGTATGGGGTAATGATACCAGCCTGTTGGTCATAACATCTTACTGGTCTGGCTAATAATGCAATTATAGTGTTTAGAAACAATGATAGATTAAGACCTCAGGCTGGTACTATTTTGGCTCGCATACAAGTAAAATGTTAGACTCGGACTCTTTGAGTCCTCGTCTAACAACTATTACATACTAGAGAAGGAGCCTTGTATAAATATTATTCTTTAAACGTACAAATGTAGACCAAACTTATATCCTCCATTACAAAAATCACAATCCTTTATAGAAAAATCACAATATTTGTTACACCTGGTTTTATGGAATACAAATATTTATCAAATCTGATATAAACTCAACTATCCATGACACCTACAAAAGCCCTGTTGAATTGTTAGCATCCTGGTTCAACTTTAGCATATGGGTGCAAAAAGCGTAATAACAAAATACCATTATAATAGTACCTGCCAACTTGTGTCTCTGAAAAGTTCTCTGAACTTTGACCCAGGATACGATATACTGTAAAAGCCAATATTTTCGCGTACAGATATTTTCGCGGATTTTGATATCAAAGACATTTCGCGAATTGTTTTTTTCGCGGGCGACCGTCTGAAAGCATTGCATGAATGTGTAAAGCAATATTTTCGCGTGTTATAATTTTTGCGGAAAAAGATTTTGCGCGAAAAGCGCGAAAATAAAACCACCGCGAATATTTCAGCTTTTACAGTATTGGCCTAACAGTACAGTGCTGAAAAAGTATTTACCCGGTAATAAACATGTTCATCTTTGAAATTAGAATCCCAAAGTAAAATATTTGTGATGCGATCAAGCGGAATGAGTCGGATGTCGGGAATATTGAATTTGTGTTATAGATAAAAGAAATAACAAATTCTTATGTTTTACTTTATTTTCTCAGTTGGTAAATTGTTTGTAAGTTTAAAACTAGAAGTTCAATTCTAGTGGGGTTTGGACCATACTGTAGCATTTTCCATCTGCTTTTAAATGATGGACAAATATCAAAATTGAAAACTGCCGACATGTGACTCATTTCGCTTGATCACGTCACATTTTAGTATACAATTTGAAGACATTTCTGTATTGTAATTTGAGATATGGCACATGAAGATTGGTTGAATATCAAGAAAGTTGTGTGCAAAAAACTGAAACAATATGATCTTGATTTTTGCACTTGGATTTTCAAGTTTCAAAACACAAGCTAGGTATTATAGCATAAGCAATTAATAAGCAGTTTATTGATTGACTGATAGTAACATCTCATTGGCTGATTATAGTTAAGGGAGGGGTTATTGATCAATATCCTACATGCATGCACATATTAAAGGGGCATTGAGAGATAGACAGTATAGGAGTGCGCCCTCAATTTTCCTGGAAATCAGGTTTTTTGCGCATGTAATACCTGTGGATATACTACCATCTGAAACCATTTACCTTAATTCACCGTCTATCATGTAAAATGTCACGATACGGAAATTTTGATGTAGATCACATCAAAGTTATCAGCACCACTCACCACATAAATTGCTTCAACCGAATTGTGTCTCTACCGCCATCATTCAACCATTTTCCAGTAAATTATTACACTTCAGGGTTCCTTCATACTTTATATAAATTGAAACAATTCATTTTTTCCAAATTTCATTTTTCTCAGCAATCTCTTAATGCCCCTTTAAAGGTAGATGACCCGATCACATTTTCGTAACACAGAATTATTTCAAACATACGGAGATTTTCATATCATATGAAAGGTCGTATTTTTCTCATCATCATACTGAAATTTGACGGCCTAAATCGGTATAATTACGGAGAAATCGATGAAATAACGTCGAATTACCGCGAATGGTGGTAACCACCGATATAGTTTGTGTACTACTCAATGGGTACAGTTCACAGCATCTTGTGCGTCTAAAATAAGAACCATTAGAGCTATGCAACTCAAACTTTGGAACACAACTTTTTTAAGGATGACCTTTCATGTAGAATAGAAAACTTCAAGTTGAATATCGGAACATCTACCTTTAAGTAACCTGCACAAAAATACAAACATTTTGAGCACCGTGACTGTATGTGTAGTTTATAACAATGTGGATGCTAAAAGACAAAACACATTACATACCAGACAATGAAGCTTGACTTCCAAAATTATATTGTTGTCTCTGGAGAGTTTTTACCTGGATTCTCACCATAACAGGATACGATAAGCCATAAATCCACATTGAACATGTGGAATATATTTTGACAGCTATAGGGCATGTAAAAGCATTCAAGCATGCTTCAACTTGTTCAAGTTCAAATACACACCACTGAATAGAGAAGGTCAAATTCATTTCATTCAATGCAGTTGCACACTGTATCCCTTCAATAGCCAGTTTCTAGGATTTTCTACTTTTCAATAGATTAAGATATTGTGAAAGAAGGACCAATACATTATACATGTAGCTGCCATTTCATATTATAGTCTTTTTATAACCAACTCAGTTACATACCACCATAAACAGAACAGGTGGGAGCTATAGATCGGTGTAATTGCGCTATGGCAGAACCGATCAAAACAAATATTGTGACTCTTTGAATTCAAAAGTATTAATTTCATGACTCAATGTCAATAATCTCTTGTAATTTCACTTGTAAGAAGGAGCCATTAGTCCGCAAAATGAGAAGTGAAGTGGCCATTTTTGCTAATTGGTGTGTATTGTGCAATACCATTGTGGGAAAACTGTATTTAGGTACACTGCTCAAAATATAATATGCCAAATAATACCTTTTTTTTCTTTGAGGATTGAGGGCGTCCCCTGGAAAAAATCACATAATATACCTTTAATGTCCAGACCAGGGGTAGCATTTGCAAGCGGCTAGAGGTGCATTGGGAGATTTAGACACATCATGTGTCCTCGGCATGTTAATCATACACAAGCGAGCCGCGCAGCGCCGAGGACACATGCATTTAGCCAAATCCTCCTGGATAAATATCTAGGGGAATTCCCGTTGAAAAGAGATTATTTCCAATTCACTACACATCTGTATAAAGCTATAAGATCATTGCAACCAGCCAGATCGGCGGCGTGTCATAAAATTGTTGGTGACTTTATCAGGGCTCAGTGGCGTAGCGACCTCCATTGGATTGGATAGTATACATAGCGATCCATGCCCGAAATCAGTGCTATGGGAGACTAAAATAAATTGCTATTAATATAAAAATGTGATGACAGGTTTACAGCAAACAACACTTTCAGTCCTGTATAATCCAGACCAGGGATAGCATCTCTTCAAGCGGCTATTAGGGTCTGGGACTCTAACCTCTTTCTGATAAAAATGTGATGAAGTTGTCCATAAATGCATCGAATACAATTAATCCAATTTAAAATGCCGGTTTTTGACACCCATCCTTCCATACTTCAGAGGTGATTTGCTACACCTTTAGTATTAGTAGGCAAGTTGTCAAAACGTGTTTTGTCAGCTTTTAAAATGAATACACACTATTCACTTTGGGGAAATCACTTGCTAGATATAAATGCGACTTGTCTTGATCGTTAGCCTTTGAGCCCGCAAGTATTATAATTTCATTAGATCTTGTTGAGGAAAAAAAAAATTGTAATGTTGTCCTCGACCGCCCGCTCGTCATATTTAGGGCCGCTCCGATTTTTTTTTCCCAGATTTTTTTTCAGATTTTTTCCAGATTTTTTTCCCCAGATTTTTTTTTTCTTCAGATTTTTTTTTGAAACAGTTTTTTAATGGCATTGAATATTAAATTAAGTGTTTATAACATACATGTGCGACTCTTAGAGTGATTACAACTTCTTGTTGGCTGAACGATGAGCTTCCGCTGGTATAAGAAAATTAAATTCCTCTCTGAAAGCTGTGGAGGACAACATTCCTTCTTTCTTTTTTTGGCCTGATCCCAAACAACTGGTTAATAATTGGATGAGAAACCCAAAAGCAAACTCTCTATAACCCAAAACGGTGCAGAACCCAGAAGAAGGAAATGACAACTATGCCTGCTTAGCTCCTGAAAGCACCGCACATAGTCCACTGCATCGGAGAGGGGGGATATTCATGTAATGTATACTGGGATGTGAACCCAAATGGGATGCTTTTTGCAAGAAATTTCTAGACATGGGGTACCATTTTGTGCTGGAAAATCAGGGTTCCCATTTTGCAAATAAACGAAAACAACAACATATAAATCAGCCATTTTTAGGTAGACATGATAGAAAACCCTCAAATATGGGTCCCAATTTGGGGGGAAATAGCATGCTGTTTAAACCATCACTAAATATTCATATGACCAAAGAAATGGTGTCTCAACATTTTCTTCTTCATTGTAAAATTCCACTCCTAAATAACATCAAGTATTATTTAATTTCTAAATTTAGGAAACTGGATTACTTATTACCATGGGCACATAGCCAGGAGCCTTGGTGGTGGGGGGCATGAAATCGGTGTGGGGTCCACGGGCGCGCAGGCCCTGGGTGTGGGGTCTAGGCATTGCCCCTGGCGGTGGTTAGGGGCTACACCCTCTTGGAGCTGTAGGTTCTCTGCCGTTTTGAAGGCCCTGGAAGGGCTCTCCTGGCACACATTTCTTTCAATTACAGACATTTTCTTCAGTGGTGGCACCAGCATCATAAATTTTGGGGGGGGGGGGGAGGCAAGAATTAAAGCAAAATGCGCACATTATTTTGTCATTATACGCTGAAACTGTCAAATTTGGTCTAATTTTAACTAATTAATTGCAAAATTTGGTCTAATTATACCTAATATGGTTATAAAATGAGCGCGCAGCACGCCAACATTTGATATTTTATGCTAAGATGGTCACATTTTTAACCTTTTTGAAATTATTTCTAGGGGGGAAACTGCCCCCCCCCCCCCCCCCCCCCCCCCCCCCACCCGCCGCGAATTTTGTCTTAATTTGTTATCATATTTTAGGGAAAGTCATTCATGAAGTTATTTTGGGAAGCGCGACCCCCTTAGGCCAAAAAAAATAAATGTTTGTTTGTCCATAGAGGGTCCGAAAAAGGTAGGGTCGGTAGGTCAGATTTTTTTAATTTATTTTTATTTTTTAAATTGTGTTTTTGGGAATATAAATTCGGCATGAATACTGTGAATTTAAGTCGTCCAAACACAAAACACATCACTTTGATACTATTGAACTCTCTTTCATGAGTTTGTTAGAATTGTACTTTAATAGTAGGCCTACAACTGGTAAACTAACCAAATGAACATGTTGTCATGTCGGTCACCGCCATTTATTATTATTGAAAATTTGCAGAAAGTGAAACAACGTAGTGTTGAAGTTATGTTAGAAATATATACGTGAAAGCTAAGTGTTGTTATACGAAATTTTGTATCGATATGTCGTATAAGAAAACTTCGACATGTCGATTATTTATTTTATCGATGAAATATAATTGGTTTCCGAATTCTGCGACTATCGTCGTCAATCAAAAACGTCAGATAAAACCTGATCAGATCGGGAACGGGGGGAATATTCATATCAATGATGTACCCCACCAATAAATAACTTGGAAAATTGGCCGAAAAAGTCATCTAAAAACGTTATTAATGAAGACTAAATTGAACAAATTCCGAAGTAGCTGGCCGATACGGTCGCCATCTTTTAATTGTTAAAACGTTGAAAATCGTCCTTTCGTGCTTCGGCTTTATTCGATTTCCCATTCGGCCTCTTCCGAAACCTGATACGAATGACGTATTGCTACAAAAATTATCCTTACGCATGCGTGTGACAATTTGTCCAATCACAAATTTTACTTCAATTTTCCGGAACGGTACGAGTGACGTAATGCCAATAACATGCGCTCGCAACTCATCTCGAAAGGCACAGTTCCCCATACGGTTCCACAGATGTGGATTAAGCCTCTGATTGACCAACTGCGCTCTCTGAAAATCATGTTGTTTTTTAAATTGCTCAAAAAGTTGTTTTAAAAAAATAATAGAAAATAAAAAATAATACGGTCGGCACCAAGGTACACGGTCGGTCGGACGTGGACAAACAAACATTTTTTTTGTTTTGCCTTAGCATGATGGTTGATCACCTGTACTCCGACCGCGGTGGCCTGACCCATTTTTTTCTGTCATTATTTCACCCCAGTGTCCCCCTGTTAGCTTTAGTCCTACAAACCGCCTGTCTGGTTAGGGTTAATTTCAAGACAAACTGACATATTTTTGTTTTGTTGCCCTCAAAATTGTACATAAACTAATTAGGTTGCCTTCATCAGATGTGTGTTCTGAACTTATACAGTGTTATTACTACAGGTTAAATCACTATCCTACCAAAGCACCTGCATATTAAGATTTAATCTTATCAATTTAGATGTCTACATCTACCATTTAACATTTATCTCAATTAGTTGCACTGGGACTATACATATATACTGTATTACAGTTGCCAAATGGTGCCAATACTAGAGATCCATCAATTTCTTAATTGTACACGTGTCAAATATTGTTCAATGCAACATTAATAATAATGCTGTTCTGTCAAAACCTTTATATGTTTTAAAATATGCCAAAACTGCCAAACGGTTATACATAAGAATTGTTTTACACATTCAAGGTTTTGATAGATGTCTTTTTGGCCCTTGAACATGTTTAGAGCAGACTGCAGTAAAGAAAGAGAAATACATGCTGAAGGGCCATACAAGGTTTTGACAGAATAGCTACGACGACGTACTGAATAGCTAGCTGTTTTATGACTGCAACACAATGTCAAAATTCCACTTGCACAGAGATATGGTGCCACTTCACTGAACATATTCAACATTTGAGATGACAACCATCGATCACCTGGATGACATGTGACGGCATCATGTGACACGGAAGTATCAACATTTGGAATAGAGGAGCATTCAGTCGAGGGGCGCTAAGCTAGGGATTAGCGCCAAATTCGCTCATCTCGAGATTAAATTCTCGATTAACACTGTGTGAATCTTGTCTTAAGCTGTAATTTTAACCCTTTCAAGATCTAGCGCTTAACAAGTCCTGCAGCACTAACCGAGAGCTAGCCGAGAGCGTGTCTACAATTTCCTCTCTAAAATGAGTGTGAAAGTTAATTTTTCACTCTCAATAGAATTAGAATGGAACATTGTCATATAAAATCCCCTTTCACTCCTTTTAGAGGGTTTTTCCACTCAAAAACGTGTTGTCCTGTGTTTAACTCCTTAAAAGAGTGAAAAACCACTCTTTAAAACTCTTTTACATTTAGAGAGTACGCTTCCCCAGTCTATTTCGTGACGTAATCAGGCAGGTTATCAAATGGTCTAGAAAATCTTAAGATTTTACAGGTGACTCCGTGGCGCAATCAATAATGTGCCTGACTTCCACGCGGGCAGCCCGGGTTTAATTGGCACGGCATAATTCCCCCCCAAAAATAATAACAAATTGACCTGCTTTTCTCCCCTGTTAGTTTGATTCCCCCAAACACACCTGGGGAGTTAGGGTTAACCCCTTGGGCACTACCGGCCTATCTTACAGTGGTTCTGATTGGTGTATTGCAAGATATACTCATTTGAATAGCCAATTAAAATGCAGCTTGTAACATATTTCACTCCAATCTTTATCAGGGACACAATTATTCTAACACTGTCTCTGATTGGCGCAATCAATGATGTATCTATTTTTCTGACCAATCGGCCAGTAGATCTCAGAGGTTTAACAAAAAACAAATTGCAAAATGTCTAAACATCGGGCTCTATCCTTATGGGTATGAGCATTACAAAATGGATGTTTTCTTAGAAAAATGAGAGAACTTCCTTTAATATCAAATGATGTAGTAATAATTCAAGACATTAAATTCTCATTAACAGTGGCATATTAAGGTCTTCAATTATGGGGGTGACAGGCCTGTCATCAGGGGGAGGGGGCATATAACCAACTATTATTTGTTAATACACATAGAGTTTGTCATTTCATTTGGGGGGGGGGGCATCAAGGGGGAAAAGCCTTCTGGCAGGGGAAAATGTCCCCCTGCCCCTCTTGCCCCTCTCTAGCTACGCCACTGTTCAACAACAAAATATGTTGTCCTCCAGGGGCGGGCGGATTATTATTTTTTTATTTTTTTGTTTTACCAGTGGAACCTCAAAGTTCAGCCAACAAGAAGTATCACTCTTAGAGTCGCACATATATGTTATAAACACTTAATTTAATATTCAATGCCATAAACTGTTAAAAAAATAATCTGAAGAAGAAAAAAAATCTGATTTTGTTTTTAAAAAATCTGGGGAAAAAATCAAAGCGGCCCTAAATCTGACAAACAAGCGGTTGAGGACAACATAACAAATTGTTTTTGGCCTAACGGATTTGAAATATATGGGCAGATTACAGAACATAACATCTCAATCCCTCACAATGTTCTACCCGACCCTCCCACTAATATCCTAGATTTTATTGTCAACCAAACTTAACACAACACTTTTAATTTAAAACGACCTTATTAATTAATTCTGTGACCGCATTGATTCCTACACCTCATTGATACAGAAAGCTTTTCAATTAAACCTAAAACACAACGACCTTATGAAACAAACATATCACTTTCCCAGTAATGGTACTATAAATGTTAAGAGGGATATTTAAAGCAACATCAACGTTCATGCACATAATGCAATATTCATAAAATGGTTGCACCAACATGAACAATGCACAGACTGAGAGATTTTATACTTTAAAAACTTTTGCAATTAAAAAAAAATTGATGAGAATTAGGCAAGCCTTTATTGGGCCAAACAAATAAAACAAATTTGTTTCCAGTAGTGCGCGCATATTTCATTGAGATGCTTGATTCTTGCGCACTTAATTTTGTTAATAGACAAATTGGGAAAACTATTGTTAGGGCGCCATCTTTTGTGGAAATTGTGTCCATGTTTCAAAATGGCGATTGGAGACATACAGCAAACACTGAAGTCGGAATCCGCAGCAAAAATCACATTTTTGCAAGCATCTAAACAGTAACAAAATGCACAGATTTGAAGAAAAAAAGAACAATTTTTTTTAAAAAGAACACATTTTGCATTTTACTTTTCAGGCTTGCTACTGGAAACAAACTTCTTTTTTTGGCCTTATAACTTACAATTTAACGCTTTCCATGCGGCAGGCGGCTGCAGACGACATTCCAAATTTTCACAAAATGTTTCAAAAATGTCATAATTATTGAATTTCATTACCATATTTGGAATCACCATGAGAAATGCATTGAAATAAGTACAAACATGCCTAGTATTGGTTCAGTAATCCTTGAGATAGACATTGAAATTGGGAAAGGTTTCTGAAAAATCTGTTTTGTATATGGTAAAAATAATAGCCGCGTGGAAAGTGTTAAAGTATTTGGCTGATCTTGTATGGTTATGGCATATTGCCATCTTGTATTGGTATGGCATGTTGCCATATTGATTGATACAAAGTTCATTGTTCATGTAATTATTGTTTCCTGAGTGTTTCTATTTTTAACATTTTCTAAACATTAATGTTTCAGAGGATTTACAATGTTAACCTTTGCCATGTTAATTAGACCGCCTTTCTGCCATGGCTGTTTGACTGTCCGCTTTATAATTAAAATTATGGGATAAAAAGATTATATAGTGGCCCTTTTATGGTTTGACCTGATTTAGGTAGTGCTAATGAATAAGAGTAAACGGTGAAAATGTCAAGAAAATTGTTCGAGCCCTTTTTAAATAATCTGCATTTTCTACTTGATACATATTTTACATGTAACTCTATGGGAAATATGGCAGATGAGGGTGCTACTATAGTAAATAATAATATTCAAAGCTCTATTTCTCAGAACTGGCACCAACAAATGTTCTGAAATTTCTTAAAAAAAAATGGCCAGTATATTCAGGTATTTGAATCAGTTAAAAACAGAACTGAGCCAGCAAGTTACGGTGTTCTCAGAATAAATCAGACACATTATGTGGGATCAAGCAGCCGTGCTGCGTTAAACAGGAGTGGGGGGTGACTTTGCAGCATTTCTGATTTATTGGCATTTTTTAACCTTTAAAATTAAACCTCATTAAAATTATTCCCCTCGTTGACATTTTTCACCCAGTACAGACAGGGTCAGCAATTCTTATAATTGTTATTTCATATTTTTTTGTACCAAAATCATGTTGCCGCAAAGTCATCTCTCATGTGCCACATCACAAATATGTATAAAATTGTGTTTCAATTTTAAAAAAAGTTGTTCTTATATCAATATTCCATGAATAGTCAATTTAGTATTAGCATGATTATTACATCCACACTGAGGTTGTGCGACGAACAAAAAACACCTTTTCTAAGAGCACCACCGACCTTTATTTTGGATGATTTTTTTTACAAAATTGTTTTTTAAAAAATATATTTTATTTAGTCGGCTGCATGCAGTTCTTAAATGACACTCTCTTTTTTTTGTCAAATAAAACACCTCCACCCACCAGCCTTTCAGTTCACAAGGCCAACTTGAGTTCTTCTTAACCAGCCCTGTAGGCTACAAAATACTACTTCCAAGCCTATCTTAACCCTAACCCCCCTGAGTGCTAAAAAATGCTAATCCAAAGTCCCTCTCCAAACGCATGCGCCGTCGGTTTTCGATGACGTAGACAACCAAGCCCATATAATGAGTGCAGTATACTGCACGAATGTGTAGCTGAGGGCCATGGCTTAGTGGTTGGAAGGTGGGGCTTGAGAACGGAGGGTCCCCGGATCGAATCCCGGCAGGTTCCTGGAGATTTAGTTGGTGTTTTTTCCTCGAAAATTGTGATCCCGGTCGGTCAAAAATCCTAAACGGGGGTTAGGGTTATAATTTAAGTAATCAACCAAGCCTATATATTGAGCGCAGTCATACATACTGCATGGACGAGTAGCTAAGAATCATGGTTTGCCTATACCAGCCGCGATTTCTGGTCTGGAGGATCCCAGGTTCGATCCCCTGTCAGGGAGCGACAATTTATTTGGTGTTTTCTCTTCCAAAATTGTGATCCTGGTTAAAAACCCAGTTATGGCGATAGGGTTATGGATCATGTTTCAAAAATATAAGGCTGTGTTTGTTATATATGAATGTGCCTTGTGTAAGGGATGTTTGTGGAACAAGTTATTTTACAATAAGCAGTTAAAATACTTTCAGGTCAATCAATAATTAAAAGTTAACCACCATGACCTGGGCTTAATATGAAATTCCAAAAACATCATTAATACTGAGTGATCCCACAGATACAGTAGGCTTCTTTATTCTTCATCATTGATAAATAAAGATGAGCTCCTTTCCTACATTCGTGCATTGACATTTAATCTTAAGGTCTCAAAGACAGCTTTGTAGGCCAAAATGCATCAAATTTCTATTCTACATACATATTTATAGGTTTTTTTCACCATGCTGGAACCAAGATGAGTTCCTTTCCTACATTTATGCACCAAAATTTAATATTAAGGTGTTAAGACAGCATTGTAAGTAAAAATGCATCAAATGTATATTTCCCCTACAGAAACAACCAAGAAACCTACATTGTAGTCCTAAAATTTGCTGAAAGTGATCAGTGATACAAATAAGCGAGTTCGCAAATTCAGAATCAAGAAGAAACCCAAATGCATTGTGGGATTGACACGGGGGATAAACAAAGCAATTCCCACGCTATTCCCCATTACTTTACACACGCTGCACACGCTGGAAGCTGTTTTAGCGAGTTTTTAAAGTTCTGAAATAATCATCTTTACTCATCCCAACATTATTTTAACCATTGAATGGCAATAAGACATTATTAATGAGTATATCTGAGGGGTTAAATTCTGCCAACACTACTTTTAATGCTTAAAAACTTCGAATTTGTCAGGCCTGTTTTCAATGGGATCCTCTGTGTATTAGCGCGATTTACGGTGTGTTTATCCCCCATGATTTTTTCCCAGGATGCACCCTGTTCTGAATTTGCGAACTAGCTTATTATAAGATTTAGTGGGATGTGGGGGTGTATAGGGGGTGCATGTTTACATTGCACTTACAGGATCATTTATTACCAAATACATTAATGCCTAATGCTTCAAAAACAAAAGTTTAAATGTGCACAAATGCAAACCATATGATGCAAAATTGTACTTGTATTAGTTCAAACCGGGCTGGAACTTCAGATTTTTGTCAACTGTTGGGTAGGTAACTAAAAAAATACCTGCCCAACAGAAATTCAACCAGCCAGTGTAACTCGCTTACACTGTGAGTTTGAAAATGTTTACCCCCCTCTCACCCCACCCCAGTGGGTACCCCAGTGGGTACCATCTTCAGACGCTCTACACTGCAGTCACCTGCTAAGGGCAGGTGGGCGGGTGCTATTTCCAGGCCTAATTAAGAGGATTCAAGTAAGGTAAAAAAAAATTGTTATGTTGTCCTTGACTGCCCGCTCGTCAGATTTAGGGCTGCTCTGATTTTTTTTTTCTGATTTTTTTATCAGATTTTTTTTTCAGATTTTTTTTTTTTTCTCAGTTTTTTTTTCTTTCTCAGATTTTTTTAACACTTTAAATGGCATTGAATATTAAATTAAGTGTTTACAACTTATGTGCGACTCTTAGAGTGATTTTCAACTTCTTGTTGGCTAAACTTTGAGCTTCCACTGGTAAAAGAAAATTTTAAAAAATATATAAAATCAAATCTCCCCCCCCCCCCCCCTCCTCTCTGAAAGCTGTGGAGGACAACATTACCTTTTTTTGGCCTAAAGGAACATATCTTGAAGGTCATGTGGAGGTCATCAGAGGTCATAACTTCCTGCTATCAGGAAACGGTCACAGATGGGAGACAGATCATTTTATTAAGGTAAACCCTAGTTGACTAGGCCTGTTATAATGATAGATATTTTGTAAATAAACACCCCTGGGATTCAAATATCTAGGGAAGCTCAAGTTCAACAGGGTCTTGTACTATTTGATGGGTACTTCCTCATTTGATGTTATTAATTAGGTTCAAAGTCTAGTATTCTTTTACGAGAGCATTGTCCTGTTCTAAATACAATATTGTGGTACTCAATGTGTATAGGGATTTCACCGTCACAACCCCAAACTAGCTAAATATAATTATGTAACTAATCTTGATGATCAAAAACATAAAACATGTGATTAAAATTATAGGTCTTTCAGGAATGGTGCATCAAAATATGTACTAAATACCTGGTAATTTTATCGAAATGCTGCAAAATTAGTCTTGCACATTTTCTAAAAACTATAAAATCACGAAAATATCTGTACGCGAAAATAACCACTTACATGTATATAACAGGTCCTTATTTCAAAGAAACCTTTAGATAATTGTGAACTCTTCCTTATTTAAGAAGATTCTTATCTTCTATTTCATAAAACACCTTAAGAAGAACATCCTTCTTAAAATCCTTCTTAACTTAAGAAGAGGTCAGAGGCTATCTTAACTTTACTAAGAAATTCTTCACAAGTTCTTAGGTAATATTCTTCTTATCCTAAAGGAGTTTTCATTCTTAAGTACATGTAAAACAAGAATCTAATAAGAACTCTTCTTCACTTACAAACTTTAGATTAATCTTAAGTTGACCTTTATGAAATTGGGTTCTTATCTGGTGTAACTCTTTCTCCTAAAACCTTTGACTGCTGTCTTAGATAGCGTTATGTGAGTAGCCCCAGAGGTATTGTAAGCAATCTACAAAAAATTAGGCTTAAAAATCTCAGTTGTGAGAAAACAGAAATGTATCACAGCTCATGGCCAAATGATTCTTGATGTTCTTTCTTTTTTCTCTGCCTTCAATTTGTGGGTGTCTGGGGGAGGGGAGGGATGGCCTGTTGGGCCCCCTTCCCCTTGGATACGCCCCTGGTTATAAGGATAAAAGTGGACAAAATATTAAGGGTCCCATGAAGGCCTACTGTGGGCCCGGTCGATGTTTGCTGGGTGGTTATATAAATAAGGATGCCATTTTGTACCACATTACAGGCCCATACTGTAAAGGTAGGTACTGTACTGTATCAAAGTCATCTTTAGACTTACATGCAAGGGTGTCATTTTTCAACAACAAGTAAGGGATGCACCATTATACTTCAAGTGGGGGTGGGGGTAGGAAGTAATGTGGTCGGATGGAATTATTTTTGTTTTTTTAATGTATTTCTTTATATTGAGTTGGGTGGACAAAGTGTTGGGATTTGTTTACTCATCAGTGGGTGATTTCTATTTTTTTGTGCCTGTATATTGGGTGAAGTGGGTTTTTTTTCAAAACTTCCTACCACCCTCTTAAAGTCTAATGGTGCGTCCCTCAGCAATGTTGTATAAGCTTAAGTCAATATCTACATGTGTATATATGTTGTAATGAAAACAGCCTCATTGACAAGGAAAATCCCCTATAAAATCCACTTACAAATATTGTATATATAATAATAATAATGCAAAGCATTTATAAATATAGCGCTCTACAAAGAACACAGCGCATAATGTGTCTATTAAATTATCGAGAAGAAAATAAATTCCATCTTGAGGACACATATTATAGGCTTACCTCTGAAAACATGATTCACCCAGCAAAATCTTGTCACCACTTTTTCTTCTTTGCGAACTTCAGAAGTGCATATAACACTTTCCACGCGGCAGGCGGCTGCAGACGACATTCCAAAATTTCACAAAATGTTCAAAAAATGTCAAGATTGTTGAATTTCATTACCATATTTAGAATCACCATGAGAAATGCCTTGAAATGAGTACAAACAGGCCTAGTATTGGGTCAGTAATCATTGAGATACACTTTGAAAATTGTGAAAGGTTTCTGAAAAATCTTTTTTATGTATGGTAAAAATAGTAGCCGCGTGGAAAGTGTTACGCCAACAATATTTACACATGAGTGGCTCTGAGCAGGTCCCTTTTAACTATAGCGATGCACTGTTACATTGCATTACTCTACATGAACATTCAAGTTCAAAGAATTTCAATGATTTGTAAATTGCAATACTTTTTATTTTGTTTCTACTATTTGTTTAATAGTGGGGTCAAACCAACCTTGGCCCGTACATAAATAGTAGCCGCGTGGAAAGTGTTACGCCAACAATATTTACACATGAGTGGCTCTGAGCAGGTCCCTTTTAACTATAGCGATGCACTGTTACATTGCATTACTCTACATGAACATTCAAGTTCAAAGAATTTCAATGATTTGTAAATTGCAATACTTTTTATTTTGTTTCTACTATTTGTTTAATAGTGGGGTCAAACCAACCTTGGCCCGTACATAATTTGATTTTCACTCAGCCAGTCGTACTGGATACACCATAGTAATAATAGTATACATGTACCAAAACCAGGAAATGAATAATTGGTGCACACAATTGTTGATAGTCTTCTATCTAGGATTCATATGGGAAACCAATGTATTGGATTGAATGCATTTGATCCCTGGGGTGGGGGTAGGCAGGGATAGCGCTAAAGGGGGTTATTACGCGTTTAGTGCATATTTTTTTCATTTTGGTGCAATAAATTAGCTGAAAATCCAAAATAACCTCTTATTTTTCAAACTTTTATGGGGTTCAGGGTTCTAAAAAACCCTAATTTAAAAACCTAGCGCTACCCCTGGGGTGTTGTGAATTGTATTTACAATAACCGGTCACAATGTAGACACCTACATGTGGGCAAAAACAAAGAAATCATTACTTGGTAATTGATTGTATATTTGTATAGGACTCATTTGAGGTAACTTATGTATAGGTTTGAATGGGTTTCGTCAAAGCATGACCAATAATTGGTACTTCCCATAATTATTTCATGGAGAGGTATAATTGATCAGTACAATAATGATTACTGACTGGTAATTTGTTTATAGCTCACTATTCAATTCCGTTGTTATTTTTCAAATTTATTTTTAAATGACACTTTGAGTGCTTGAGCTTTATCTACTTCCCCTGGGCCAAAAAAATAAATTGTTTGATTGTCCATAGATCACTTTTAAAAGTTGGGTAGGTCGGAGGGGAAAAGTGTTTTGTTTTTTTGTTGTTGTTTTTCTCCCTTGCCCTTTTTTCAGGTACCAAAAGTAAAATGAGATGCACTTGTTGTGGTAACCAAAAACGGGGAACAAAATCTGTAATATTTTTGTTTTCTAAACACTTAAAAAATTAAAACATTTTGATTTTCGACTTAAATTTGTATTAAAAAAAATGAAATTTTCAACAACAAAATTGTGTTTTTTTGTTGTTTTTTTTTAATATTTAAAAAAAACCAAAAAAACATTTGGGGTCGGAAGGATTTAGAGGGTCCGGCGGACGAGGACAATCAAACATTTTTTGTGTGTGTGTGATTGAAATTTGCCAATAATATGACAGACATATGAACTTCTGATTTCTGGTTTTGATTTGTTGGTTATAACATATTCATGGTATTACGCGCCACACTATGAAAACTCTCTCATTGCTTGCGTGGTAGATTTCGATCGCGACAGGAGCATGCGCAGATGCGATTTTTGTGTAAGTGGTCTGTGATTTTGTCAATATATTTTTACTGTGATTTGTCGATCTGCATTAAATGCAAAAAGTAACAACGCCCCCGGCTGGACTCGAACCACCAACCTTTCGGTTAACAGCCGAACGCGCTAACCAATTGCGCCACGGAGATGATTATTACTAGGATGTTTTGGTTTGTCATGTTCACTCGTACACTTCCCCGTACACTTTCTTGCAAAGTCGGGCATCGTTTTTTCTCAAATGTTGCTTGCATATTGCCTTTGCTGTCGCCTTTAATACATGTGCTGTTACTTGAACTTGGAACCAACGTTTAATTTGAACTGTCTATTTTCAATAAAAAAATACTCCAATACGGGAAAAAAATCAGAAAAGCTCACAGACAACAAATAAGAACATCATTTTACTCGACCTAGAATTTCAATCAACGTATTTCAATCATCGGCAAAACCCAATGATGTGAGTGACGTCATTTAATGAGCTCATTAGCATAATTTATGTCCGTGAAATATACAATAGGGTTTTCGTAGTGCGCCACCTATATAATAAGGTTTATGACAGGCCTACTTTCATAAACCAATTTATTTACCGGGGCAGACACCGTCTGGGCTTTCCCTTTTGCAGTGTGCGTCTGTGTGTCTTGGTTACCACTCAGTGGGCCAATCAGCAGCCTTGTTTTCATGCCCGCGTTTTTTCGTCCTTTGTTTTGGTTCTGGGAGAGGTTCCTTGCATTTACCTTTCTATTATACCGTTCATATTTCTTATTGGCTTCATCGAGATGGGTCGCCTTCCTAAAAAATTCCACTCCCACCCACCCATTTTATACTTTAGTAAATTGGTGTATATTTAGAGTCGGCAATTTATGTGCTCACTCTATTATTGCCATTAATTAATTAAATTGATACAATTAATTATGCAGATTAGACAGATAGGACATTAAAATATTTACATATGTTATCTTCCAGGGCATCTCCTAGGGGTAGGGATTTCAGGTAGTTTCACAGAATCCTATCATATGTTGAATATCATAAATTTGAGGTTCCAATATACAATGTGTTTTAGCATAATGTTATCACTCTGAGCATCTCTCTAAGGGTAGGGATTGGTAATCTACAGATCCCTGGAATCATTTGCTGAAAAAATGTATCTATGGCTCATCTAATATAATAATGGTCCTTAGTCAATTCATTAGTTCAACCATCATGTGTCATCTTATGAGCATATCTCTCTTAGGTGTTTATACATTAGGTTTAGGTAATTTACTTTTCCAAAAAATTGATGGGTTGTTGATGAAGCGAACATGTCTGTTATCAATTTAAACAATTATATTTCCATGACATATTAATATTTTATTATGCAAATAAGCATCGTCAAATGGACGATCAGTTCAATCTAACTACATGTATGATAAATGTAATATCCAATGTATTATTAAGGTACTACTACATGTACTGAAATATCCTGAATAAATTGAAACTATGTTAAATGTAATTCTACAAATGAATGAGGTAATTAAAATTACCAGTATAAATTGTAGTGAATAACATGTGATGGCATATTTGTAATTCTACAAATGTAATTCTACAAATGAATGAGGTAATTAAAATTACCAGTATAAATTGTAGTGAATCCACATGTTGTGGCATAGACTTTTGATAAATGAAAACTATGTTAATTTTAATTCTACAAATGAATGATGTAATCAAACTTACCAGTATAAATTTGTAGTGAATCTACATGTGGTGCATAGTTGGAATTGATAAAGAGTGCCAATTTGGGTGCTCAGTAAAGGTTAATAAAACTCGATGTAGCCGATGATCAATACCGTCAATTTTGTATCCTGTGTTTGTTATCTGTAAATAATAAGGTTTATGACAGGCCTACTTTCATAAACCAATTTATTTACCGGGGCAGACACCGTCTGGGCTTTCCCTTTTGCAGTGTGCGTCTGTGTGTCTTGGTTACCACTCAGTGGGCCAATCAGCAGCCTTGTTTTCATGCCCGCGTTTTTTTCGTCCTTTGTTTTGGTTCTGGGAGAGGTTCCGTGCATTTACCTTTCTATTATACCGTTCATATTTCTTATTGGCTTCATCGAGACGGGTCGCCTTCCTAAAAAATTCCACTCCCACCCACCCATTTTATACTTTAGTAAATTGGTGTATATTTAGAGTCGGCAATTTATGTGCTCACTCTATTATTGCCATTAATTAATTAAATTGATACAATTAATTATGCAGATTAGACAGATAGGACATTAAAATATTTACATATGTTATCTTCCAGGGCATCTCCTAGGGGTAGGGATTTCAGGTAGTTTCACAGAATCCTATCATATGTTGAATATCATAAATTTGAGGTTCCAATATACAATGTGTTTTAGCATAATGTTATCACTCTGAGCATCTCTCTAAGGGTAGGGATTGGTAATCTACAGATCCCTGGAATCATTTGCTGAAAAAATGTATCTATGGCTCATCTAATATAATAATGGTCCTTAGTCAATTCATTAGTTCAACCATCATGTGTCATCTTATGAGCATATCTCTCTTAGGTGTTTATACATTAGGTTTAGGTAATTTACTTTTCCAAAAAGTTGATGGGTTGTTGTTGAAGCGAACATGTCTGTTATCAATTTAAACAATTATATTTCCATGACATATTAATATTTTATTATGCAAATAAGCATCGTCAAATGGACGATCAGTTCAATCTAACTACATGTATGATAAATGTAATATCCAATGTATTATTAAGGTACTACTACATGTACTGAAATATCCTGAATAAATTGAAACTATGTTAAATGTAATTCTACAAATGAATGAGGTAATTAAAATTACCAGTATAAATTGTAGTGAATAACATGTGATGGCATATTTGTAATTCTACAAATGTAATTCTACAAATGAATGAGGTAATTAAAATTACCAGTATAAATTGTAGTGAATCCACATGTTGTGGCATAGACTTTTGATAAATGAAAACTATGTTAATTTTAATTCTACAAATGAATGATGTAATTAAAATTACCAGTATAAATTTGTAGTGAATCTACATGTGGTGCATAGTTGGAATTGATAAAGAGTGCCAATTTGGGTGCTCAGTAAAGGTTAGGGACGCACCATTTGATTTTCAGGGGGGGGTAGGAAGTTGGGTTGGGGGGCGATTTTTTTTTTTTTGGCCGCCGCAAGGGGTGAATTTCTTTTTTTGCGCCGCCGAAGGCGGCGAATTTTTTTTTTTAATGTATCCATTCATATTGAGTTGGGTGAGGGTAGAATTTTTTTTTTTTTTTTTTGACTCATCAGGGGGTTATTTTTTTTATTTTGGGCCAGCATAGAGGGGGAATTTTTTTTTTCCGAAAACTTCCTACCCCCCCCTGAAAATCTAATGGTGCGTCCCTTAATAAAACTCGATGTAGCCGATGAGCAATACCGTCAATTTTGTATCCTGTGTTTGTTATCTGTAAATAATTACTATTTCAGGCAATGTATTCTTTATTATTGTTCTTTTAAACAAATACTGCTATTCAAAAGGTAAACCACACTTGGAGCTGTTAGACTGATATTCAAATCTTTTGAATACACATAGCTTCCAAAACAGTGCAGTATTTACCATCTTTGGTGCAGTTCAGGCAACTAAATAATAAGGTGTGTTCAGATGGTCACTAGTCAACTAGTCGTGAGGCCAAAAAAAAGATTTTTTTTGTTTGTCCACGTCCAACCGACCGTGTACCTAGGTGCCGACCGTATTATTTTTAATTTTTGATAATTTTTTTAAAACAACTATTTCAGCAATTTGAATGGCCAAACGGACCGTATTCAAAAATATTTTTAAAAAAGAAAGAAATCTGACCTATCGACCCTACCTTTTGAGGACCCTCTATGGACAAACAAACAACTCTTTTTTTTGGCCTGAGCTAAAATAATCTACTGCTAATCCAGAGTCGTGCCTGTCCAGAGACGACAATCTTAGCCTCGAGTCAAGCGATACCATTATTGCGTAAGCTTCGAGAATCAAGACTAACTCAAAGTCACGCAATTCACAGATTGGCGGAAGTAATGCATTTATTGGGCAATGGCTTACAAAAATCTCACTCGCGGTTAAGGCATAGTAAAAAAAATTACATGTTTCCCGTCCGGACTTTTTTAAAAAAGGAGGAGGGAGGGTCTTACTATTTACTATTTTCCCATTTTTTGATATTTTTTCAAGATGGCCGCCAAGTCGAAAGTGACCAACTGACTGCGTTGCAGACACTCCTAAACAGGATTTTCCACTCTAATTGCCAGAGGAATAAACATATGAAAAGGTTTACCTAATATATAGAGCCAACTACACATTGTTTCTTAATATGTTTTCTTCATTTTTCAGGTTGAATGAGGAACAAAACATCATTGATCGAAAGGATGTAGGCCTACATGTATAATTGGTCCCCATACTATTTCAATTGAGAAGCCATGTCAATAATATAATTCCGTGTCATGCATGGCATGAACCATGCTATGAAATGATACAGCATTTCTATTACACCTGCCATTCCTATGGGCAAAGGATCAATCACTAAAAAAATATATAACAAATTAAAAAATTTAAAAAAATTAATTATTTTTTTTTTTTTTTTTTTTAATTTTTTATTTTTTTACAGAATTTTCGGAAATAGTAAATAGTAAAAAATAGGAGGCGGCGGCCATAAAGGAGGCGGGCGGGGACGGGAAACATGTTAATTTTTTTACTAGGCCTTTAACATGGTTGAAGGATTCACACGGCAGACACACTCTCGAGTCTCGGCTGACTCTCAGTTAGTGCTTCAGGACTAGTTCACCATTAGACCCCAGCTTTTGACTCGAGGTTAGTAAGTAAACCATGACATGATTAACATGGCTGTTAACCAATATTTTAACCTCGAGACTAGCTAAACTCTAGCTTAGCGCCCATTGTCTGAACGCTATCTCAACTACAGTACAGTACAGTTTAACACTTTCCACGCGGCTATTAGTTTTACCATATACAGAACAGATTTTTCAGAAACCTTTCACAATTTTCAAATTCTATCTCATGGATTACTGAACCAATACCGGGCATGTTTGTACTTGTGTCAATGCATTTCTCATGGTGATTCCAAATATGGTAATAAAATTCAATAATTTTGACTTTTTTGAAACATTTTGTGAAATTTTGGAATGTCGTCTGCAGCCGCCTGCCACATGGAAAGTGTTAAAAGGAAAGGGTGGGTGTGTGCAATTTCACTGCTGAAAGGTGATCACATCCTTTTGCTTTGACACTAATTTTGTCTAATTTCACAGTAATTGTCTTGGCCTTCAACAAAAGCTTTTACATGTATTATATACAGGGCGAGTCAAAAAAACTGCAATAGTGAAAAGAAGCCATTTTGTTTTCAAAACCATGTTGAATTTAATAGTGAAAAGAAGCCATTTTGTTTTCAAAACCATGTTGAATTTAATTTATTTTTTTACACCTTGCAAGAATGATGTATTTGATCCCAACTTTGTGTGAAAAAATAAAGTCAATCGCATTTTCCGTTCGTCTTTGGTGACCCTCTTTGCTGCACAACCCAATTTACCTGTTTGTCCACGAGCCCAGTGATTTTCAATTGAAATTGCACACATTGGATTTTCATATTTGAATATCCCGCCAACAACAATTTGGAAAATTTCAGTTTTTTATTCAAATTTAGAACATTATTAAGCATTTCATAGCATAGGTATGGTAAATTGATTATGTTAACTCACATGTAAACAAGAAAGGACACATTAAATTCCAATAACATCACAAATGCCCTCAAGTTTCCAAATTTGAATAAAAGACACATTTTGCGATCTTATGCATGATTTGGGTACAGGGTGTATTTTAAGGATTTTTTTGTGTTTAGCAAAACTGCTATTCAATTATTTTTTTGTATAGCAATTTACAAATTTTGCATAGCAGTTTTGTTTTACTTTTTTTAATTCCAATTTGCTGTTGACCCGTTAAATCTATACGGAATACTACGTGATTAAATGGCGTGAAATGGACCATTTACATCACTAATAATAGTAAGTTAAAATCAATCGGAACTTCGGAAGGAAATGATACGTGTCCCGAGTCAAAAATGTTGTGTAGCAAGTTTGCTATGCATGTACAAATGTGCGTCGCAGTTGTGCTTGATTGTGGCGCAAACTGCGATGCGATACCGTTTAAAATACACCCTGTTTGGGTATCTGGTGGACACTGGACAGAAGTGTGAAATGGGTTCACAGGTAAAAAAGGTTCACTAAAGGCAAACAGAAAATGATATTGACTTCATTTTTTCACACAAATTTAGTAACAAAATAAGGTATTCTTATAACTTTTATACTTCTGGAAAGCTGAAGAAAGATATATAATTTAATAAGGCCCTTCACAATTGATTTTGAGGTTCCTGTTGGAGGTTATAAAAAAGGGACAAGGTGACTTTTAATTATTAATTATTATATTATATTATTGCTTTTATAGCAATATAACGATACATATTAGGCCAAGTAAAAAATAAAACTAGTTTCTCGTCCGAACTTTTTGAAAAAAACGGAGGATGCAGGCACCTTTTTTTTCTTCTTCAAAATTGCCGATCCAAGATGGCGGAGGATTTGATGCATTTGGATAGACTTATCACAGAATTTATATTAGCGTCATAGATAGTATTTACTCCACCTGTGCATAGACTGCAAAAGAGAATATTTTCATGATTGAGAAAATGACTCGGATTTTCGAAATTTTCTTGAAAAAGACAATGAAAAAATAGAATTAAAAATAAATAAATTTAAATTAAAAAAATAATAAAAAATAAATAAATAAAAAACTTTTCTTGATGCGGCAGGCAAAACGGATGCGGGCGAGGACGAGAAACTACTATATTTTTTTATTTGGCCGTATATAGGATGACTAGTAATAGCTACTAATTTAGGGTGATTTTTACATCAACATGCGGAAAAGGGTTGTTTTCAATTCTCTACATGTAGTAGAGGCTCTACACAAGCATGGGTGGGTATATTATTAGACAAAGACAAGGTCAAATCAACCTGCTGGTTTGTCCGAATTGCGTAAGTATTGCTAGTACATGTTAGTACAACCAGGGAGGTGGTACAACAAATCATACTTATAGTGATATTTGTCAGCAGTTGGTATTATTATTCATCTATAGGGTATTTTGCATGTTTCACTATCTGTCAAGTTGGTAGGGAAAAGAAAAAACCCCACACCAACGTATGGGTTTCCTGTACTATACCTGCTACAAACAATACAAATTTATCATGATTATACTTTTATACATGAACATTCTTTAGCTAGTAATGTCAAACCTTTTGAGGCCATTTTGGAGTTATTTGCATTTAGTCACGGTTGATTGCCCCATGCAGTACCCTAACCATGCACTTTAGTTAGTAATAGGTTTGTATGTACCCACCTGTTAATTCAACAGCGTAAACATCGGCAATGGATGACAGCTCAACGCATGCACACTTTGGCGACTTTGAAAAGAACTCGGTTGATGCAATCAATCAGTGCAGCGCTGTGCACTAACTGTCCGTCTAGTCCCGTTATAAATCCACCAAATTGTCTCATTTATAGTTCATTATAATGAATGATGTTTAATTGGTAGATTTTCCTAGGAGTTCGGTAGATTTTCCTAGGAGTTCCGGGAATTGTAGCTAAGTAAAGTATCGGCACCTCGTGTGGCGCGTGCACAGTTAATTTGTGTGTCCCAGTTTGTTATTGAGAGAATTTCCCAAAGTACTTCACAGCGTGTTTCTAGGAATAGAAGTGGCTTTTCAGTATTTCCCTAAAAATCATAGTTTTACCGAATATGAGCCCAAAATGTAAAACAGAAATAATATATATTTCTGAGGTGTTAATTCATGAACAGTTTTAATAGTTTGTGAATTACTTGCATTCTTTAAACAGGTTTTCTATCCAATTATATTGTCGATAATAACCTATTGTAAAAGTTTAGGGCACTTCCCTTTCCGAGGCCAATTGTGTATTTTAAGGCGGCCCGATAGATTTCAAGAGTTTGCATATTAAATAGGCCGCTAAGGTGAGCCCGACCGACCCACTTTTTGCGATTTTTGAATGTTTTCTCAAATCACGAAAAATCAGCCGTTTTTTGGCCGACAATCTTTTTCACAATTTCTTTTAAAATTCCCAGATTTTTGTGACATTTTTAAGGTAATTCTTTTTTTTTAAAACCGACCGACCGACCCTATACTTGACAGGTCCGCCCGTAAAGAGGGCGGGTTGTTTTGCTGAAAATCCACTCTGCTGTGTATTTTAGACAACAAGATGGTTCATGAAAGTTTTCATATAGTTTGTTCTCCCTTTTCGTCCTTTTTTTTATTCCTGTAGGCCTACGTGTGTTCCTTCTTTTAATCGTTTTAAGTTGAATCCGACGCAAGAAACAGTTCGTTTTAATGCCTATTTCTATTTGGCAAACGATGGTCCATGAGAGTAACCCGGGGAGAGTAGTCGATATGACCCATAACTTCAAATTTCACTGAATTACGCTATAATTGCTAGAAATGTAATTTAAATTAATGTTAGTATTATTTGTTCAAGGCTTGCATTATTTTTTGCAAGATTTGTTATGAATTGTTAATATAAAAAAAACTCTGTACAAATCCTATGGTGCCAACATGAACGCAAAAAGTGCGTAAATCCAAAATCAATAAATTGATTAATATTGATCAATAAACAATGTATGCACTAATTTTGTGTTGATTCCTACAATATTTTGTAAACTTTAAATAAAATGCCTGTATCTCAAAATGTCAAATATGGACTTACGGACTTCTTGCACTCACGTCTTCATGTTGTCTATTAAAGATAGCATTCGAAATGAGGGCCTGCTTGGAAAGCAGTGCAAGTCACTGAAGCATAAGCATAAATAAATAAAATGTGCATTATTGACTATACTGAAGATAGCATCCATGTAAATGTTGTCTACTGAAGATAGCATTCATGTGTATATTGTCTACTGAAGATAGCATTCATGTAAATGTTGTCTATTGAAGATAGCATTCATGTGCATGTTGTCTACTGAAGATAGTATTTATGTGAATGTTGTCTATTGAAGATAGCATTCATGTAAATGTTGTCTACTGAAGATAACATTCATGAAAATGTTGATAGCATTCATGAAAATGACGTCTACTGTATTAGCATTCATGTCAATGTTGTCTATTGAAGATAGCATTCATGTAAATGTTGTCTACTGAAGATAGCATTCATGTAAATATTGTCTACTGAAGATAGCATTCATGTGAATGTTGTCTACTGAAGATAGTATTCATGTAAATGTTGTCTACTGAAGATAGCATTCATGTAAATGTTGTCTACTGAAGATAGCATTCATGTAAATATTGTCTACTGAAGATAGCATTCATGTAAATGTTGTCTACTGAATATAGCATTCATGTAAATGTTGTCTACTGAAGATAGCATTCATGTAAATGTTGTCTACTGAAGACAGCATTCATGTAAATGTTTTCTACTGAATATAGCATTCATGTAAATGTTGTCTACTGAATATAGCATTCATGTAAATGTTGCTTATTGAATATAACATTCATGTAAATGTTGTCTATTGAAGATAGCATTCATGTAAATGTTGCTTATTGAATATAACATTCATGTAAATGTTGTCTACTGAAGATAGCATTCATGTAAATATTGTCTACTGAAGATAGCATTCATGTCAATGTTTTCTACTGAATATAGCATTCATGTAAATGTTGTCTACTGAAGATAGCATTCATGTAAATGTTGTCTACTGAATATAGTATTCATGTAAATGTTGTCTACTGAATATAGCATTCATGTAAATGTTGTCTACTGAAGATAGCATTCGTGTAAATGTTGTCTACTGAATATAGAATTCATGTAAATGTTGTCTACTGAAGATAGCATTCATGTAAATGTTGTCTACTGAAGACAGCATTCATGTAAATGTTGTCTACTGAATATAGAATTCATGTAAATGTTGTCTACTGAAGACAGCATTCATGTAAATGTTGTCTACTGAAGACAGCATTCATGTAAATGTTTTCTAGTGAATATAGCATTCATGTAAATGTTGTCTACTGAAGATAGCATTCGTGTAAATGTTGTCTACTGAATATAGCATTCATGTAAATGTTGTCTACTGAATATAGCATTCATGTAAATGTTGTCTACTGAAGATAGCATTCATGTAAATGTTGTCTACTGAAGACAGCATTCATGTAAATGTTGTCTACTGAATATAGCATTCATGTAAATGTTGTCTACTGAAGATAGTATTCATGTAAATGTTGTCTACTGAAGATAGCATTCATGTAAATGTGGTCTACTGAAGATAGCATTCATGTAAATGTTGTCTACTGAAGACAGCATTCATGTAAATGTTTTCTACTGAATATAGCATTCATGTAAATGTTTTCTACTGAAGATAGCATTCATGTAAATGTTGTCTACTGAATATAGCATTCATGTAAATGTTGTCTACTGAAGACAGCATTCATGTAAATGTTGTCTACTGAATATAGCATTCATGTAAATGTTGTCTACTGAATATAGCATTCATGTAAATGTTGTCTACTGAATATAGCATTCATGTAAATGTTGCTTATTGAATATAACATTCATGTAAATGTTGTCTACTGAATATAGCATTCATGTAAATGTTGTCTACTGAAGACAGCATTCATGTAAATGTTGTCTACTGAAGATAGCATTCATGTCAATGTTTTCTACTGAATATAGCATTCATGTAAATGTTGTCTACTGAAGATAGCATTCATGTAAATGTTGTCTACTGAATATAGTATTCATGTAAATGTTGTCTACTGAATATAGCATTCATGTAAATGTTGTCTACTGAAGATAGCATTCGTGTAAATGTTGTCTACTGAATATAGCATTCATGTAAATGTTGTCTACTGAAGATAGTATTCATGTAAATGTTGTCTACTGAAGATAGCATTCATGTAAATGTTGTCTACTGAAGACAGCATTCATGTACATGTTGTCTACTGAATATAGCATTCATGTAAATGTTGTCTACTGAAGATAGTATTCATGTAAATGTTGTCTATTGAAGACAGCATTCATGTAAATGTTGTCTACTGAAGACAGCATTCATGTAAATGTTGTCTACTGAAGACAGCATTCATGTAAATGTTTTCTACTGAATATAGCATTCATGTAAATGTTGTCTACTGAAGATAGCATTCGTGTAAATGTTGTCTACTGAATATAGCATTCATGTAAATGTTGTCTACTGAATAAAGCATTCATGTAAATGTTGTCTACTGAAGATAGCATTCATGTAAATGTTGTCTACTGAAGACAGCATTCATGTAAATGTTGTCTACTGAATATAGCATTCATGTAAATGTTGTCTACTGAAGATAGCATTCGTGTAAATGTTGTCTACTGAATATAGCATTCATGTAAATGTTGTCTACTGAATATAGCATTCATGTCAATGTTGTCTACTGAAGATAGCATTCATGTAAATGTTATCTACTGAAGACAGCATTCATGTAAATGTTTTCTACTGAAGATAGCATTTATGTAAATGTCGTCTACTGAAGATAGCATTCATGTAAATGTTGTCTACTGAAGACAGCATTCATGTAAATGTTGTCTACTGAAGATAGCATTCATGTAAATGTTGTCTACTGAATATAGCATTCATGTAAATGTTGTCTACTGAAGATAGCATTCGTGTAAATGTTGTCTACTGAATATAGCATTCATGTAAATGTTGTCTACTGAAGATAGCATTCATGTAAATGTTGTCTACTGAAGACAGCATTCATGTAAATGTTGTCTACTGAAGATAGCATTCATGTAAATGTTGTCTACTGAAGATAGCATTCGTGTAAATGTTGTCTACTGAATATAGCATTCATGTAAATGTTGTCTACTGAATATAGCATTCATGTAAATGTTGTCTACTGAAGATAGCATTCATGTAAATGTTGTCTACTGAAGACAGCATTCATGTAAATGTTGTCTACTGAATATAGCATTCATGTAAATGTTGTCTACTGAAGATAGCATTCGTGTAAATGTTGTCTACTGAATATAGCATTCATGTAAATGTTGTCTACTGAATATAGCATTCATGTCAATGTTGTCTACTGAAGATAGCATTCATGTAAATGTTGTCTACTGAAGACAGCATTCATGTAAATGTTTTCTACTGAAGATAGCATTCATGTAAATGTCGTCTACTGAAGATAGCATTCATGTAAATGTTGTCTACTGAATATAGCATTCATGTAAATGTTGTCTACTGAAGATAGCATTCATGTAAATGTTGTCTACTGAAGATAGCATTCATGTAAATGTTGTCTACTGAAGACAGCATTCATGTAAATGTTGTCTACTGAAGATAGCATTCATGTCAATGTTGTCTACTGAAGATAGTATTCATGTAAATGTTGTCTATTGAAGACAGCATTCATGTCAATGTTGTCTACTGAAGACAGCATTCATGTAAATGTTGTCTACTGAAGACAGCATTCATGTAAATGTTTTCTACTGAATATAGCATTCATGTAAATGTTGTCTACTGAATATAGCATTTATGTAAATTTGTCTACTGAAGATAGCATTCATGTTAATGTGGTCTACTGAATATAACATTCATGTAAATGTTGTCTACTGAAGATAGCATTCATGTAAATGTTATCTACTTAAGATATCATTCATGTAAATGTTGTCTAATGAATATAGCATTCATGTATATAAATGTTGTCTACTGAATATAGCATTCATGTAAATGTGGTCTACTGAATATAGCATTCATGTAAATGTTATCTACTTAAGATAGCATTCGTGTAAATGTTGTCTACTGAATATAGCATTCATGTAAATGTTGTCTACTGAATAAAGCATTCATGTAAATGTTGTCTACTGAAGATAGCATTCATGTAAATGTTGTCTACTGAAGACAGCATTCATGTAAATGTTGTCTACTGAATATAGCATTCATGTAAATGTTGTCTACTGAAGATAGCATTCGTGTAAATGTTGTCTACTGAATATAGCATTCATGTAAATGTTGTCTACTGAATATAGCATTCATGTCAATGTTGTCTACTGAAGATAGCATTCATGTAAATGTTATCTACTGAAGACAGCATTCATGTAAATGTTTTCTACTGAAGATAGCATTCATGTAAATGTCGTCTACTGAAGATAGCATTCATGTAAATGTTGTCTACTGAAGACAGCATTCATGTAAATGTTGTCTACTGAATATAGCATTCATGTAAATGTTGTCTACTGAAGATAGCATTCGTGTAAATGTTGTCTACTGAATATAGCATTCATGTAAATGTTGTCTACTGAATATAGCATTCATGTCAATGTTGTCTACTGAAGATAGCATTCATGTAAATGTTATCTACTGAAGACAGCATTCATGTAAATGTTTTCTACTGAAGATAGCATTCATGTAAATGTCGTCTACTGAAGATAGCATTCATGTAAATGTTGTCTACTGAAGACAGCATTCATGTAAATGTTGTCTACTGAAGATAGCATTCATGTAAATGTTGTCTACTGAATATAGCATTCATGTAAATGTTGTCTACTGAAGATAGCATTCGTGTAAATGTTGTCTACTGAATATAGCATTCATGTAAATGTTGTCTACTGAATATAGCATTCATGTCAATGTTGTCTACTGAAGATAGCATTCATGTAAATGTTGTCTACTGAAGACAGCATTCATGTAAATGTTTTCTACTGAAGATAGCATTCATGTAAATGTCGTCTACTGAAGATAGCATTCATGTAAATGTTGTCTACTGAATATAGCATTCATGTAAATGTTGTCTACTGAAGATAGCATTCATGTAAATGTTGTCTACTGAAGATAGCATTCATGTAAATGTTGTCTACTGAAGACAGCATTCATGTAAATGTTGTCTACTGAAGATAGCATTCATGTCAATGTTGTCTACTGAAGATAGTATTCATGTAAATGTTGTCTATTGAAGACAGCATTCATGTCAATGTTGTCTACTGAAGACAGCATTCATGTAAATGTTGTCTACTGAAGACAGCATTCATGTAAATGTTTTCTACTGAATATAGCATTCATGTAAATGTTGTCTACTGAATATAGCATTTATGTAAATTTGTCTACTGAAGATAGCATTCATGTTAATGTGGTCTACTGAATATAACATTCATGTAAATGTTGTCTACTGAAGATAGCATTCATGTAAATGTTATCTACTTAAGATATCATTCATGTAAATGTTGTCTAATGAATATAGCATTCATGTTTATAAATGTTGTCTACTGAATATAGCATTCATGTAAATGTGGTCTACTGAATATAGCATTCATGTAAATGTTATCTACTTAAGATATCATTCATGTAAATGTTGTCTAATGAATATAGCATTCATGTATATAAATGTTGTCTACTGAATATAGCATTCATGTAAATGTGGTCTACTGAATATAGCATTCATGTAAATGTTATCTACTTAAGATATCATTCATGTAAATGTTGTCTAATGAACATAGCATTCATGTATATAAATGTTGTCTACTGAATATAGCATTCATGTAAATGTTGTCTACTGAAGATAGCATTCATGTGAATGTTGTCTACTGACGATAGCATTCATGTGAATGTTGTCTACTGACGATAGCATTCATGTGAATGTTGTCTACTGAGGATAGCATTCATGTAAATGTTGTTTATTGAAGATAGCATAATATGTATATTATCTAATGAAGATAAACAGCATTCGTGTGCATTTTGATTACTGAAGATAGCCTTCATGTGCATATTGCCTATTGAATATATCATCCATGTGCATGCTATCTATTGAAGATTGCATTTATGTGTAATGTTGTTTACTGACGATTGCATTCATGTGAATGTTAAGATTGCATTCATGTGTGATGTTGTATACTGAAGATAGCATTCATGTATAATGTTGTTTACTGAAGATTGCATTCATGTGTGATGTGATGTTGTTTACTGAAGATTGCATTCATGTGTAATGTTGTTTACTGAAAATTGCATTCATGTGTAATGTTGTTTACTGATGATATCATTCATGTGTAATGTTGTTTACTGAAGATTTCATTCATGTGTAATGTTGTTTACTGAAGATAGCATTCATGTAAATGTTGTCTACTGAAGATAGCATTCATGTAAATGATGTCTAGTGAATATAGCATTCATGTAAATGTTGTCTACTGAAGATAGCATTCATGTAAATGATGTCTAGTGAAGATAGCATTCATGTAAATGATGTCTACTGAAGATAGCATTCATGTAAATGTTGTCTACTGAAGATAGCATTCATGTAAATGATGTCTACTGAAGATAGCATTCATGTATATAAATGTTGTCTACTGAAGATAGCATTCATGTAAATGTTGTCTTCTGAAGATAGTATTCATGTAAATGATGTCTACTGAAGATAGCATTCTTGTTCATGTTGTCTACTGAAGATAGCATTCATGTAAATGTTGTCTACTGTATATAGCATTCATGTAAATGTTGTCTACTGAAGATAGCATTCATGTAAATGTTGTCTACTGAAGATAGCATTCATGTAAATGATGTCTACTGAAGATAGCATTCATGTATATAAATGTTGTCTACTGAAGATAGCATTCATGTAAATGTTGTCTTCTGAAGATAGTATTCATGTAAATGATGTCTACTGAAGATAGCATTCTTGTTCATGTTGTCTACTGAAGATAGCATTCATGTAAATGTTGTCTACTGTATATAGCATTCATGTAAATGTTGTCTACTGAAGATAGCATTCATGTAAATGATGTCTACTGAAGATAGCATTCATGTAAATGTTGTCTTCTGAAGATAGTATTCATGTGTATGTTGTCTACTGAAGATAGCATTCATGTGCATGTTGTCTACTGAAGATAGCATTCATGTAAATGATGTCTACTGAAGATAGCATTCATGTAAATGTTGTCTACTGAAGATAGCATTCATGTAAATGATGTCTACTGAAGATAGCATTCATGTAAATGTTGTCTACTGAAGATAGCATTCATGTAAATGTTGTCTACTGAAGATAGCATTCATGTCAATGTTGTCTACTGAAGATATCATTCATGTAAATGTTGTCTACTGAATATAGCATTCATGTAAATGTTGTCTACTGAAAATAGCATGCATGTAAATCTTGTCAACTGAAAATAGCATTTATGTAAATGTTGTCTACTGAAGATATCATTCATGTAAATGTTGTATACTGAATATAGCATTCATGTAAATGTTGTCTACTGAATATAGCCTTCATGTAAATGTTGTCTACTGAATATAGCCTTCATGTAAATGTTGTCTACTGAAGATATCATTCATGTAAATGTTGTCTACTGAAGATAGCATTCATGTAAATGTTGTCTACTGAAGATAGCATCCATGTAAATGTTGTCTACTAAAGATAGCATTCATGTAAATATTGTCTACTGAACAAAGCATTCATGTAAATGTTGTCTACTGAAGATAGCATTCATGTAAATGTTGTCTACTGAACAAAGCATTCATGTAAATGTTGTCTACTGAAGATAGCATTCATGTAAATGTTGTCTATTGAAGATAGCATTCATGTAAATGTTGTTTACTGAAGATAACCTTCATGTAAATGTTGTCTACTGAATATAGCATTCATGTAAATGTTGTCTACTGAAAATAACATTCATGTAAATGTTGTCTACTGAATATAGCATTCATGTAAATGTTGTCTACTGAAAATAACATTCATGTAAATGTTGTCTACTGAATATAGTATTCATGTAAATGTTGTCTACTGAAGATAGCATTCATGTAAATGCTGTCTACTGAAGATAGCATTCATGTAAATATGGTCTACTGAAGATAGCATTCATGTTAATGATGTTTACTGAAGATAACATTCATGTAAATGTGGTCTACTGAAGATAGTATTCATGTCAATGTTGTCTACTGAAGATATCATTCATGTAAATGTTGTCTACTGAATATAGCATTCATGTAAATGTTGTCTACTGAATATAGTATTCATGTAAATGTTGTCAACTGAAGATAGCATTCATGTAAATGTTATCTACTGAAGATAGTATTCATGTAAATGTTGTCAACTGAAGATAGCATTCATGTAAATGTTATCTACTGAAGATAGCATTCATGTTAATGTTGTCTACTGAAGATAACATTCATGTAAATATTGTCTACTGAAGATAGCATTCATGTAAATGTTGTCTTCTGAAGATAGCATTCATGTAAATGTTGTATATTGAATGAAGATAGCATATAGCATTCATGAAAATGTTGTCTACTGAAGATAGCATTCATGTAAATGTTGTCTACTGAAGATAGCATTCATGTAAATATTGTCTACTGAAGATAGCATTCATGTAAATGTTGTCTTTTGAAAATAACATTCATGTAAATGTTGTCTACTGAAGATAGCATTCATGTAAATATTGTCTACTGAAGATAGCATTCATGTAAATGTTGTCTACTGAAGATAGCATTCATGTAAATGTTGTATATTGAATGAAGATAGCATATAGCATTCATGAAAATGTTGTCTACTGAAGATCGCATTCATGTAAATGTTGTCTACTGAAGATAGCATTCATGTAAATGTTGTATATTGAATGAAGATAGCATATAGCATTCATGAAAATGTTGTCTACTGAAGATCGCATTCATGTAAATGTTGTCTACTGAAGATAGCATTCATGTAAATGATGTCTACTGAAGATAGCATTCATGTAAATGTTGTCTACTGGAGATAGCATTCATGTAAATGTTGTCTACTGAAGATAGCATTCATGTAAATGTTGTCTTCTGAAGATAGCATTCATGTAAATGTTGTATATTGAATGAAGATAGCATATAGCATTCATGAAAATGTTGTCTACTGAAGATAGCATTCATGTAAATATTGTCTACTGAAGATAGCATTCATGTAAATGTTGTCTACTGAAGATAGCATTCATGTAAATGTTGTCTACTGAAGATAGCATTCATGTAAATGTTGTCTACTGAAGATAGCATTCATGTAAATGATGTCTACTGAAGATAACATTCATGTAAATGTTGTCTACTGAAGATAACATTCATGTAAATGTTGTCTACTGAAGATAACATTCATGTAAATGTTGTATACTGAAGATAGCATTGATGTAAATATTGTCTACTGAAGATAGCATTCATGTAAATGTGATCTACTGAATATAGCATTCATGTAAATGTGGTCTACGGAAGATAACATTCATGTAAATGTTGTCTACTGAAGATAACATTCATGTAAATGTTGTCTACTGAATATAGCATTCATGTAAATGTGGTCTACTGAAGATAGCATTCATGTAAATGTGGTCTACTGAATATAGCATTCTTGTTCATGTTGTCTACTGAAGATTGCATTCATGTAAATGTTGTCTACTGAAGATAGCATTCATGTAAATGTTGTCTACTGAATATAGCATTCTTGTTCATGTTGTCTACTGAAGATTGCATTCATGTAAATGTTGTCTACTGAATATAGCATTCATGTAAATGTTGTCTACTGAAGATAGCATTCGTGTAAATGTTGTCTACTGAATATAGCATTCATGTAAATGTTGTCTACTGAATATAGCATTCATGTCAATGTTGTCTACTGAAGATAGCATTCATGTAAATGTTATCTACTGAAGACAGCATTCATGTAAATGTTTTCTACTGAAGATAGCATTCATGTAAATGTCGTCTACTGAAGATAGCATTCATGTAAATGTTGTCTACTGAAGACAGCATTCATGTAAATGTTGTCTACTGAAGATAGCATTCATGTAAATGTTGTCTACTGAATATAGCATTCATGTAAATGTTGTCTACTGAAGATAGCATTCGTGTAAATGTTGTCTACTGAATATAGCATTCATGTAAATGTTGTCTACTGAATATAGCATTCATGTCAATGTTGTCTACTGAAGATAGCATTCATGTAAATGTTGTCTACTGAAGACAGCATTCATGTAAATGTTTTCTACTGAAGATAGCATTCATGTAAATGTCGTCTACTGAAGATAGCATTCATGTAAATGTTGTCTACTGAATATAGCATTCATGTAAATGTTGTCTACTGAAGATAGCATTCATGTAAATGTTGTCTACTGAAGATAGCATTCATGTAAATGTTGTCTACTGAAGACAGCATTCATGTAAATGTTGTCTACTGAAGATAGCATTCATGTCAATGTTGTCTACTGAAGATAGTATTCATGTAAATGTTGTCTATTGAAGACAGCATTCATGTCAATGTTGTCTACTGAAGACAGCATTCATGTAAATGTTGTCTACTGAAGACAGCATTCATGTAAATGTTTTCTACTGAATATAGCATTCATGTAAATGTTGTCTACTGAATATAGCATTTATGTAAATTTGTCTACTGAAGATAGCATTCATGTTAATGTGGTCTACTGAATATAACATTCATGTAAATGTTGTCTACTGAAGATAGCATTCATGTAAATGTTATCTACTTAAGATATCATTCATGTAAATGTTGTCTAATGAATATAGCATTCATGTATATAAATGTTGTCTACTGAATATAGCATTCATGTAAATGTGGTCTACTGAATATAGCATTCATGTAAATGTTATCTACTTAAGATATCATTCATGTAAATGTTGTCTAATGAATATAGCATTCATGTATATAAATGTTGTCTACTGAATATAGCATTCATGTAAATGTGGTCTACTGAATATAGCATTCATGTAAATGTTATCTACTTAAGATATCATTCATGTAAATGTTGTCTAATGAACATAGCATTCATGTATATAAATGTTGTCTACTGAATATAGCATTCATGTAAATGTTGTCTACTGAAGATAGCATTCATGTGAATGTTGTCTACTGACGATAGCATTCATGTGAATGTTGTCTACTGACGATAGCATTCATGTGAATGTTGTCTACTGAGGATAGCATTCATGTAAATGTTGTTTATTGAAGATAGCATAATATGTATATTATCTAATGAAGATAAACAGCATTCGTGTGCATTTTGATTACTGAAGATAGCCTTCATGTGCATATTGCCTATTGAATATATCATCCATGTGCATGCTATCTATTGAAGATTGCATTTATGTGTAATGTTGTTTACTGACGATTGCATTCATGTGAATGTTAAGATTGCATTCATGTGTGATGTTGTATACTGAAGATAGCATTCATGTATAATGTTGTTTACTGAAGATTGCATTCATGTGTGATGTGATGTTGTTTACTGAAGATTGCATTCATGTGTAATGTTGTTTACTGAAAATTGCATTCATGTGTAATGTTGTTTACTGATGATATCATTCATGTGTAATGTTGTTTACTGAAGATTTCATTCATGTGTAATGTTGTTTACTGAAGATAGCATTCATGTAAATGTTGTCTACTGAAGATAGCATTCATGTAAATGATGTCTAGTGAATATAGCATTCATGTAAATGTTGTCTACTGAAGATAGCATTCATGTAAATGATGTCTAGTGAAGATAGCATTCATGTAAATGATGTCTACTGAAGATAGCATTCATGTAAATGTTGTCTACTGAAGATAGCATTCATGTAAATGATGTCTACTGAAGATAGCATTCATGTATATAAATGTTGTCTACTGAAGATAGCATTCATGTAAATGTTGTCTTCTGAAGATAGTATTCATGTAAATGATGTCTACTGAAGATAGCATTCTTGTTCATGTTGTCTACTGAAGATAGCATTCATGTAAATGTTGTCTACTGTATATAGCATTCATGTAAATGTTGTCTACTGAAGATAGCATTCATGTAAATGATGTCTACTGAAGATAGCATTCATGTAAATGTTGTCTTCTGAAGATAGTATTCATGTGTATGTTGTCTACTGAAGATAGCATTCATGTGCATGTTGTCTACTGAAGATAGCATTCATGTAAATGATGTCTACTGAAGATAGCATTCATGTAAATGTTGTCTACTGAAGATAGCATTCATGTAAATGATGTCTACTGAAGATAGCATTCATGTAAATGTTGTCTACTGAAGATAGCATTCATGTAAATGTTGTCTACTGAAGATAGCATTCATGTCAATGTTGTCTACTGAAGATATCATTCATGTAAATGTTGTCTACTGAATATAGCATTCATGTAAATGTTGTCTACTGAAAATAGCATGCATGTAAATCTTGTCAACTGAAAATAGCATTTATGTAAATGTTGTCTACTGAAGATATCATTCATGTAAATGTTGTATACTGAATATAGCATTCATGTAAATGTTGTCTACTGAATATAGCCTTCATGTAAATGTTGTCTACTGAATATAGCCTTCATGTAAATGTTGTCTACTGAAGATATCATTCATGTAAATGTTGTCTACTGAAGATAGCATTCATGTAAATGTTGTCTACTGAAGATAGCATCCATGTAAATGTTGTCTACTAAAGATAGCATTCATGTAAATATTGTCTACTGAACAAAGCATTCATGTAAATGTTGTCTACTGAAGATAGCATTCATGTAAATGTTGTCTACTGAACAAAGCATTCATGTAAATGTTGTCTACTGAAGATAGCATTCATGTAAATGTTGTCTATTGAAGATAGCATTCATGTAAATGTTGTTTACTGAAGATAACCTTCATGTAAATGTTGTCTACTGAATATAGCATTCATGTAAATGTTGTCTACTGAAAATAACATTCATGTAAATGTTGTCTACTGAATATAGCATTCATGTAAATGTTGTCTACTGAAAATAACATTCATGTAAATGTTGTCTACTGAATATAGTATTCATGTAAATGTTGTCTACTGAAGATAGCATTCATGTAAATGCTGTCTACTGAAGATAGCATTCATGTAAATATGGTCTACTGAAGATAGCATTCATGTTAATGATGTTTACTGAAGATAACATTCATGTAAATGTGGTCTACTGAAGATAGTATTCATGTCAATGTTGTCTACTGAAGATATCATTCATGTAAATGTTGTCTACTGAATATAGCATTCATGTAAATGTTGTCTACTGAATATAGTATTCATGTAAATGTTGTCAACTGAAGATAGCATTCATGTAAATGTTATCTACTGAAGATAGTATTCATGTAAATGTTGTCAACTGAAGATAGCATTCATGTAAATGTTATCTACTGAAGATAGCATTCATGTTAATGTTGTCTACTGAAGATAACATTCATGTAAATATTGTCTACTGAAGATAGCATTCATGTAAATGTTGTCTTCTGAAGATAGCATTCATGTAAATGTTGTATATTGAATGAAGATAGCATATAGCATTCATGAAAATGTTGTCTACTGAAGATAGCATTCATGTAAATGTTGTCTACTGAAGATAGCATTCATGTAAATATTGTCTACTGAAGATAGCATTCATGTAAATGTTGTCTTTTGAAAATAACATTCATGTAAATGTTGTCTACTGAAGATAGCATTCATGTAAATATTGTCTACTGAAGATAGCATTCATGTAAATGTTGTCTACTGAAGATAGCATTCATGTAAATGTTGTATATTGAATGAAGATAGCATATAGCATTCATGAAAATGTTGTCTACTGAAGATCGCATTCATGTAAATGTTGTCTACTGAAGATAGCATTCATGTAAATGTTGTATATTGAATGAAGATAGCATATAGCATTCATGAAAATGTTGTCTACTGAAGATCGCATTCATGTAAATGTTGTCTACTGAAGATAGCATTCATGTAAATGATGTCTACTGAAGATAGCATTCATGTAAATGTTGTCTACTGGAGATAGCATTCATGTAAATGTTGTCTACTGAAGATAGCATTCATGTAAATGTTGTCTTCTGAAGATAGCATTCATGTAAATGTTGTATATTGAATGAAGATAGCATATAGCATTCATGAAAATGTTGTCTACTGAAGATAGCATTCATGTAAATATTGTCTACTGAAGATAGCATTCATGTAAATGTTGTCTACTGAAGATAGCATTCATGTAAATGTTGTCTACTGAAGATAGCATTCATGTAAATGTTGTCTACTGAAGATAGCATTCATGTAAATGATGTCTACTGAAGATAACATTCATGTAAATGTTGTCTACTGAAGATAACATTCATGTAAATGTTGTCTACTGAAGATAACATTCATGTAAATGTTGTATACTGAAGATAGCATTGATGTAAATATTGTCTACTGAAGATAGCATTCATGTAAATGTGATCTACTGAATATAGCATTCATGTAAATGTGGTCTACGGAAGATAACATTCATGTAAATGTTGTCTACTGAAGATAACATTCATGTAAATGTTGTCTACTGAATATAGCATTCATGTAAATGTGGTCTACTGAAGATAGCATTCATGTAAATGTGGTCTACTGAATATAGCATTCTTGTTCATGTTGTCTACTGAAGATTGCATTCATGTAAATGTTGTCTACTGAAGATAGCATTCATGTAAATGTTGTCTACTGAATATAGCATTCTTGTTCATGTTGTCTACTGAAGATTGCATTCATGTAAATGTTGTCTACTGAAGATAGCATTCTTGTAAATGTTGTCTACTGAAGATAGCATTCATGTAAATGTTGTTTACTGAAGATAGCATTCATGTAAATGTGGTCTACTGAAGATAGCATTCATGTTAATGTTGTTTACTGAAGATAGCATTCATGTGAATGTTGTTTACTGAAGATAGCATTCATGTAAATGTTGTCTACTGAGGATAGCATTCATGTTAATGTGGTCTACTGAATATAGCATTCATGTAAATGTTGTTTATTGAAGATAGCATAATATGTATATTATCTAATGAAGATAAACAGCATTCGTGTGCATTTTGATTACTGAAGATAGCCTTCATGTGCATATTGCCTATTGAATATATCATCCATGTGCATGCTATCTATTGAAGATTGCATTTATGTGTAATGTTGTTTACTGAAGATTGCATTCATGTGTGATGTTGTATACTGAAGATAGCATTCATGTATAATGTTGTTTACTGAAGATTGCATTCATGTGTGATGTGATGTTGTTTACTGAAGATTGCATTCATGTGTAATGTTGTTTACTGAAAATTGCATTCATGTGCAATGTTGTTTACTGATGATATCATTCATGTGTAATGTTGTTTACTGAAGATTTCATTCATGTGTAATGTTGTTTACTGAAGATAGCATTCATGTAAATGTTGTCTACTGAAGATAGCATTCATGTAAATGATGTCTAGTGAATATAGCATTCATGTAAATGTTGTCTACTGAAGATAGCATTCATGTAAATGATGTCTAGTGAAGATAGCATTCTTGTAAATGTTGTCTACTGAATATAGCATTCGTGTGTATGTTGTCTACTGAAGATAGTAGTTATGTGTATGTTGTCTACTGAATAATAGCATTCGTGTGTATATTGTCTAACTGAAGGTTGCATTTATGTACCTGTTGTTTACTGAATAGCATAGATAGAATTCATGCGAATGCTGTGTACTGAAGATATCATATGTGTATGTTAGTGCTAATTTGCTACTGTAGATAACATTCATATGTATGAAGATTGAATGCATGCGCATGTTGTCTTTTGAAGACAGCATTCATATGTATATTATCTAATGAAGATAAATAGCATTCGTGTGCATTTTGACTATTGAAGATATCATCCATGTGCATACTGTCTAGGCAAAATCATAACTATATAAATCCCGATTGGCGAACCTGCCCCATCATCATAGGGCGTATATGCCCCATATAGCGCAATAAGTGCATTTACCTAAACCACGGATGTCCCACATATACATTGATGGGTTGTTAACTGCATCATATCCATAATCGATCCCATACCATACATACCGTAAGATTATTTACATTAAAACCTTTTCTGCGAATATCTTTGGAAAAAAATCAATATGAAAAATGGAAGAAAATTCACTTTTGCGAGTCAAAACTGGTTTTTGGATGATAAGTTGACAAACCTGTCACGGTGATCTGTCACGTTAATATGGGAAGCTTGCAACATAGTACTGTATCTATTGTGTGTTCGCCAATTCAACCAGTGGCAGCAAGCAAAGATGAGAATCACGTGGTAGGCAAACCTGCCCATAGGGCGTACACTCAGTCACCACTCTCCCCTATCCTGAAGATTGCATTCATGTGAAAGTTGTCTACTGAAGAAATCATCATGTACATGTTGTTTACTGAATAGAGCATAGATAGAATTCATGCGTATGCTGTGTACTGAAGATAGCATGCATTTGTATGTTAGTGCTAATTTTGCTAATGTATAGCATTCATATGTATGTTTTCTACTGAAGATAGCATTCATGTGTATGTTGTCTAGTGAAGATAGCAGTCATGTGCATGTTGTCTACTAAAGATTGCATTCATGCGCATGTTGTCTACTAAAGATTGCATTCGTGTGCATGTTGTCTACTAAAGATTGCATTAGTGTGCATGTTTTCTACTAAAGATTGCATTCGTGTGCATGTTTTCTACTGACGATAGCAGTAAAATGCACGGTGCCTTATGAAAATAGTATCCAAGTGCATGTTGGCTATTCAAGATAGCATTCATGTGCATATTGCCTACTGAAGATAATAATAAAATAATAATAAAACCATGCTTATTGAGCGCATAACGCAATTAAGTCCCTATGCGCTATAACAAATAAAACAGAACGCAAATATACAAAAACTATAGAAGTAACAAAATACAATACATAGAATTCATGCGTATTCCGTGTACTGAAGATATCATTCATGTGTATGTTAGTACAAGGATCTATGGTTAGTACTAATTTGCTACTGTATATAAAGCATTCATGTATGTTTTCTACTGAAGATAACCTTCATGTGCATGTTGTCTACAAAAGATAGCATTCATGTGATTGTTGTCCTATGCATCGACATGAATCTTGTCTATTGAAAGTAGCATTCACGTGCGTGATGTAGTAATGAAATAAGCGTTCGTGTGCATTTTATTTACTGAACCATTCAGGCACGTTTATGTTTGCTAATGAGGATGGCAATTATGGACCAACTGTGTGGGAGTTCAATTATTTTATAATTTCCTTCGAAAGTCCTGTCGATGTTCTTTTTGGGACATGTGAAATAATTTCCCGAATCTCTGCTATATATTCAAAATAGGTATTTATTGACAAATACGAACAAGCATGGAAGTAGTGATATAGCGCCATCGTAAGTTGACTATGGGATGACATTGTTATTTTCTGGCCAAAGAAGTGATGATAGAGGGCTTGTTAAGACCTGGAATAATATGGTCAGAGGAAGACGGACACAATTTGACCACAGATTGTGGAACAATAATCTGTCAGGGGGGGGGGGGGATGCAGGGAAAACCGGAGCTCATTCGTGTGATGGAAATGGATGAAAGCAAAATAGGCCTATCTCCAAAGTGCTTATCATTTCGCCAATTCGAAGGGACTATATAACGTTTCCCTTTTGGTAAGCTATCTTGGTTAAGTTCAGCCTGTTCAGTGCTCTACGAAAAGTCAGATTTCAATCTCAAATATAGTTGGTAACAATAATTTTAGGGTAAAAGGGGGACAAAGATGGTCATGGGGTGTACACAGATTGAAAAGTGAGACTTCAATCTCAACTGAACTTGGTGACAATAATATTTGGGTAAGGGGATTTGCGGACGGGGTTTACCCAGATTGACCCCTATAGCCCGTATATGACCTTTAACCCCAATTTGGGGAATCTCCTGGCCAGGGAGACCTGGGGGATTGCCAAGTGTCAACTTACAAAATCGTTTTTTGTGCTGTCAAAACATACTTTAAAATGAGGAAACCATCCAACATCTTTTTAATAAGAGCAATATTACAAACTCTTTTGGGGGCGAAGTTCAAGGTCAGTTTAGGTTTTACCGACATTGTCCATGTTCAACAAAATATATGGTGTATAGGATAAAGATTTAAACAACCGCATTATAATTAATCATATTTAACTCATAGCTTGGCGGCATACGGTTGCAGAAATCAAAAGTCTAAAAGCCTTCAATACACGCCTTCAAGATTGTGACCAGGCCCGTAACTAGGTAACTAGTGTGTGTGTGTGTGTGGGGGGGGGGGGGGGGGGGGGGGGGGGGGGGCTCCTTTTTTGTGTACCAATGTTCCCCCGCTGTCAAATTTCCATTGGTATATGAAACATGCAATTTTCAGTTATTTAATTGTCATAAATATACTTCGGATATTTGTAATATTAATGTAAATGTAATTTCAATAAGCCGCCCCGGTCATCCGGGTATGTTTTGTCATTTGCCCGTTGACAGCAAAGCAAAATGGTTTAAAACATCAGTGTCTACGCTCGCTCTACATGTACTCAGCCACATACGAGATCGCTCCTAGTGATCGCGTGAGGCCGTGTAAGCGATTGTTGTTTACATCAGCCAACGGTGTGTGACGTCACTCCGGGCCGACCTATATGTTATTCTATATTGGCGCATTTACGTCGTAGAGGGTTATGTGAACTGAAAACGAGGCTGGCGATTTAGCCAAGACGAGAGTGCTGTACTTTTTCAATGGGGTGAACATTGCACTTATCATACAAATTCTTCAGACTTCTGAGCTGTTCAATATTTCACCTTATTACATTCGTGAAATAAACTTGAACGTTTAAACTATTTATTTCCACTAGTTTGAAATGAAATATTTGCTGGTAACCAACACTATATATAGGAAAATGTAGAATACCGCAGAAGTTCACAGTTCATTACATTGCAGTAAAATTACGAGATTGTAATGTTTATCGGAACACCAATTGCTTCTCACCTTTCCTGCTCTGAGCATGCTCAGTTGGATTACACTCCCTCTTTTGACATAAATGCGCCAATCAAGAATAACGTCTATATACTCGTAATAGGCCTACTGTATAATATTTAAAAAAATGTATCACAGCATTTTTTGTTACAGCTTGACAACTCATTTATATATAAAGTTATACAGGGTGTCCCAAAAGTCTATGCACGACTTTGAAGCTTTGTATTTCACAAAATATAAGTCGTATTGAAAATATGAATACATATTTAGAAAGAGGAGATGTGGGAAATAATTTTGATACCAAACATTGGAGTAACATCTGTTTGTAATGCCACCCTAGAAGTGAAATATGTATTACTGCAAAAATGTAATTTTATACTTCGGAGGAATAAAGTTCATAAATCCATACCTATCGAGATTAACAAAAAGACGGGTAGAGTTGGTTACACGGAAAGTGATCCGTCAATTGTAATATTTAAAATTTTACATTACAGTGATCCCATCATAATAACAAACTATATCACACATAGTTTTCGTTTCTATAGTGAAATCTAGTTTAAATGTTTTCCATTTATGCAAAAACACAGACCTAAACAAATTGAATAACATAACAGGAAAGTGAACACACACATCACACAGCGAATAGATCTCTTTGGACTTATGGCTACTGCATGTCTTATGACATCAATGTGACTTGTTGATCTTAACCAGTCTTTTTTCTACCACATCGAGACAAATCATGCACAGTTCATGTGTTCAAATATGTATCCACCAACTAAAGAATGGATATTCTTCCTGGTCGCGTTTCACTTTAAAATGTTTTCTGAACTTTTATTGAGTAAGTTGAACTGAATTTGTTTCAGCGTAGAACCATACCATTTATATTCGCTTATCTATGCTGTAAACCTTCTTGAATAAAGACTTTTGCTGTGCAATGATGCTGTCTACTTCCTATTTATGTTGTGAGTGACCGAGTTTAGTAATAACATTAATGTTGCAAGGTAAGCAGTGAACTGTGACTAATGCGCAACGTTGCTTTCATACCGTTAATTTATGCGCACCTGTTTTAGCAACAATGTGTGGTACTTGGTATGGGTTGGTCTGGCACACGGCCAAAAACTTTCAACCAGTTTTATAATGTTGTGGGTTCACCAATAGGGTTGTGTTTGGTATCAAAATAATTTCCCAAATCCCGTCTATCAAAATATGGTTAAATGTATACCATATGATTTATATTTTATGAGATATGACTCTTCAAAAACGTGCATAGACTTTTGGGACACCCTGTATAACCTCTTCTAGTGAAGATAGACTTTCTATAATACACTGTCAGTTTTCAAACTTTGGTTGTGCTATCTACTCAAGATGATTCTAAATAAGGCAGAATATATCCACAAACAAGCAATGTAAGTCAGTTCAGATGCACGGGACGCAGTTCAAATCAGTTGGGAAAGGGATCCAAAAGAAATCTTGGGTAAGTTACTTATCCCATGTTAATTTTCCACGCGGCTATTGGATTTACCATATAAAAAACAGATGTTCAGAAACCTTTCCCAATTTTCAAAGTCTATCTCAAGGATTACTGAACTTATACGAGGCATGTTTGTACTTATTTCAATGCATTTCACATGGTGATTCCAAATATGGTTATGAAATTTAAAAATGTTGACACTTTTGAAACAGCTTGAGTCATTTTAGAATGTCGTCTGCAGCTGCCTGCCGCGTGAAAAGTGTTAACTACCATGTGATTCTACATGTATTGGGTGGTTACTTAAGTTGGAGTTAAGCCTTGAACAAATTGGCAATTGAATCACAAGTCAAGTTATTGCACACCAAACATTTTCTGGACTATATTCAGTCTATAATGACAATATTCACTGTATTTCATTGATTTTCATGATGAAAACATTGAAGAACTTGGGGCATCGATCGATAGGTACTAATCATTTTGGGACAGCCTGTAGAATTCATCCAAATGCATCTAGCAAGAGATACGGTGTACATGTACATGATGATGATGATGTACAGAGACAATAGCATGATATTGTTTGAGCTCTGAACTTTTAGTTACGTCACTGTCTCAAGATGGCTAAACAGAGTATAGCAAGAGATACGGTGTACATGATGTAGAGACAATTGCATGAGATTGTTTGAGCTCTGAGCTTTAATTTGATTAAAGGTCAACCAAAATCATTTATATGCGCAAGATAAAAACTGAAACTCAATTATTTTCACTTTAACACAAGCAAACGTGCTACGTGAGGTTCATTAAGAAACGAGAGACAAATTTAGAAACTTCCGTGGCCCTATCTGTAATAGCTGCCAGTTGTTATGTGCCTTTATATTAAAACTAAGGTGACGAAAAAAAGAAACCCTGTTTTTACGGACCCTACCAACCCATTAATGTTTAAAGCCGGTGAAAAGAAATTCACATGGAAATGAATACCGACCCAAATAAAAAAGATCGGCATGTCAAATTATGGCGACATTTTTTGATATGGTATTAACATGATTAGCTTATTGCGTTCATTTGAAATGGAAAAATGAGAGGAAAAAGCCTGGCCGATCAACCCAGGGATCTGTTTGCCCGTAGAACAGGGTTAATATTTTGTATGGCCTAAATGTAACTCCGAGGCAGCTATAGCATAAGATCTTTATTGAGATACAAACTGACCTGAAAAGTCACTATCCATAATAGCTGCCATATGCTATACACACATCTGGTGCTACAATGGTACACCCTTGCAAAGATGCAATCCTACACGTGGCAGCAATAATTGTAGATAGGGCCCCGTAGCTCCAAACACTCGAAATAGATATTCAATGGTTGAGATAATATTGGGGGAAAATTGCTTTGGAAAAATCAACAATATCTTGACTTTCAGAAATTTCGTAGCAGAATTCGATACATCCTTGGAAGTATCACAGGCTACAAGTTCGAACTTGACAAGTTGAAACTGTTTAGACAAGGCATCATTTAGCTAGTGGAATGTTATCCTCAAACTCGCAGATAAATAGGTTGTAATCGAACCGTCCATCTTTCACCACATAATTTATTGACCATCAAAGTTATAGTCTGTCAATATTGTAAAATGTAAATTACATGATTGTTAGTTGAGTGTACACCATCAGTTTATATATGGTATGAGTTGAGCTCATATGCATATTGTCTACCAAGTGACTTCATACTCTACCAACCTGAATAACCAGAGATCCGTTAAGGCACATCTATTCACCAACACAAATTCCGCTTTACATGCTTTAGGGCACGACTGAATCTTGGAAACCTGTCACCACTCGTCCATACTCCACCTCTTGCTGATTAAGGTAAGTGCCTAATGACAGGGGAGGTAGCAACAGCGAAAATGATAATGATGATAATATAACCATGCTTATTACGTGCATAACACAATTAAGTCACTATGCGCTATAGCATAAATAACAGAATAACAAAAGACAAAACAAAATTAAAAATTGACATTAAAGAACAAGGTTTCTTTCTTTTTCCGTCAAGGTAAGGAGGCACATGTTTATAGGCGTAACCCCACCCCAATATTTGATGGGGCTATGCAATCACCACTCCCCTATGTTATGCATATGTGTATGATAAAATGTTAATTTAAGTTAATTATTATTGTATTGGGATTTTATCTAAAATCACTGGAAGGACAACCCACAGAGCTTAGCCCTGAATCCTAGGAATAGCGAAGTTGTATGAGGTACCCCTGGTACTGTAGTTATGTAGAGATGATATACGAGTAAACTTAAAATGTATATAGTCGGGTGAGAGACGTGGTTCAATTTTAGTTGGGTCACCCTATCTTTGACAGATAACAAACAAAAAAGTGTAAAAAAAAGGAAAAATCCATTTTTTCGCGTTTTTTGGCACTTTTTGGTCAAAATTTCCAAAAATTTTAAATTAGGTTTTAAAAAAAAAATCGTCCCTTCATTAGTGTCTGAACATCATCATCAAGTAATTTGGCAATTTTTTACTCAAAATTATTTTTGTTAGCTTTGTTCAAAATAAAAAGGGTCAAAAAAGTGAATTTTGTGATTTTCTCAAAAAATCTACTATTTTGGTCAAAATTGACACCAAATTTGGATTCTCTGATCCATTTCCTTTCCAAAAATGTATACTTTTATATGCATTTGATTAATAGTTCAATAATTACAGCGCTCACAAAATTCAAAAAATCAAATCAAAAACTTCCTTAAGTCCCCCTTAAGTCCCCCCTTTTAAATCACCCAAAAGAACGGGACATAATCGCTTCCGATTAGTAACTTATGATGGTAATGATAGAATACATATAAAAGTATAAAATAATAGAGAAATATGAAATTCAATTTTTGAAACAAGTGCCGGGTTGACACTGCCCTTAATTGGTAGTTCTTCGAAACTCTTTGGGATGTCTTCATCTTTATCAGTCACTACCGGTGGATTTCCTAGGAGTTGTTGGAAGTGGCAGTACCAATTATTGACACGTTCTTCCTTTGTCTTTCCTTTGAGGATTCCATTCCTAGAGGTTTTCCTTCCACTTACTTCGTTAATGAGCTCCCAAGATAATCTGTGTTGCATGTTTAGGGTTGCCTTTTCCACTTCTTTTAATTTCCTGTCCAGGTATTCAGAATTGACCTCATCATAGGCTTGGTCGAGTTCTCGTTTACCTGCTTCAAACTCTTGTGCAGACTATTTTCCGTCTTCTGTGACATGTTTTCATACGTCTGTCTTAGCTTCTTTCTGGCAGTTTCTACTTTTCTACTATAACACAATGCCTTTTGCCTCTTCTTACATATTTTTGTTTATCGGCAGTTTCTTGAGTTGCTGTGATAAAGTTTCCATATGTTACTGTTGGATTGTCATCACAGGTGTCGTTTAGTAGTGTGTATTTGTTTCTGACTTCGACAGAATATTGGTCTTGCAGTTCTGAATCTTTAACAAGCTTATTCCAGTTGTATTTCACTTTCTTTGGCTTGGTTTTGCTGTTTGCTCGTTGGCTTAATCTAATCTTTGAGGTCACTATTCTATGATCGGATCCAATACTTGCAAACGAATTTTAGGCTTCTGTGTTCAGAATAGGGGAATCGAATATGGGGCAACTGGTCCGTGGGGCAACTGGTCCGAAATGAAGGATTTTGTAATTTTATGGGCATACTGCTTTCTTTTGAACAGTAAGACTTTTGATGAAACTAGACATATATCCTTACCTTCTACAATCCAAAACATTTGGAACTTTAGGGTATTTACACATGTGATATTCTTCAGATCTTTGAAGCCACCTCCTTGAGTGACTGATTGAAAATTCACAGATAGTATGGGCGATATATGAAGATGGGTTTAGATAATGTTTAATGTACTTTATATGATTGACAGATATGCAACAGTAAATATAGACATGCAGTACTACAGTCGTCTTAAGATGTTAGGTGCATATTGCATTTGATTAGTGCTGTATTGTAGTGAGCTTAGGGACTTTCCGAAATATGATTAAAACCATAGGTTGTGGTTGAAATGACCGTAAAATGGCGCACATTGCTAAGTTGGGACATTGGTGGTTTGGATTTGCGATCAATATTACCATTTAAAGAATGCTTCAACTCACGGGTATTCATTTGGTAGAGTTATAAGTTTATGAATTTGCAAATAACAAAGTACACCATTTCTTATTTTATCTAAAGACACTCGTCTACTTGTAGGACCCGAACGCCGTAATATGGACGGATATCTAACCAATTTAATATTTAAAAAAACCGATCCACACACCTCAGAATTGCACAAAAAGCATAAAACAAGTCCACTTTTTTGTACCTTTGAACAGAGTGGCGGCCGGGAATGTAGAATTTTTTGCAAACATGTTCTTCAATTAGCACGGTTAGTGTAGTGGATAGAACGTTGACATGGGGAGCGAAAGGTTGTGGGTTCGAGCCCCATTAGGAGCACTTTTGTTTTATATGCTGGGTTTGCTTAGCCTGCCGGCATCATCTGTATGCTTGCCCACACGGACACCACTGCTGGCGTTTACCGTATAAATTACGCCCTTTTTTCTCTCGAAAATGTCAAAAAAAATTACCGTTCTTTTAAAAATAAGGAGTATTATCACATTACAAACACATTTTGTGCGAGAGAAACACATACATTTGGCAAAAATGGCACAATAAAAATCCGTTCGTTATAAATGAATGGATATGGTTAAATAATAAAACTATCACAATTATAGTCGTGGATCTCTGTGGTGTGCATAGGTTGGACATTTCGTTGGCAATCGGAATTCACGTGTTCGATTTTCGAATATTCCTTGTTATCCTTTTATTTTCCTATTTTTTTAAACTTGATGTTGGTTTAATGTAACATCATTGTTATGTCAATTGTTATCAATTATAAAGGCCGCCCATGCGTTTATAGTTTTCTTTTTATTTATTTATCTATCATAAATGTATCCTTGATTTATTTAACTTTGTATCTAAACAATTAAAATGCGAAACAATTATATTATTGCTCGATAAATAAGTGATTTAACTTGAGTTCAGTTTGATTAATGATAGCAAAACTTGTTTGTAAAACCATTTACCAGTGTGCCCAACAATTTCTACTTTGCACACTTTGTTTATGCATTCATAGATGTCACTTTAGCTTGTTATAGCTAGGCTCAATTAACCCCCCTAGTAGCAGATGCTGTGACAAGTTGGTAGCCCTCTATGATATTATCATATCTTATCTGTTCATCTGTATGAACTATCCGATGCTCTTGGATTCCAATAATGTCGATTTCATATTGTTGAGCTAAAGCACACAGCTCAAGTTATCGATGTTTGGAAAACAAATTGAAATTGAGTCCGAATACTCGACTGGAAAGAGTTAAATATGAATAGACACCTAAAAGTTGATTTAGTATGAATCATTAACCTAGTATGAATCATTGACTTATTATGAATCATTGACTTATTATGAATCATTGATTTAGTATGAATCATTGATTTAGTATGAATACTTGATTTAGTATGAATCATTGATTTAGTATGAATCATTGATTTAGTATGAATCATTGATTTAGTATGAATCATTGATTTAGTATGAATCATTGACTTAGTATGAATCATTGATTTAGTATGAATCATTGATTTAGTATGAATCATTGATTTAGTATGAATCATTGATTTAGTATGAATCATTGACTTAGTATGAATCATTGATTTAGTATGAATCATTGATTTAGTATGAATCCCTGACTAAGTATGAATCATTGACTTAGTATGAATCATTGACTTAGTATGAATCATTGACTTATTATGAATCATTGACTTAGTATGAATCATTGATTTAGTATGAATCCCTGACTTAGTATGAATCATTGACTTAGTATGAATCATTGACTTAGTATGAATCATTGACTTAGTATGAATCATTGATTTAGTATGAATCATTGACTTAGTATGAATCATTGACTTATTATGAATCATTGATTTAGTATGAATCATTGATTTAGTATGAATCATTGACTTAGTATGAATCATTGACTTAGTATGAATCATTGACTTATTATGAATCATTGATTTAGTATGAATCATTGATTTAGTATGAATCATTGACTTAGTATGAATCATTGATTTAGTATGAATCATTGATTTAGTATGAATCATTGACTTAGTATGAATCATTGATTTAGTATGAATCATTGACTTAGTATGAATCATTGACTTATTATGAATCATTGATTTAGTATGAATCATTGATTTAGTATGAATCATTGACTTAGTATGAATCATTGACTTAGTATGAATCATTGACTTATTATGAATCATTGATTTAGTATGAATCATTGATTTAGTATGAATCATTGACTTAGTATGAATCATTGATTTAGTATGAATCATTGACTTAGTATCATTGACTTAGTATGAATCATCGATTTAGTATGAATCATTGATTTAGTATGAATCATTGATTTAGTATGAATCATTGATTTAGTATGAATCATTGACTTAGTATGAATCATTGACTTAGTATGAATCATTGACTTAGTATGAATCATTGATTTAGTATGAATCATTGATTTAGTATGAATCATTGACTTATTATGAATCATTGATTTAGTATGAATCATTGACTTATTATGAATCATTGATTTAGTATGAATCATTGATTTAGTATGAATCATTGACTTAGTATAATTCATTGGTGATTAAAATTAAAAAAGGAACCATAAAAACAACAAACTAAAAACAAGTACAATTTTAATTTTAACATTTTCCACGCGGCAGGCGTCTGCAGACAGCATTCTAAAATGTCACAAAATGTTTGAAAATGTCTCAGTTATTGAATTTCATCACCATATTTGGAATCACAATGAGAAATGAATTGAAGTAAGTACAAACATGTCTAGTATTGGTTCAGCAATCCCTGAGATAGACATTGAAATTTGGGAGAGGTTTCTGAAAAATTTGTCTTGTATCTGGTTAAACTAATAGCCGCATGGAAATTGTGAATAGTTGTTCATTACGCATAATTTTTGATCAAGTTTGTTAAATTGTGTTCTCACATTTTTCAAAAATAAAATACAAATTGCATACGTCAAGTGATCGAAATAAATCCAAACATTAAATCAATTATGTGATCTTTTTAATTTTTTTAAGTTGGACTAATTATCCTGAACTCATAAATCTATTTTGACTGTATTTTCCGTTAAAAACCATCACCTAACTTTACTCACTCATAATGGAAATCGGCTTCCAATTTAAGGAATTTTTCAACATATTTTTAAATGGGTGTCATCTTTAAAATATGACGCACAAGATTGAGCAACCTCAAAAGATCTCAAGACTCATGGAGGCTGTATGTAAATTGGTAAAAATGCAACCTGTTTCTTCTTAATGAGTCGACACAAATGCTCGTAATGCTAATGGCATAGTTTTATTATTTCTTCAAAACAAAAAACATTGCCCTTGAGAATTTTGTTCAAAAATAAATATGTATAATTTGATCGTGTTCTCTTTATAGATTGTTCCAGTCACTAAATAGTCCTATAAGACTCGCAGTAATTCTCCATTTGATACCATCATATCGGAACCTGGCTTAAGGGTATAAACCTTCTGGAACTAATAGAATGTGGGAGAGAAGTATTTCATCCTGAAGTGGCAAGAGATGAGTTGCAGATTACAGTTACCAGTCAGCTTTGGTAGGAGATATTGTGAAATGGTTGTAAACCTAAACATTTTTAAACTACTTCAACAATAACAAACAATTATCAAAAACAACGTAAATGTTGTGTGATTGAACTTTTTTCAAGAGTTTGGTACGTAACGCTGTACTTGGTATACTTGGGAGAGTAAAGGATTCATAATAATATTGTATTGTTTGAGAAATTAATTTACCATAAAAAGGGTTCAAGAATGGCGTATGATAAACGTAAAGCATGGTATATACTATTACTAATAATTTGCATCAATCACACAACTTTAGCACAGCAGGTGGTAAATCCTTTAAATGAATGCAACATTCACATTAATATTACTTATGACCCATCCGTCATCGTCACGGATAACATTACAGAATCAAAGTATCCCAATTTACAAAATTCAATATTCAGTTGTACCATAGGTATTTCATCAACACAAGGCAATGAAACTTCAGTACACTTGTTGCACTCAAGTTCCAATACTATATATTCCTATGTGTATATTGAATTAACAAACGATACTTTGTCAAACAGTGACCTGTGTCTCAAACAAATCGTTTCAATATCGTTGGATTCAGCACCTTGTACCTTGTTCTTAACCTCAACAGAATTCGAAATCCATTACGTCAATACCAGAGTGAATTTGAATATTCATGGGGTGAATGCTCCTTACACAATATGTCCCGACGATTCTAAACATCTTTTAGAATCCTCGCATTTGTCTTTAACAGATAATACAACTTTTCCTGGATGTAGTTTTACTGAGTACGATGCAGTGGAATCATTGTATCGACCGTACACCTGGTATTATACAAATGCATATTACAGAATGAAATGTCCAGATGAATGCGTTTGTACTCTTGGGTATAGATCATGGACCACAGTGTGTGATAATGCCGCAGACACGATTGCCCTTATTATTTATGAACCAGATCGTACATTGTTAGAATTCCCAGATCAAGGTGTGGCCAACATTACACCCGGGGCGTTCGCTGGGCTTGATGCCGTAACATGGCTAGATCTGACTGGCAACAAACTACAGCTACTCCCTGCTCGCCTGTTTTTCAGTATGGTGAATTTGCAAGACCTTAAACTTGACCAAAATCATCTTACTGATTTACCGGTGGGTGTTTTTGATGGCATTCCTCAGTTGATAACGTTGAACGTCGGATACAATCTGATGACGTCATTTCCTGACAACATATTTAACGATTTAGGTAACTTGACTTCATTATTGCTTTGGGATAATAATATTAATACCTTACAAGTGAATGTATTTAATGGTTTGAGTAGATTAGAGGATCTCGGTCTTGACAATAATCATCTTACAGCATTGCCTCCAGGAGTATTTAATGGTCTGGTATCATTAAAAGACTTGGCCCTTGATTATAATACGCTGGCGACACTCCAAAAGGGTGTATTTGATGGATTAGCACGGCTATACTCTTTAGGTTTATCACATAACCTGCTAGCATTGTTGCACGATGGCATATTTGATGATCTAGTGAACTTAAGGGAACTTTGGCTGATATCCAATCATCTATCAACATTACCTTTGGGTATCTTTGATAATATAACTTTTCTGGAGCGTGTGGATGTTGGAAAAAATAGGCTAACATCATTACCTGATGGTCTGCTCAGAATTTATCATACACATGTCTACCGCCTTTATTTACAACATAATTTATTAACAACGCTCCCGATCGATGTATTCATCGGACTGATTAATTTAGTTCAACTTGAACTGCAACATAATAAATTGAATTCGATCCACCATGACGCTTTTAAAAACATGCGATCATTATACCACTGCGATTTAAGCTATAATGCTCTGTCTACATTGCCAGAAAATCTATTTGACTCCCTCATAAATACAAACACTGTCTTGCTTACGGTTAATGAGCTTGTCTATCTTCCCGAAGGCCTATTTGATAACATGACGTCATTACGTTACCTTGACATAAGTAATAACAACTTACGCGAACTAAAGTTACTTGCGTCAGTAAGTGATTTGACATTTCTTAATATGTCTAACAATAAACTAAGCAATCTAGTACTTGATCGTCCGAGTAATTTACAAATTTGTGATTTGAGTGAAAACAAATTCAGCGCTGTGAGCCCGCATATCTCAATGTATATGCCTAATCTTACTTTCTTATCGTTAAATCACAGTGGAATAAATGAACTACCAATTGGCATATTTGAAGGGCTGTATATATTGGAAGTATGTTACTTGAGCCACAACCTGTTGAACGAGATCAAACCAGGAACTTTTAATAATCTGACGAATGTCACAGTACTTACAATAACTAACAATCTATTGAAAAGCTTATCTAACGGATCATTTTATGGTTTGTCTAATCTTCAACAACTCGAAATTCAGCTGAACAAAATTTCAACACTACCGTCCGGTGTCTTCGATTATTTGACCAATTTGAAATTAGTCAATTTGTCATATAACTTTATTCAAATCATTGGTCATGAAGTATTCTACATCACTGGGGTTGAAGTAGTGGATATTCGATCAAATGAATTGCGTCTTGTAACACAGTCATCTTTTATTGGTCTTGACAATTCAACGGTTTTGCTGGTAGATGAAAGTGCAACTTGTTGCTTTACCGGGTATGCCCAGTGCATACCTCGATATCCACGATCAGTTTATCTCACTTGCAAGAGAATGGTGGATGGCTTTCTACAAAGGATATCAATGTGGGCACTGGGTTTATTTGCAATAACTTGCAACCTTTTTGTGTTTTGTTTACGTTGCACTAATAAGCAAGACAGAACAGTTCAATCACTGCTCATATTACATCTCTCTCTATCGGACCTTCTAATGGGAATCAGTATGGTCCTGTTGGCGTCTTTCGATGCTTATTATGGACAATTTTTCCCTTCTTACTCTGAATTCTGGCGTAAAGGTCATATTTGTCAGTTGGTTGGCACACTGTCTATATGTTCCAGTGAAGTATCTGTGTTTCTTATTACATTAATCACTTTTGATAGGTTTCAGGGTGTGAAATACCCTTTTAGCCGGCACAGATTGAGAACTAAGTCTGTCAAGATTTGCTTATTTGTACTTTGGTCTATTGGTTTACTTATCAGTATTATCCCAGTTGTGTTATCTGGTGTTGAATCGGATGTGTTTGAGGTGTCTGAAGTTTGCGTAGGAATTCCAATAGTGAGAAGGCCTGTTAGTGTTGGAAACATCAGTTCACTTATCACAGAGTCTACCCAGCCCAGATTTGGCCTAGATTTTCATGTGGACTTTCAGACAGGTAAAGTTGTTTGGAAACATGTAATTTTTTTGGATCCTACTTATCAAAAAACACTTTACGCCACATCAGAAATAACCGGCAATACATTAGCGACATATTTTTCTATAACTATTTTCATCGGTGTAAATTTGGCTTGTTTTTTACTCATCGCTTTTCTTTACGTGCAAATCTTCATAGCTGCAAGAAATACGTCGAAACGTTCAGGTAGGAAACAAGATGAAAAGAAAGAAGTTCGTATGGCTATCAAAATGTCCGTCATTGTCTTAACTGATTTCTTTACATGGGTCCCATTAGTGATAACATGCATTTTAGTACAATGCCAACTCATCGAGGTTAACCCACTAGTCTACGTGTGGACTGTAGCATTAATAATACCAATAAATTCTGCAATCAATCCATTCCTGTATACTTTAATCACCCTCATTTCAGACAGAAAAACCTCAGTGAAAAATGGACAACGAAACTTTAGTCGAAGTGAACACACTTCACCATAATAATAATTGGCATCATATTAAAAATCTCTCTCTTGAACACGTGTTTTCCATGGATGTTTTCGCATTGGACGCATAAGGGCGCACAGCACTAAATCACTCCTCGTTTTGTGTAATGGTAGTAAGTTCCGGCAAAAACAAAAAACGATTTTGTGATTAATGGGGTCCTTTGGGAATCAGTTTGGCGTGAGGGTAGCGTTTCATAATTAAAATGAAAGATAATCTCTTGTACTTTGATCAGGATATTGCAAAATATTGATTTTCGATTGTATTGAAAATTTATCACGCGTATGAACACACGTGATCGGAGGCGGTTAGAAGGCGAGCGTCCGGGCTGAAAATAGGGGTGGCGCTGTTTAAATGATCGTATCGTAAAATCAAATTGGAAGGTGTAACACTTCTTGACGATTTTATGAAATTTGAATGTTTGTTTATTAGAATAAAGCATTCGAGACGTTCCAAAAATGGTTACTAAGGGCCCAAAATAGCGACTCTTTTAGCCCTAATTTACATGTAATCCAATGGGCGGTATATTTAGTGCTGTGCCCCCTTGTAACACGTAGTGGTGACACTCGATTTATATCGATTTGCATTGATTTTGAATCTATAAAAGAGGTAATTTTATCTTAATTTCAAAGAAAATCATATTTCTGTCCATGTCATACATAAATATCATGAACACGACCCAATTTTCTTACAAATTTGTAGCAAAAACGGTTGAAGAGCATCATTTTACTAACATTTCCTTTTTTTTTATTTTACTCACAATAATGGACCCCCTCACCATGGTTATCCGATTATAAACCTACATATCTATGCTCGTTTTATCAATCAGGGGCTTAACAAATAAAGTTGAAATAAATGTTTTTAAACCCATTTGTCATTGATATCAAATCATGTCGGGGGGGGGGGGGGGGGGGGGGGGGTGACCAGGTTTAATTTGGGCCTAAATTAAGACAAAAATAAGGCTTTTAATATATCAAAATGTCAATAACAGTACTCTGGGCAATTCCCTAGAGGATATAACCCAACACAAATTACATTGTGAGTTTACCTGACACACGATACATTATACGTGACAGATAAAAAGACAATTTAGGCCTATTATTAATTCAAAATTTGAACGTTTTTCACCCATACCCCTAAAATTCGGCAATTTTGGACCTACACTTTTTACATTTGTATCTAAGGTTTGATATAGGGTGTGCACGCCATTGCGTAATCAGTTTCATGGTTCATCGGGTTATTAAAACATTGTATATATATACTTTTAAGATAATATGAAACATAAATAGTCTCATTAACATCTCATGATGAATGAAAGAGATTATAAAAACATAGCGAAATTCTGCAAAATGGCCTTAAAGTGCCCAAAATTCGAACATTAGAAATTGAGTATCGATGCGTTAAGTAACATAACTTTAGTTAGAGGTGGTATATAAATTAACTATTTTGACAGTTTATCTTGATATTACTTGGTGTTTACAAAAATGCCAAAAAAATAAGGTTTTATTTTTTTATTGTGTGTTATAAAAGGGCGCACAGCACTAAATCACTCCTCGTTTTGTGTAATGGTAGTAAGTTCCGGCAAAAACAAAAAACGATTTTGTGATTAATGGGGTCCTTTGGGAATCAGTTTGGCGTGAGGGTAGCGTTTCATAATTAAAATGAAAGATAATCTCTTGTACTTTGATCAGGATATTGCAAAATATTGATTTTCGATTGTATTGAAAATTTATCACGCGTATGAACACACGTGATCGGAGGCGGTTAGAAGGCGAGCGTCCGGGCTGAAAATAGGGGTGGCGCTGTTTAAATGATCGTATCGTAAAATCAAATTGGAAGGTGTAACACTTCTTGACGATTTTATGAAATTTGAATGTTTGTTTATTAGAATAAAGCATTCGAGACGTTCCAAAAATGGTTACTAAGGGCCCAAAATAGCGACTCTTTTAGCCCTAATTTACATGTAATCCAATGGGCGGTATATTTAGTGCTGTGCCCCCTTGTAACACGTAGTGGTGACACTCGATTTATATCGATTTGCATTGATTTTGAATCTATAAAAGAGGTAATTTTATCTTAATTTCAAAGAAAATCATATTTCTGTCCATGTCATACATAAATATCATGAACACGACCCAATTTTCTTACAAATTTGTAGCAAAAACGGTTGAAGAGCATCATTTTACTAACATTTCCTTTTTTTTTATTTTACTCACAATAATGGACCCCCTCACCATGGTTATCCGATTATAAACCTACATATCTATGCTCGTTTTATCAATCAGGGGCTTAACAAATAAAGTTGAAATAAATGTTTTTAAACCCATTTGTCATTGATATCAAATCATGTCGGGGGGGGGGGGGGGGTGACCAGGTTTAATTTGGGCCTAAATTAAGACAAAAATAAGGCTTTTAATATATCAAAATGTCAATAACAGTACTCTGGGCAATTCCCTAGAGGATATAACCCAACACAAATTACATTGTGAGTTTACCTGACACACGATACATTATACGTGACAGATAAAAAGACAATTTAGGCCTATTATTAATTCAAAATTTGAACGTTTTTCACCCATACCCCTAAAATTCGGCAATTTTGGACCTACACTTTTTACATTTGTATCTAAGGTTTGATATAGGGTGTGCACGCCATTGCGTAATCAGTTTCATGGTTCATCGGGTTATTAAAACATTGTATATATATACTTTTAAGATAATATGAAACATAAATAGTCTCATTAACATCTCATGATGAATGAAAGAGATTATAAAAACATAGCGAAATTCTGCAAAATGGCCTTAAAGTGCCCAAAATTCGAACATTAGAAATTGAGTATCGATGCGTTAAGGTAATGGTCTACCATGTAGTGACTCGAAATGGGCTTTTTGAAAAGTATGCCTATAAGAAGCAGCTAAAATTCTTCTTTCTTCTGTTTTTTATTTCACATAAATCAGAGCTGCGGTTCCAAAGTTACGGCAAATCAAAGTCGAAACTCTTAGGCAATTCTCGCTAATATTGGTATAACATATCTTATGTATTTCTTTGTTTCTCAACCAGTGATATCTAAGGTATTTTCTTTTAAAATATCATAACTTAAAAAATAAAGAAGCTATTGACATAAAGATACCACCAAAAATTGTGATAATTCAAATTGCAAATTTGAGTATGGTAATAAAAATGTAAATATTGTACCTAATTTGCATAATAATTAAAAACAGTGTTTCTAGACTTCAAACGCCGTTTTCGCAAAATGGTCATATTGATCAATCCCGGGGTCTTTTCTCAAGAACGGAAGCATGTAGAAAGCTGTAATTCAGAATATAGATAGAAAAAATAATTCTACAGGTGATAGCATAGCCTTTTTTGCAATTTTGTTCTTGTTTGAATTTTTATAGCAGTTTTTATTTTGAAAAATGCTCATTTTTGGTTAAAAAAATGATTTTTTAACATTTTTCGTCAAAATTTATGCCATTTTGAGAATTTGGGGCACAAATTTGAAAAAAGGGCTATGCTATCCTAACATTTATGTGTGTAAGCATAATTCTAGTTTTAAAAAACAACGCTAAATTTTTGCGTTCTTTCAGGAGTACCCCGGGATAAATTAAGCGTTAAAATCCAAGATGGCCGCCATTATTATGCAAATTAGATATATTTTGATTTTTTTTTCTCTGTCAATCCTCCTGAAAGTTCAAGAGTGTCAACATATCCAAAGATGAGCTTTGTAGGACCTAAAATAAAGAAAAAGTTTTTTATGGTAGCCCATCACCTTAAGTAACATAACTTTAGTTAGAGGTGGTATATAAATTAACTATTTTGACAGTTTATCTTGATATTACTTGGTGTTTACAAAAATGCCAAAAAAATAAGGTTTTATTTTTTTATTGTGTGTTATAAGGGCGCACAGCACTAAATCACTCCTCGTTTTGTGTAATGGTAGTAAGTTCCGGCAAAAACAAAAAACGATTTTGTGATTAATGGGGTCCTTTGGGAATCAGTTTGGCGTGAGGGTAGCGTTTCATAATTAAAATGAAAGATAATCTCTTGTACTTTGATCAGGATATTGCAAAATATTGATTTTCGATTGTATTGAAAATTTATCACGCGTATGAACACACGTGATCGGAGGCGGTTAGAAGGCGAGCGTCCGGGCTGAAAATAGGGGTGGCGCTGTTTAAATGATCGTATCGTAAAATCAAATTGGAAGGTGTAACACTTCTTGACGATTTTATGAAATTTGAATGTTTGTTTATTAGAATAAAGCATTCGAGACGTTCCAAAAATGGTTACTAAGGGCCCAAAATAGCGACTCTTTTAGCCCTAATTTACATGTAATCCAATGGGCGGTATATTTAGTGCTGTGCCCCCATAATGCGAGGTCAACCTTACCCCCCAAAACGGACATCGGTGGTGCACACTATATGTAAGGTCAGTCGGTAAGATCGAATTGAAGAATACACATTTTACATTTCGTGTCTGACTACTGCATGGTGGTTTTTTACAGTATACCAGTGTCCCGGATATGCAGAGTAAAGTATAGAGCGATTATAATGTTTTCATAGTATTTTGGTTCCAGTGATTTTCTATGAATAGGCCTAAGGGTGGATGGTAAAACTTATGAATCCGGTAGTTTAATATATTAACTAGATTCTTACCAACGGAAAGAAAAAATCTATCGATGTAAAAAGGAGAAATAAAACCGACTTTAAATCGCAAAATGGAGCGTGTAATCGATATTAAATCGAATTAAGATTATTCAAAGATGAACTTGGCACGTCATTAAAAGGAAAGATATAAAATCGGAATGATTGACAGCAGCTATAATGACGTAAAGGTCAAAATGGCGGCTTCCATGAATGCGCTGCACGAAATTAAAAAAATCGTATTTGTATTTGATCTTACTGACTGAAGGTTGACCTACCGCTCTGATTGGTTCGTGAAATGTTGTCAAGTATGCGCATGCAAAGTGATCTGATCGGTGTACGCCGGATTGTCGACTGTGACAAGGGGTATAATGTGCACCATTCACTCTGGTAGTGGATGTTTTGTGTTTGATGATGACATTACTAGTATTTTATACACTGCTAACTGGCAAACATAAATACTGCTGGAACACCGGTTTACATAATATTAGGACAAATATATAAATCCACGAAGAGGTTATAAAAGTGCACTGCATACATTTTGATTGTTAACTAGTATTGCATAGACTTGTACAATAGGGTGTGTGTGTGGATATATAAACGTGACGGGCAACTGTAAACGTAACCTTTATATAGGGTATATTAAAATGTACGCTGTGTAGTATAGTTGCGAATTTGTGAAACCGTGATAATCAAGTTATACGCGTATGTTCAGTTTTGTATTCCTAGCAAAAGATAATAATTATACCCTTTAGATTGTTATTGGGCTATTCCAGTTGAAATCCATACACTCCGTGTTATGGAAGAAATGACGCTATTCTTCAAAATAGGGAGCGCAGATTTCAAATGGAGTCGCCCATGCAGGTAACCCTTTTTGAAATTCACACTCCCTGTTTGGGAAGACTAAGGTATAATACGGTCTTCAATAGGTGTAATGGAAACACAAAATCTGTGTAAAATTAACACAATTCTTGTGCAAAAGCTTTAAGCATCTATTAAAGTGTTCTATTTTTTCACATATTTTGTTTTTATCCCCCCTGGCTTGAAAAGCTGGAGGGGGATATTGTCATGTCACGTGGGAGTGTGTGTGTGGTGGGGGGGGGGGGGGGGGGGGGGGGGGGTGTGTGTTTGTATGTATTTATAGCCGTTCTGAAATTCAGATATCTCTTTAACAGACTGTAGGCAATAAAAGTGACTGATTTGATACAAAAAAACCCACACAAATGTTGCCGTCTGATTAGCCAGAACCAGATCAGGGTAAAAATTAAGCGTATGCTTAACCCTCCCATAGGAAAAATTGCAAGAGTCATAGGCCTATATACTTTTTCACAAGAACGGGAGAGATCTTCAATAAGGACTAAATGGGGGGGATTACAAGTCTCTCCAAGAGATGATTTTAAAGACTATCTGATTGACTATTCTGAAGGTTGCACATAAAGAAAAACTCATACAGTGCATGCCATGCTAGAGATTTAACATTCGAGGCATCCATTGTGGCATGAATTTTAGCAACGAATTTGACCGGTTAGCAGTATTACAGTATGCTAAAGGCATAGCAGTACGTTCGAAATGATATTATACTATTTGCAAGCCTACAACAGTTAAAATTGCTTACAATTATATATAATACCGTAGTATATTTTGATATCATCCATTGTTTTCCATTTTCAGTATTAAAATCGTGCCCTAACCATAAAATACGGGGAAAAACATGTATTTTGAGAGTAATTTTTCGTTTTCGTTGTCCAAATTCTCTCTCTGCTGGCTTTGACCACATCAGATGAACAAAAGTCATACAGATATCAACTATCAATCATACTATAAATGTGTAGCCATGATTCAGAGTGTGAGGCCTAATCGTGACAAATATCATTCAATTCGGTGTTTCTAGACTTCAATGCTAGTTTTATCAAATCGTCATTTAGATACGTTTCAGCCTTCAAAGCGATCATGTACCCACAGTCTTTGTTTGGTCATAATTTACGTTGCTTTATTGGAATTTCGATTTATACTATACAAATTGGTCTTTTCTCTGAAATATGACATTTGAATTATAAATGCAAGGCACAAAATAATATACGACTTGTTCAAGAAGAGACACGGCGGATTTGTTATCGTTCAATCCAGTGCTGCCGCCAGTGTGTTCTTATGATACCAGAGGTCTTGCCACTATTGATTTCGCGTGGCCGCCATCGTCTGACTGAGCCTTTAACCTTGAATATTCGTGAACGAGCCCATCGTCTACCTGCACACACGCAACTTGAAGTGCATCCTCTATATTCAGGGGTTCGCAGATGTACGCTGGGGTTAACGTAGTGAACAATACGCTATGTATACGTTGAGCATTAGTTGCGTGAACGTTTTGCTCGTTCGGTGTAGGTTGCTTTCGTCAGCTGTTCTGCCATTTACGGCGCTTAAGTAGAAACCGACACCCAACGTGCGAAACGTTCACACGGCGAATGTTCCACGTATACATGTCACGGCTGTTTGACTGTCCGATTTATAATTAAAATTATGGAATAAAAAAAGATTACATAGTGGCCCAGTTATGGTTTGACCTGATTTACGTAGCGCTAATGAATACGAGTATACGGTGAAAATTTCACGAAAATTGTAGGAGCCATTTTCAAATTATCGGCATTTTCTAGTTTACACACATTTTACATGTAACTCTATGGAAAATGTGGCCGATGAGGGCGCTATTATAGTAAATAATAATATTCAAAGCTCTATTTCTCGGAAATGGCACCAACAAATGTTCTGAAATTTCTACAAAAGATGGCCTGTATATTCAGGTACTTGAATAAGTTAAAACCAGAACCGGGCCAGCAAGTTACGGTGTTCTCAGAATAAAACGGACAAATTATGTGGGATCAAACAGCCGTGATGTACATAGCGTATTGATCACTGCGTTGTCACCCACTCAACATTTTTCATAAACCCCATCGTTCGTACCTATGCGAACCCCTATATAGCGAATCGCTAACTAATACAACGTAGCAAAATATGTCACGAACTTACACGAACGTAGCCTACACCCATATTTCCAAAACGTCGGGCACACGTTAGCTCTATACGTAACAGTGTGACAGAGCCTTTACTTGCAGGATTCGTTTATATCACAAATGGTAAAGATTGTGTTGTTTTCTTGTAGATAATGTATATTTAAGAAATAGAGTTTTATATGACATGATATTGGAATGAGATTTTCTCCATTATCCATGTGTTCGTCCATCTTAAATGGAGAACTGATCTGGGATTTACATGATTTTCCTTTATTGTGTATTGATATTGTATATGTTATGATACTTATAAAGTGATGTGAAATAAATATAAAAGAATGAGCATAATTTGTTTTTGTTTAGCTGCTTTGCCTTTGCAATTATCAAGATTATGGATAACAGGTTCATGACGTGAGTAAATGCCGGCTGCGCGTTCTGTGCCTATACCCAGAACATAAAATAGGGATCATCTCCACACCATAACGGATGTCAGGTAACAAAGCGAAAATGTTCATCTCGAATCTTTAACCATAGGAGATCGCAGAGCATAGAGCCGTAGGCCTATAAACTAAGTTGAAATCGAGGAAAGAAAGAAAATATAGGGACAGCGATCCCAAATAGGTCGTCCGTTTATATGGGTAGATTAAAAACAAGGTGGTTTTCAAACAACAGGCATCAGGCAACTAGAAAGAAAGAGGACATAGTATAGCAGTATAGCCTCCTTGTTAAAGACATAATAAGTAAACATCATAATGTAAATAAATAAATATCCTGGAGTTTGGTTGCAATTGTACTTCAACTGTTTAAATAATGCAGCCAATTTTACATATTGACATCAGATGACCTTTGACCTTGGTATGTGACCTTTGACCTCATTATCATATGAAGGTTTCCATGTTGCAGTGTGGTGTTATAGAGTTAGGGTTATCATGGTTATACAGCTTCTTTTTTTCCATTCCAAAATGTTGTAATTTTCATCAATTTTATAGCATTTTTTCTTTTTTCCATTCCAAAATGTTGTAATTTTCATCAATATAACCCTAACCCTACTACACCACACGGCAACAACACGGCCAGCCAGTTTGTATAACCCGGCGTGCAAGTTTTTGGGCTACAAAATGGACCCAGGCTATATTACGAGGCAAATATACTGAGCGGAGACTCATTGGCAGCCGTGGTGTAATGGAGATTGGCTTTGGTGCAGGAGGTCCGTGGTTCAAATCCCGGGGGGTCGGGGTGACATTTCGAACTGAAAACGAGGCTGGCGATTTAGCCAAGACGAGAGTGCTGTAGTTTTTCAATGGGGTGAACGTTGAACTAATCATAAAAATTCTTCATACTTCTGAGCTGTTCAATATTTCACCTTATTACATTCGTGAAATAAACTTGAACGTATAAACTATTTATTTCCACTAGTTTGAAATGAAATGTTTGCTGGTAACCAACACTATCTATAGGAAAATGTAGAATAGAAGTTCACAGTTCATTACATTGCAGTAAAATTACGAGATTGTAATGTTAATCGGATCACCAATTGCTCTGAGCATGCTCAGTTGGATTACACTCCCTCTTTTGACATAAATGCGACAATTAAGAATAACGTCTATAGGCCTACTGTATATTATTTAAAAAATGTATCACAGCATTTTTTTGTTACAGCTTGACAACTCATTTATATATAAAGTTATATAGTTACCTCTTCTAGTAAAGATAGACTTTCTACAATACACTTGTCAGTTTTCAAACTTTGGTTGTGCTATCTAATAATAATAATAATAATAATAATAATTAGTATTTATATAGCGCCTTTCCAAAGTGATCAAAGCGCTGTAATTTCGCTGCTGGTGAATCATCAGAATCAGGTCGCATCAACTAGGGTGCTGCCAATTTCTAGCGCAAACCTATCCGCACTTAGATTGTAACATCCACCATTTTTCAATGCAGCTCCCCAAATACCATTGGGTCAAGGATGTTTTTGAAAACCGAAACAACTAATCACAGATTTTGAAAGCAGGAGGAAACCGGAGATCCCGGAGAAAACCTGCGAGAGCGTGTATGGATCGTGATAAACCAAATGCACATAAAGCCCGACCGAGCACAGATTTCGAACCCGGAATTCATTGGTGCAAATCTACTCAAGATGGTTCTAAATAGGGCAGAATATATCCACAAACAAGCAATGTAAGTCAGTTCAGCACGGGACGCAAGTCAACTCATTTGGGAAAGGAACCCAAATGAAATCTTGGGTAAGCTACTCATCCCATGTTAACACTATCCACGCGGCTATTAGTTTTACCATTATATACAAAACAGATTTTTTTAGAAACCTTTCACAATTTTCAAAGTCTATCTCATGGATTACTGCACCAATACTAGGTGTGTTTGTACTTATTTCAATGCATTTCACATGGTGATTCCAAATATGGTTATGAAATTTAACAATTTTGACATTTTTGAAACATTTTGTGAAATTTTGGAATGTCGTCTGCAGCTGCCTGCCGCGTGGAAAGTACCATATAATTCTACATGTATTGGGTGGTTACTCAAGTCGGAGTTAAGTCTTGAACAATTTAGCAATTGAATCACAAGTAAAGTTATTGCACACCAAACATTTTCTGGACTATATTCAGTCTACAATGACAATATTCACTGTATTTCATTGATTTTCATGATGAAAACATTGAAGCACTTTGGCCATCGATGGGTACTAATCATTTTGGGACAGCCTGTAGATTGCATCCCAATGCATCTAGCAAGAGATACGGTGTAGGGCCTATATGATGTACAGAGACAATGGCATGAAATTGTTTGCGCTCTAAACTTTTATTTTATTATTTTAATTTGATTAAAGGTCAACCAAAATCATACGTTCAAGATGAAAACTGAAACTCAATTCTTTTCACTTTAACACAAGCAAACGTGCTACGTGTGGTTCATTAGGCTAACGAGAGACAAATTTAGAACGTTCCGTGGCCCTATCTGTATATTGAGATACAAACTGACCTGAAAAGTCACTATCCATAATAGCTGCCATATGCTATACACACATCTGGTGCTACAATGGTACACCCTTGCAAAGATGCAATCCTACACATGGCAGTAATTGCAGATAGGGCCCTGTAGCTCCAAACACTCGAAATAGATATTCAATGGTTGAGATAATTTAAATTGCTTTGAAACAAATCAACAATACCTTGACTTTCAGAAATTTCGTAGCAGAATTCAATACATCCTTGGAAGTATCACAGGCTACAAGTTCGAACTTGACAAGTTGAAACTCTTTAGACAAGACATCATTTAGCCAGTGGAATGTTATCCTCAAACTCGCAGATAAATAGGTTGGAATCGAACCGTCCATCTTTCACCACATAATTTATTGACCATCAAAGTCATAGTCTGTCAATATTGTAAATTACATGACTGTTAGTTGAGTGTACACCATCAGTTTATATATGGTATGAGCTGAGCTCATATGCATATGGTCTACCAAGTGACTTCATACTCTACCAACCTGAATAACCAGAGATCCAATACGGCACATCCATTCACCAAAACAAATTCCGCTTTACATGCTTTAGGGCACGACTGAATCTTGGAAACCTGTCACCACTCGTCCATACTCCACCTCTTGCTGATTAAGGTAAGTGCCTAATGACAGGGGAGGTAGCAACAGCGAAAATGATAATGATGATAATATAACCATGCTTATTACGTGCATAACACAATTAAGTCACTATGCGCTATAGCATAAATAACAGAATAACAAAAGACAAAACAAAATTAAAAATTGACATTAAAGAACAAGGTTTCTTTCTTTTCCCGTCAAGGTAAGGAGGCACATGTTTATAGGCGTAACCCCCACGCCGAGACACTTCCGCTTATATTTTTGTTTTAGATATTTGTTTTGATACGCGCTACAGATTTTGGCTCAAAGAAACACAGACAATGGCGTGATAGCATCTGGTCCGAAATTTCTTGGGTCGGATGTTTTTGTCCACAAAAAAATGGGTTCAAAAACAGAAGAGCTTATAACTTCAAACATAGGAAACATACTGCTTTGTAAATTGGGGATATGAAAGAAAATATATTTTTCCTTAATTGGAGAAATTGGGAGGCTAATCCAATGTCAACTTTTGGAAATACACATAATTATTTGAATAGAAAGTAACGCTATGTCATCTACAAAGTCAAGATCCGTGAATTTCTTTGGACCTATTCTTCGACTTTGTCTAGGCTTGGTGGTGAATCCTAGTTCCTCTTCTCTCCCACTGATAGTTATTCTTAAGCAATAATCAAGGATGATTATATGAATAGGTAGGGGCAAGGGTATCTCCTTGGAATAATCCTGCTAGGATGTCGAACAGTTCCGTGTCGCCATCAGGTGATATAACTTTGGCTCTTGCGTTTCTGTAAGTTTCATCAATTGCATCTGTTATAACTTGTGGGATACCGTATGCTTTGAGTATCTTGATCATTTCCCCACGATGTGAGGTGTCGAATGCCTTTTTGAAGTCAATGAATGTTATGTCTGCAGAGAGATTATTGGAATGTATACCTTCGATGATTCTCCTGAGCCCAAGAATGTATGAGGTAGTGATTCTTCTCTCGCGGAAGCCATTCTGGTTAGTTCGAAGTAATTTTTCAGGTGAAGTCTTATTCTGTTGAGAATCATTGTGTTATAAATGTCTTGGCCACAATGGAGTTCAGACATATGCCTCTGTAGTTTCCTGCTTGACTTAGGTCACCAGATTTTTGGACTGGAATCAGGTTCAATATTGCCCACTGGTCAGGTTTTTGCTTTTTTACATGTAGGAGGGCCTTATTACAGATGTCCAGTATTATATCATCAAGATTGCATCTTGTCAGGAGTTCAGGTGGAATGTTGTCCTCTCCAAAACTTGATAGATTTCTTGGCTTTCTGGTACTCAGTGTTATTGAAGGCAGTACACTTAATTGGTAGTTCTTCGAAAATCTTTGGGATGTCTTCATCTTTATCAGTCACTACCGGTGGATTTCCTAGGAGTTGTTGGAAGTGGCAGTACCAATAATTGACACGTTCTTCCTTTGTCTTTCCTTTGAGGATTCCATTCCTAGAGGTTTTCCTTCCACTTACTTCGTTAATGAGCTCCCAAGATAATCTGTGTTGCATGTTCAGGGTTGCCTTTTCTATTTCTTTTAATTTCTTGTCCAGGTATTCAGAATTGACCTCATCATAGGCTTGGTCGAGTTCTCGTTTACCTGCTTCAAACTCTTGTGCAGACTCTTTACTGTCTTCTGTGACATGTTTTTCATACGTCTGTCTTAGCTTCTTTCTGGCAGTTTCTACTTTTCTACTATAACACAATGCCTTTTGCCGCTTCTTATATATTTTTGATAGTAGTTTCTCGGCAGTTTCTTGATTTGCTGTGATAAAGTTTGTATATGTCACTGTTGGATTGTCATCACAGGTGTCGTTTAGTAGTGTGTATTTGTTTCTGACTTCGACAGAATATTGGTCTTGCAGTTCTGAATCTTGGACAAGCTTATTCCAGTTGTATTTCACTTTCTTTGGCTTGGTTTTGCAGTTTGCTCGTAGGCTTAATCTAATCTTTGAGGTCACTATTCTATGATCGGATCCAATACTTGCAAACGAATTGTAGGCTTCAGAATACTATTTTGCCATTTCTTTCTGATCAGGATGTAGTCAAGTTGTGCTCTGAATCCACTTGGTAGAATACAGGTCCATAGTCTTGTTACTTTCTTTTTGGAATCTGGTGTTTGTAATAACTAGGTTATTTTCCATTGCAAACTCTTCCAATATCTCCCCGTTCCTGTTTGTGGTTTCATGGTAGGCAAAAGGAGCAATGTCGTTACCAATTTGATCTTTAAAGTCCCCAATTACTGTCAAGAAATTATGGGCCGGTACTGATTTGGTAGTTTCTTTCAGCTCGTCATATTAGTCTTTTACCTCATCTTCACTTGCCACATTAGTGAGAGAGTATGTAGATATAACCGTAATTTTTGGATTGCCATTAAAGGTTGCTTGAATGGTTCTGGTGCTTATGTAGCAGATTGAGGATATGGCTCGTTGTGCCCGTGGACTTGATAAGATGCCAACTCCACCCACTGCAGCTCCTGGTCTATTTCTAGTAGCAGATGCTGTGACAAGTTGGTAGCCCTCTATGATATTATCATATCTTATCTGTTCATCTGTGTGAACTATCCGATGCTCTTGGATTCCATTAATGTCAATTTTATATGGTTCAGTCGAACCGCCTCTTAGCCGAATAACCGTTAAAAGGTCAATTATTACCGAAACGAACTTCGCAATTGTGAACCGCGCACTTTCGGTACTAAAACCGAGTTAAACTCCCGCGGAATCTGAACTATCATTTCAAGAGTGATCTTGAGGTCAAATGTAAGTCTTTTTTGGAGATTAATGTCTTGAAATATTCCTAATAATACAATCTGTCTTACTAACTTATTAAAACCAGTCTCAGACATTTACAAGCAGAGTATTTCACATGGGAAGTTTGCAATTTTTTCGATATCGAAAGTGAAATGTACAAAAGTAGCGTTACATTGATCTGACAAACAGCTGTCTTAAACAGCGAAATTACAAAATTGTCACATATTCAGATAAATGAGGGTTTTAGTCATTATTATTTCTTAAATCGATTTTACGACGTGACCATTTAAGTAGATAAAAACAGATTGTAAGAGAGAGTAAAATTTGGAACCATTGGCATTTTGTCCATTGTCCGTTCATATGCGATCGCATTATATTTTGATGTTTGTGTGGATTGCAGGCTTTGTGCATAGGAGGGACATCTTTCGAGGGAAATGTTTTTCAACTTATGAGCTAAATAACTGTGATATCCTTTTTATCTAACAGAATAAATGATGTTTTTGCATCATGTGGCTCTACTAAACAGAATTGATGAAGTGTTTAAATCTCACGGATATAACTAGTTTCCCTTGATAGCTCAGATGGTAAAGGGTTCGCTTGGAGAACGAGAGGTCCGGGGTTCGAAATCGATCCTTCTGCTCTGCACATTTTCATATGATTTATTTTTTTCTCGTCAAAATCATTTTTTGTGTGTGATTTATTTATTTTATTTATTTGGTTCATTTCTTTTTCAACAGATCCCCACCATTCTAATATAAATAATCCCAAAGCAACAAACAAACCTCGGCATAGGCCTAGTGCTCGGGCGGGATCAGAGAGACTTTAAAGTTGTATTGTATTTCCTGGTATAAATAAAAAGACGCGACGTGTTTTTTCATATACACACGGAGTCACGGACGGCCCATGATGTGACGTTTAGTAGATGGTTTTCATGACAATGTTTTGCTGCACTTACACCTGATTTTCCTCATTATGCGTATATGTGTCTTTTGAAACTAATATTTGAGTGGGTGAAGGGATAACCTGAGCACAATCGCACCCAGACGGAATATCGGGTAAGAAACATGGTCATCATAAATCATCATAAAACAATCATAAATTAATTAAAAACCCAACAAAATTGATTTTGATGAGAGAAAAAAAAAATCCGTGACATTGTGCAGGATCGAACACCGGACCTCCCGTTCTTCAAGCGAGCGCTTTACCATCTACGCTATCAAGGGAAACTAGTTATAACCGGGAGATTCAAACACTTTATTGTCAAGTGCCAAATTTTGGTCACTACAATTGAGCTTCACATCGGGCTTCATATGATGCGGCAAAAATCGTCTTAAACACTATTACTATTTCAAACACGAAGGATATCAAACAACTCATTATAATGTGCCACTGTATAGATGGATTTTTTACGACGTTGTAAAATAAGGGATTTACGGACGTTTTCATCTAAAATTGGCTACCATTTCTTCCAGTTCATGTCAGTTTTTACGCCGATGCAGTAGCATGAAATCTCACATTTCGGGTCGTTGGTGTCTGAATATATTGATTCGATAAAACAGTATGAAGTAAAATAGATGTATGCTTCATTGTAGGTTTGCTTCATTGTAGGTTAGTGGGTAAACGATCAGCGGTCTCCTTTTGTATATATTTCGTCCTAAATAAGTGTTAGTTATTTATAAATAGGTAATCGACTAAATTTGAATTTTTCGTGTTTACATTAGGACGCCCTCGTACCTAATAATTTGGGGTCAAATCGAACTTGCGTTCCGGCTAGGTTGAGCTAAAGCACACAGCTCAAGTTGTATGTTTGTGTTCCTAGGGTTGCAATGTTCATCACTTTCTTGCATTTCAGAAAATGAGGTTTCCCTTTACCGCATGGATAATGTGTGCATATTGTTCAGATCGATACTAATAGATGCAATCTATCAGGGAACGAGAGTGAATATTTATTGATGACTTGTTCAGTTATTTTGTGACAGGGCTAAATACTACATGTACACGTTCTTTATATCTTGGTCCGAAACACACATAGCTTCAAACGACTTGGCGCACATAAGTATCCCTGTACTAGAAATTCATTGCTGATATCGAACCCCTTTTTGACCACTCTATATAAGATTTCTTGATTTAGAATAGATATATGAGTTGTAAATTGTAAATCGATGTTTGGAAAACAAATTGAAATTGAGTCCGAATACTCGACTGGAAAGAGTTAAATATGAATAGACACCTAGAAGTTGATTTAGTATGAATCATTGACTTAGTATGAATCATTGATTTAGGGAGGTCATAACTTTTTCAAGAAAGCAAAAAGGGGGGTTACAACTTTTTTTAGGAAATTAAAGGGGGGGGGGGGGGGTCATAACTTTTTTTTACTAATATTTCAAACCATAATTTTTTGGGGATAACAAATGTACAAATATGGCTATATTTCTCGTGCTATGCGCGCATGTGCCCACAAAATAGATTTTCGGTGTTTTAGAGCACGTTTAAAGCCAAAATAGACCTCAATCATGGAAAATATGGCTATTTTATGGGCGCATGTACCCACAAACTAGATTTTCGGTGTTTTAAAGCATGTTTAAAGCGCCAAAATAGACCTCAATCATGGGAAATATGGCTATTGTTCTCACGCTATGCGCGCATGTGCCCACAAAATAGATTTTCGGTGTTTTAAAGCACGTTTAAAGCAAAAATAGACCTCAATCATGGGAAATACGGCTTTTTTTGCGCTTTGCGCGCATGTGCCCACAAAATAGATGTTCGGTGTTTCAAAGCACGTTTAAACACAAAAAAGACCTCGATCATGGGAAAATAGTAATTTTTTGCACGCTGCGCGCACATTTTTGAGTCGGTAAAAGTATTGTCGGTTAATTTTTAATTTTCACCCCACCAATATGAACAACCTAGCTACGCCGCTACATGCCCATGCTGAGAACATGCCCATGCAGTGTCCGATTTAGAAAATTTTACAACAGCAATGTTTCCTTGAAAAATTTATTTTTTTCCTTAACATTTTAACAATGGCTGAATATCACAATTTTACATGCACACAGGCAAATGTTTACATGCACAGAGCCAAAGTTACATGCATTTGTGCATGTAAAACCCCTCTAAATCGGACACTGTGCCCATGCTGACCACAGCATGCCCACACATACACTGTCTGAAATTATACAAAAAGGGGTGGGGGGGGGGGGTCATAACTTTTTTGTACATTCCAGAAGGGGGGGTCATAACTTTTTAGTATCTAGGGAAGGGGGGGGTCTTGTGTTTTTGGTTGTTGCCTTCTTCCAGCTACCGGCCCCCTCCGGTAGAAATAATGAACGGTCCCTTAGTATGAATCATTGATTTAGTATGAATCATTGATTAAGTATGAATCATTGATTTAGTATGAATCATTGATTTAGTATGAATCATTGATTTAGTATGAATCATTGATTTAGTATGAATCATTAACTTAGTATGAATCATTGACTTATTATGAATCATTGATTTAGTATGAATCATTGACTTAGTATGAATCATTGATTTAGTATGAATCATTGATTTAGTATGAATCATTGACTTAGTATGAATCATTGATTTAGTATGAATCATTGAGTTGGTATGAATCATTGATTTAGTATGAATCATTGACTTAGTATGAATCATTGATTTATTATGAATCATTGATTTAGTATGAATCATTGATTTAGTATGAATCATTGATTTAGTATGAATCATTGATTTAGTATGAATCATCGATTTAGTATGAATCCCTGACTTAGTATGAATCATTGATTTAGTATGAATCATTGATTTAGTATGAATCATTGACTTAGTATGAATCATTGACTTATTATGAATCATTGATTTAGTATGAATCATTGACTTAGTATGAATCATTGATTTAGTATGAATCATTGATTTAGTATGAATCATTGACTTAGTATGAATCATTGATTTAGTATGAATCATTGAGTTGGTATGAATGATTGATTTAGTATGAATCATTGACTTAGTATGAATCATTGATTTATTATGAATCATTGATTTAGTATGAATCATTGACTTAGTATGAATCATTGATTTATTATGAATCATTGATTTAGTATGAATCATTGATTTAGTATGAATCATTGATTTAGTATGAATCATTGACTTAGTATGAATCATTGATTTATTATGAATCATTGATTTAGTATGAATCATTGATTCAGTATGAATCATTGACTTAGTATGAATCATTGATTTATTATGAATCATTGACTTAGTATGAATCATTGATTGAGTATGAATCATTGACTTAGTATGAATCATTGATTTAGTATGAATCATTGATTTAGTATGAATCATTGACTTAGTATGAATCATTGACTTATTATGAATCATTGATTTAGTATGAATCATTGACTTAGTATGAATCATTGATTTAGTATGAATCATTGATTTAGTATGAATCATTGACTTAGTATGAATCATTGATTTAGTATGAATCATTGAGTTGGTATGAATGATTGATTTAGTATGAATCATTGACTTAGTATGAATCATTGATTTATTATGAATCATTGATTTAGTATGAATCATTGACTTAGTATGAATCATTGATTTATTATGAATCATTGATTTAGTATGAATCATTGATTTAGTATGAATCATTGATTTAGTATGAATCATTGATTTAGTATGAATCATTGATTTAGTATGAATCATTGACTTAGTATGAATCATTGATTTATTATGAATCATTGATTTAGTATGAATCATTGATTTAGTATGAATCATTGACTTAGTATGAATCATTGATTTATTATGAATCATTGACTTAGTATGAATCATTGATTGAGTATGAATCATTGACTTAGTATGAATCATTGATTTAGTATGAATCATTGATTTAGTATGAATCATTGATTTAGTATGAATCATTGACTTATTATGAATCATTGATTTAGTATGAATCATTGACTTAGTATGAATCATTGATTTAGTATGAATCATTGACTTAGTATGAATCATTGACTTAGTATGAATCATTGATTTAGTATGAATCATTGATTTAGTATGAATCATTGATTTAGTATGAATCATTGATTTAGTATGAATCATTGATTTAGTATGAATCATTGACTTAGTATGAATCATTGATAGAGTATGAATCATTGATTTAGTATGAATCATTGATTTAGTATGAATCATTGATTTAGTATGAATCATTGATTTAGTATGAATCATTGATTTAGTATGAATCATTGATTTAGTATGAATCATTGATTTAGTATGAATCATTGAGTTGGTATGAATCATTGACTTAGTATGAATCATTGATTTAGTATGAATCATTGATTTAGTATGAATCATTGATTTAGTATGAATCATTGATTGAGTATGAATCATTGATTGAGTATGAATCATTGATTTAGTATGAATCATTGATTTAGTATGAATCATTGACTTAGTATGAATCATCGACTTAGTATGAATCATTGATTTAGTATGAATCATTGATTTAGTATGAATCATTGATTTAGTATGAATCATTGATTGAGTATGAATCATTGATTTAGTATGAATCATTGATTTAGTATGAATCATTGACTTAGTATGAATCATTGATTTAGTATGAATCATTGATTTAGTATGAATCATTGATTTAGTATGAATCATTGATTTAGTATGAATCATTGACTTAGTATAAATCATTGACTTAGTATGAATCATTGACTTAGTATGAATCATTGATTTAGTATGAATCATTGATTTAGTATGAATCATTGATTTAGTATGAATCATTGATTAAGTATGAATCATTGATTTAGTATGAATCATTGACTTAGTATGAATCATTGACTTAGTATGAATCATTGATTGAGTATGAATCATTGATTTAGCATGAATCATTGATTTAGTATGAATCATTGAGTTGGTATGAATCATTGATTTAGTATGAATACTTGATTTAGTATGAATACTTGATTTAGTATGAATCATTGATTTAGTATGAATCATTGACTTAGTATGAATCATTGATTTAGTATGAATCATTGATTTAGTATGAATCATTGATTTAGTATGAATCATTGACTTAGTATAAATCATTGACTTAGTATGAATCATTGACTTAGTATGAATCATTGATTTAGTATGAATCATTGATTTAGTATGAATCATTGATTTAGTATGAATCATTGATTAAGTATGAATCATTGATTTAGTATGAATCATTGACTTAGTATGAATCATTGACTTAGTATGAATCATTGATTGAGTATGAATCATTGATTTAGTATGAATCATTGATTTAGTATGAATCATTGAGTTGGTATGAATCATTGATTTAGTATGAATACTTGATTTAGTATGAATACTTGATTTAGTATGAATCATTGATTTAGTATGAATCATTGACTTAGTATGAATTATTGATTGAGTATGAATCATTGATTGAGTATGAATCATTGATTTAGTATGAATCATTGATTTAGTATGAATCATTGACTTAGTATGAATCATTGATTTAGTATGAATCATTGAGTTGGTATGAATCATTGAGTTAGTATGAATCATTGATTTAGTATGAATCATTGATTTAGTATGAATCATTGATTTAGTATGAATCATTGATTTAGTATGAATCATTGAGTTGGTATGAATAATTGATTTAGTATGAATCATTGACTTAGTATGAATCATTGATAGAGTATGAATCATTGATTGAGTATGAATCATTGATTTAGTATGAATCATTGATTTAGTATGAATCATTGACTTAGTATAAATCATTGACTTAGTATGAATCATTGACTTAGTATGAATCATTGATTTAGTATGAATCCCTGACTTAGTATGAATCATTGATTTAGTATGAATCATTGACTTAGTATGAATACTTGATTTAGTATGAATCATTGATTTAGTATGAATCATTGACTTAGTATAAATCATTGACTTAGTATGAATCATTGACTTAGTATGAATCATTGATTTAGTATGAATCATTGATTTAGTATGAATCATTGATTTAGTATGAATCATTGATTAAGTATGAATCATTGATTTAGTATGAATCATTGACTTAGTATGAATCATTGACTTAGTATGAATCATTGATTGAGTATGAATCATTGATTTAGTATGAATCATTGATTTAGTATGAATCATTGAGTTGGTATGAATCATTGATTTAGTATGAATACTTGATTTAGTATGAATACTTGATTTAGTATGAATCATTGATTTAGTATGAATCATTGACTTAGTATGAATTATTGATTGAGTATGAATCATTGATTGAGTATGAATCATTGATTTAGTATGAATCATTGATTTAGTATGAATCATTGACTTAGTATGAATCATTGATTTAGTATGAATCATTGAGTTGGTATGAATCATTGAGTTAGTATGAATCATTGATTTAGTATGAATCATTGATTTAGTATGAATCATTGATTTAGTATGAATCATTGATTTAGTATGAATCATTGAGTTGGTATGAATCATTGATTTAGTATGAATCATTGACTTAGTATGAATCATTGATAGAGTATGAATCATTGATTGAGTATGAATCATTGATTTAGTATGAATCATTTATTTAGTATGAATCATTGATTTAGTATGAATCATTGATTTAGTATGAATCATTGATTTAGTATGAATCATTGAGTTGGTATGAATCATTGATTTAGTATGAATCATTGATTTAGTATGAATCATTGATTTAGTATGAATCATTGATTTAGTATGAATCATTGAGTTGGTATGAATCATTGATTTAGTATGAATCATTGACTTAGTATGAATCATTGACTTAGTATGAATCATTGATTTAGTATGAATCATTGATTGAGTATGAATCATTGATTTAGTATGAATCATTGATTTAGTATGAATCATTGATTTAGTATGAATCATTGATTTAGTATGAATCATTGATTTAGTATGAATCATTGATTTAGTATGAATCATTGAGTTGGTATGAATCATTGATTTAGTATGAATCATTGATTTAGTATAAATCATTGATTTAGTATGAATCATTGACTTAGTATGAATCATTGACTTATTATGAATCATTGATTTAGTATGAATCATTGATTTAGTATGAATCATTGATTTAGTATGAATCATTGATTTAGTATGAATCATTGAGTTGGTATGAATCATTGATTTAGTATGCATCATTGATTTAGTATGAATAATTGATTTAGTATGAATCATTGAGTTGGTATGAATCATTGATTTAGTATGAATCATTGATTTAGTATGAATCATTGATTTAGTATGAATCATTGATTTAGTATGAATCATTGATTTAGTATGAATCATTGATTTAGTATGATTGACTTAGTATGAATCATTGACTTAGCATGAATCATTGATTTAGTATGAATCATTGAGTTGGTATGAATCATTGATTTAGTATGAATCATTGACTTTAAAGTATGAACAATTGGTGATTCAAATTAAAAAAGAAACCATAAAAACAACAAACTAAAAACAAGTACAATTTTAACATTTTCCACGCGGCAGGCGTCTGCAGACAGCATTCTAAAATGTCACAAAATGTTATGAAAATGTCTCAGTTATTGAATTTCATCACCATATTTGGAATCACAATGAGAAATGCATTGAAGTAAGTACAAACATGCCTAGTATTGGTTCAGCAATCCCTGAGATAGACATTGAAATTTGGGAGAGGTTTCTGAAAAATTTGTCTTGTATCTGGTAAAACTAACAGCCGCATGGAAATTGTGAATAGTTACTCATTACTCATACTTTTTGATCATATTTGTTTAATTGTCTTCTCACATTTTTCAAAAATAAAATACAAATTGCATACGTCAAGTGATCGAAATAAATCCAAACATTAAAGCATTTATGTGATCTTTTTCATTTTTTTAAGTTGGACTATAATTTTCCTGAACTCATAAATCTATTTTGACTGTATTTTCCATTAAAAACCATCACCGAACTTTACTCAATCATAATAGAAATCTGCTTCCAATTTAAGGAATTTTTCAACATATATTTAAATGGGTGTCATCTTTAAAATATGACGCACAAATTTGAGCAACCTCACAACGTCTCAAGACTCAAGTAGGTTGTATGTAAATTAGTAAAAATGTAACATGTTTCTTCTCAATGAGTCGACACTAATGCTCGTAATGCTAATGGCATAGTTTTATTATTTCTTCAAAACTAAAACATTGCCCTTGTGAATTTTGTTCAAAAAAGAAGTATAATTTGTTCGTGTTCTCTTTATAGATTGTTCCAGCCACTAAATAGTCCTATAAGACTTGCAGTAATTCTCCATTCGACATCATCATAGCGGAACCTGGCTTAAGGGTATAAACCTTCTGGAGCTAATAGAATGTGGGAGAGAAGTATTTCATCCTGAAGTGACAAGAGATGAGTTGCAGATTACAATTACCAGTCATCTTTGGCCGGAGATATTGTGAAATGGTTGTATAAACATTTTAAAACTACTTCAACAATAACAAACTATTATAAAAAATAACGTAACTTTTGTGTGATTGAACTTTTCAAGAGTTTGGTACGTAACTCTGTACTTGTAATACTTGGGAGAGTTTTAACTCTTTTAAAAATATTGTATTGTTTGAGAAATTAATTTACCATAAAAGGTGTTCACCGTACGTGATACAAGAATGGTGTATGATAAACGTAAAGCTTGGTATCTACTATTACTAATAATGTGCATCAATCACACAGCATTAGCACAGCAGGTGGTAAATCCTTTAAATGAATGCAACATTCACATTAATATTACTTATGACCCATTGGTCATCGTCACGGATAACATTACAGAATCAAAGTATCCCAATTTACAAAATTCAATATTCAGTTGTACCATAGGTATTTCATCAACACAAGGCAATGGAACTTCAGTACAATTATTGCACACAAGTTCCAATACTATATATTCCTATGTGTATATTGAATTAACAGACGATACTTCGTCCCAGAGTGACCAGTGTCTCAAACGAATCGTTTCAATATCGTTGGATTCAGCACCTTGTACTTTGTTCTTATCCTCAACAGAATTCAAAATCCATTACGTCAATACCAGAGTGAATTTGAATATTCATGGGGTGAATGCTCCTTACACAATATGTCCCGACGATTCTAAACATCTTTTAGAATCCTCGCATTTGTCTTTAACAGATAATACAACTTTTCCTGGATGTAGTTTTACTGAGTACGATGCAGTGGAATCATTGTATCGACCGTACACCTGGTTATATGCATATGCATATTACAACATGACATGTCCAGATGAATGCGTCTGTACTCTTGGGTATAGATCAATGACCACAGTGTGTGAGAATGCCGCAGACACAGTTGCCCTTATTATTTATGAACCAGATCGTACAGAGTTAGAATTCTCTGATCAAGGTCTGGTCAACATTACACCCGGGGCGTTCGCCGGGCTTGATGCCGTAATATGGCTAGATCTGACTCGCAACAAACTACAGCTTCTCCCTGCTCGCCTGTTTATCAGTATGGTGAATTTGCGAGATCTTAAACTTGACCAAAATCATCTTGCTGATTTACCGGTGGGTGTTTTTGATGGCATTCCTCAGTTGATTACGTTGAACGTCGGTTACAATATGATGACGTCATTTACTGATAACATATTTAGCGATTTAGGTAGCTTGACTAGATTACTGCTTTATGGTAATAATCTTAATACCTTACAAGTGAATATATTTAACGGTTTGAGTAGATTAGAGGATCTCGGTCTTGACAATAATCATCTTACAGCATTGCCTCCAGGATTATTTAATGGTCTGGTATCACTAGAATACTTAGCCCTTGATTATAATACGCTGGTGACACTCCAAAAGGGTGTACTTGATGGATTAGCACAGCTATACTCTTTAGGTATATCAAATAACCTGCTAGCATTGTTGCCCGATGGCATATTTGATGATCTAGTTAACGTAGGATATCTTTGGCTGAGATACAATCATCTATCAACATTACCTTTGGGTATCTTTGATAATCTATTTTTTTTGGAGAATGTGAATGTTGAAGGCAATAGGCTAACATCATTACCTGATGGTCTGTTCAGAATTTATCATACACGTGTCTACCGCATTTATTTACAACACAATTTATTAACAACGCTCTCGAGCGATGTATTCATTGGACTAATTACTTTGGTTAATCTTGAACTGCAACATAATAAATTGAATTCGATCCACCATGACGCTTTTAAAAACATGCGATCATTGTACCACTGTGATTTAAGCTATAATGCTCTGTCTACATTGCCAGAAAATCTATTTGACTCCCTCATAAATACAAACACTCTCTTGCTAACTGTTAATGAGCTTGTCTATCTTCCCGAAGGCCTATTTGATAACATGACGTCATTAAGTTACCTTGACATAAGTAAAAACAGCTTACGCGAACCCAATTCACTCGCTTCAGTAATTGATTTGAATTTTTTTAATATATCAAACAATAAACTAAGCAATCTAATACTTGATCGTCCGTGTAATTTACAAATTTGTGATTTGAGTGAAAACAAATTCAGCGCTGTGAGCCCGCATATCTCAATGTATATGCCTAATCTTACCTTCCTATCGTTAAATCACAATGGAATAACTGAGCTACCAATTGGCATATTTGAAGGGCTGTATATATTGGAAGTATGTTATTTGAGCCACAACCTGTTGAACGAGATTAAACCAGGAACTTTTAATAATCTGAAGAATGTCTCAGTACTTACATTAACTAACAATCTATTGCAAAGCATATCTAACGGTTCATTTTATGGTTTGTCTAATCTTCAACAACTTGAAATTCAGCTGAACAAAATTTCAACACTACCGTCCGGTGTCTTCGATTATTTGACCAATTTGAAATTAGTCAATTTGTCATACAACTTTATTCAAATCATTGGTCATGAAGTATTCTACATCACTGGGGTTGAAGTAGTGGATCTTCGAGCAAATGAATTGCGTCTTGTAACCAAGTCAGCTTTCATTGGTCTTGACAATTCAACCGTTTTGCTGGTAGATGAAAGTGCAACTTGTTGCTTTACCGGGTATGCCCAGTGCATACCTCGATATCCAAGATCAGTTTATCTCACTTGCAAGAGAATGGTGGATGGCTTTCTACAAAGGATATCAATGTGGGCACTGGGGTTATTTGCAATAACTTGCAACCTTTTTGTGTTTTGTTTACGTTGCACTAATAAGCAAGACAGAACGGTTCAATCACTGCTCATATTACATCTCTCTCTATCGGACCTTCTAATGGGAATCAGTATGGTCCTGTTGGCGTCTTTCGATACTTATTATGGACAATTTTTCCCTTCTTACTCTGAACTCTGGCGTAAAGGTCCTATTTGTCAGTTGGCTGGCACACTGTCAATATGTTCCAGTGAAGTATCTGTGTTTCTTATTACATTAATCACTTTTGATAGGTTTCAGGGTGTGAAATACCCTTTTAGCCGGCACAGATTGAGAACTAAGTCTACCAAGATTTGCTTATTTGTACTTTGGTCTATTGGTTTACTTATCAGTATTATCCCAGTTGTGTTATCTGGTGTAGAATCGGATGTGTTTGAGGTATCTGAAGTTTGCGTAGGAATTCCAATAGTGAGAAGGCCTGTTAGTGTTGCAAACATCAATTCACTTATCACAGAGTCTACCCAAGCCAATTTACGCCAATATATATATATTCAGACAGATAAAATTGTTTTGGAATATCTAATCTTATTGGAGCCTACTTATCAAAAAACACTTTACGCCACATCAGAAATAACCGGCAATACATTAGCGACATATTTTTCTATAACTGTTTTCATCGGTGTAAATCTGGCTTGTTTTGTACTCATTGCTTTTCTTTACGTGCAAATATTCTTAGCTGCAAGAAATACGTCGAAACGTTCAGGTAGGAAGCAAGATGACAAGAAAGAAGTTCGTATGGCTATCAAAATGTCCGTCATTATCCTAACTGATTTCTTTACATGGGTCCCATTAGTGATAACATGCATTTTAGTCCAATGCCAACTTATCGAGGTTAACCCTCTAGTCTACGTGTGGACTGTAGCATTTATAATACCAATAAATTCTGCAATCAATCCATTCCTGTATACTTTAATCACCCTCATTTCAGACAGAAAAACCTAAGTGAAAACGGACAACGAAAAGCTTAGTCAAAGTGAACACACTTCACCATAAAAATTAGTTGGCATCGTATTAGAAATCTCTCTCCCTTGAACTGTTGTTTTCCATAGATGTTTTCACACTGGACGCATACTTTTATGCGGAGTCAACCTCACGCCACACTATGTAAGGTCAGTCGGTAAGATCGAATTGAAGAATACACAATTCGTGTCTGACTACTGGTGGCCGCCATTTGTATTTTAGTTTTTTACAATATACCAGTGTCCCGAATTTTTATGAATAAGGGTGGATGGTAAAACTTGTGAACCCAGTAGTTAAATATATTAACTAGATTCTCACCGACGGAAAGAAAAATCTATCAATGGAATAGGAGAAAGAAAACCGACTTTAAATCGCAAAAATGAGATACATTTGTTCGTGCGGGCGTCCGTTCGGTGTGTGTTGGGGTCAACTGAACGTAAAATGGAGCATGGAATCGAGATTAAATCAAATTAAGATTATTCAAAGATGAACTTGGCACGTCATTAAAAGGAAAGGTATACAATCGGCATGATTGACAGCAGCTCTAATGACGTAAAGGTAAAAATTGCGGCCTCCATGAATGCGCTGCAAGAAATTAAAAAAATAGGCTATTTTTATTTGATCTTAAGGTCCTGTCACACCATAGCGTATGGCCTGAACGTGGCCTGAACGTATGCCGACGTATTCAAAAAATAGCTTGAAAATTGTCAGAGTCCAAGAACGTCCAAGAACTTCCAATTTTCCCAACGAATTGCGTAGGAAAAGTCGACATCGGTGATGGAATGGACGTATCCATAGCGTATTAAACGTATACATAGCGTATGACTAACGTATTGATCATGTTGATAGCGTATCACTAACTTATAACAAACTTATGACAGCGTATCACAGCGTATGCGATCGGCGAGCGTATGACCAACGTATGCTTAACGTATTCGAAGCGTATGTCTGCCGTGTTCGACGTATCCGCAGCGTATCCTCGGCGTACAACGAACACGTGACTTATGCCGCTGCAGAAATTGAGTTTCGTACACGGCGGGACAAGTGTTGCCAGTTCAAGTAAACGCAGCCTAGATGATAACTATTAAAATATCTAGAAGGGTAAATCTATAGGTTCAACCTATAACTTACGACGAGTAACGTACCTCTAACGTATGTCAGCGTATGTCAGCGTATGTCTAACGTATGTCAGCGTTTGTAAACGTATGTCTAACGTACCACGAACCTATCGGGAACTTATGCAGAACGTAAGTTAAGCACACGTTGAGTACGTCGAGAAATTTTGAACATGCTCAATAATTTTTCGCGGGCTCGACGTGTTCCAAATTTTCACAACGTATCACAGCATGCTCTTAACGTAAACGACGTATCCCCAACTTACCCCTAACTTGTATCAGCGTACACCAACGTACGATGTGTGACAGGGCTACCGTACAGCTAGCGTATGTACCGTACAGCTAGCGAGAATTCGGCGTTTTGGGAACTTATGGAGGGTTTGAGTATATAAATGGGTCCCTTGAATATCTCATCCTCACTTCTTCATGGTCTGTCGTGCTGAACACATCAACCCATCACCATACGCTACGAATATGCTACGCTACGTTAAGTATACGTTAAGCATACGTTAGTCATACACTCGCATACGCTGTGATACGCTGTGATACGCTGTCATAAGTATGTTATAAGTTAGTGATACGCTATCAATACGTTAGTCATACGCTATGTATACGTTCAATACGCTATGGATACGCTATGGATACGTGACAGGGCCTTACACGATCGCCCGGCATAAGGTGAATACGTGAGAATACGTCGAAACTCGTTGGAAATACGTCAGGCATACGTTAGACATACAGCACATATACGTTATCAACTCGTTATCACTACGTTAGCTGTACGTTTCCCCGTCAGCCTACGTTCATCAACGTATTCCAACTTACGAGTAGCGTACGAGTAACGTACCACTAACGTATGTCAGCGTATGTCAACGTATATTTAACGTACCACAAACTTACCGGGAACTTATGCAGAACGTATTAAGCACACGTTGAGTACGTCGAGAAAATTTGAGCATGCTCAATATTTTTCGCGGGCTCGACGTGTTCCAAATTGTCACAGCGTATTACAGAGTGCTCTTAACGTAAACGACGTATCCCCAACGTACCCGTAACTTATATCAGCGTACACCAACGTACACCAACGTATTTTATTTCGCATACGTTGGCATACGTTGAGGCGATACGTTATGGTGTGACAGGGCCTTTACTGACTGAAGGTTGACTTACCGCTCTGATTGGATCGTGAAATTTTGACAAGTATGCGCGTGCGAAGCGATCTGATCGGTGTGCGCCGGATTGTGTCTGACTGTGATAAGGGTATAAGGTGCACCGTTCAGTCTTGTGTTTCATGACATTACTAGCATTATTATACACTGCTAACTCGCAACCATAACTACTGCTGGCACACCGGTTTATATAATATTAGGACAAATATATAAATCCACGAAAAGGTTATAAAAGTGCACTACATACATTTTGATTGTTAACTAGTATTGTCTAGACTTGTACAATAGGGTATGTGTGTGAATACATAAACTTGACGGGTAACTGTAAACGCAACTGAATAATATTTGCAGGCCTCTAAGGGGGCACAGCACTAAATAAACCGCCCATTGTATTACATGTAAATTAGGGCTAAAGGAGTCGCGATTTGGGCCTTAAGTAACTCTTTTTGGAATGTCTCGAATGCTTTATTCTAACAAACAAATATTGAAATTTCAAAGTACCGTATGTCACGAACTTACACGAACGTTTCCTTAAATTTCCAAAACGTCGGGCACACGTTAGCTCTATACGTAACAGTGTGACAGAGCCTTTACTTGCAGGATTCGTTTATATCACAAATGGTAAAGATTGTGTTGTTTTCTTGTAGATATATTTAAGGAAATAGAGTTTTACATGACATGACATTGGAATGAGATTTTCTCCATTATCCCTGTGTTCGTCCATCTTAAATGGAGAACTGATCTGGGATTTACATGTTTTTCCTTTATTGTGTATTGATATTGTATGTGTTATAATGCTAATAAAGTGATGCGAAATGAATATAATTGTATATTAAAAGATGAGCATGATTTGTTTTTGTTTAGTTGCTGTGCCTTTGCAATGGATAACAGGTCCGTGTCGTGAGTAAATGACGGCTGCGCGTTCTGTGCCAATACCCAGAACATACAATATGGATCATCTCCACACCATAAGATGTCAGGTAACAAAGCGAAAATGTTCATCTGGATTCTTTAACCATCGGAGATCGCGGGGCATAGAGCTGTAGGCCTATAAACTAAGTTGAAATCGAGGAAAGAAGGACAAAACTAATCTGCTACATAGCTCTACATGGTGTTTCCCCAAAAATAGTCATCATCCAAGAGAACTAAATCAAAAATGCTCATTGTAACCCTAATTTGTTAATGCCCCTGAGTGAGCGCAACCAAACACTACTCTGCTATATACAGGGTGTCCCAGAATGATCCATACCGGGTTTCAAAAATATATACAAAATATAAAACAAATAGTGTTTCCAATTTAAACACATTCGATATGATGGTGGAAATGTTTCCTACATATTCTGTTAATTTTATTGAGATATCTCTTTTTGTTTCACTGTGGTAAGACATAATCGAAAATCAATGAAAAACGTATTATTATATTTTGGCTCACATAATTTCATATTTACAGCTATTCTCTCTAGCACTACCAACATTTCAAATAATGAACCACCCACCTCATGAGCTACATTCAAAAACTCCCGCCAAATTAAAACCACTCAAGCCAAACAAATCCTGCCCTATTTAATCAAAGCTTTTAATTTTTTATGCACACAACAATCGATTGTTATCAAAAACCTAATGAAATAAGAAGAGGGTGCAATAAAAATGCAAATAACATTTCAGAACTAATTTAATGTTTGAAAACATGCCCGTACCAGCCACCATGATTGAAGTAATTGATTCTGATATTATCGGCCGTTTATATTGACAGATCTCCAAAAAAACTACTCCGCCCATTTCCTTTGTAAGGATTTATGTCAATAAAACCAACGAGCGAAAAGTAAATACACCGAATGACCCGGAACATGGTGAAGTGGTATAAGCATGGATTGGAGATACAGACAGGCAATATTTTTCCGAATTTTGTTCCTACAAGCGAAAATGAAACCCTTCCATATTTGGAGATACAGACAGGCATTATTTTTATTTTAACGCCTACATTTTGATGACTAGTGAGATTAAAAACTGAGAAAACCACCCAAAATGTGTTGAGGTTAACACTTTCCACGCGGCAATTAGTTATGACATTATACAAAACAGATTTTTCAGAAACCTTTCCCAATTTTCAGAGTATACCTCATGGATAACAGAACCAAGACTAGGTATGTTTGTACTTATTTCAACTAAAATTCTTTCAATGCGTTTCTCATAGTGATTCTAAATAGGGTATTGAAAGTCAATACAATATGTTTTTTTAAACATTTTGTGAACTTTTAGAATGTCGTCTGCAGACAACTACCGCGTGGAAAGTGTTAAGGAAGTGACGTGCATGAGGTGGGGTAGGCGGGGTGATGACGTGTGTTCCGGCGGGAATGGTGGTTTTTAGGATCGAGATGGGTGTGATGTGACATGAAATATAAATAAATTCCAGTCAATTTGACATTCAGCAAAGTAGGACTAATTGGAATTTTTCTTTTTTTCTTTTCTTTTTCTTCTTTTTTTTTTTAAAGAAAAGAGTTGCATATAGGCTTCCCAAAAAAGTTACTTTGACAAAAGAAAATGTGTAATTAATGATTTTCTTTTCGAGATATGGACGATAATGTAAATTTTTCTCCATAGAGCTGTGTATAAAAGCTCATTTTCTCCACCCCACTGTCTTTGAATACAAGATCCTGCGACATTGTCACTTCTCGAACACGTGCCCTAGGCACCGATGATTGTTTTAAACTATTTAAAGTTTAACATGTTTTTTTTTATCGAAATGGCAGAAATATAAGGGTTTCATTTTCGCTTGTAGGAACAAAATTCGGAGAAAAACTAATAAAAGAATTACGCTCTAATGAAGAAAAAAAAATTGAATTCAAGTTTTTGAATTTTGAATTCAAGCGAAAAGTAAATACACCGAATGACCTGGAACATGGTGAAGTGGTATGGCATGATCTAAAATTTCTAAAAAAGCTCGGTGGTTGTGCAAGATATATTTGAACAGTTTGGACAATATCAATAACCATATGATAACGTTCATACCGCAAAAAAAAATTAGTCAGGCTATCAAGTCCCAGTTATGCGATTAGTCAGGCTATCAGGTCCCAGTGGTGCGATTAGTCCGGCTATCATGTTCGGAACAAAATCTTTAAGATTTTCGAAGCTGACTTTGTGGCTTCTTTTAAAGGGGCATTGAGAGATTGCCGAAAAAAATGAATTTGGAAAAAAGGAATTGTTTCAATAGATAAGGTATAGGAAGCCTGAAGTGTAATGATTTTAGGCAAACGGTTGAATTAAGGCGCTAGATTGACATTTGGTTGAAGCAAGTTATGTGGTGAGGGATGCTGATAATTTCGATGTAATCTACATCGTAATTACCAAATCATGAAATTGTACATGATAGACGGCGGATTAAGGTAAACGGTTTCAGATGGAAGTTAGTATAAGCCTAAGTATTACGTAGGTGCAAACATATTTGAGGGCGCCCTCCTATACGTATCTCTCAATGCCCCTTTAAGTCAAATGTAGGAACGGGATCGGGAAAGTAAGTATGGTAATGGTATGTATAGACTTGACAATAACTGCGTTGATAATATACCAATGAGTTATTCCTTTATCTAAATAGCCTCATAGTCTGTCGTTTGGACGCGCGCGCGTCGACGGATAAAAGTTGACCCTGGGTTTTTGAGATATGGTCAAAAATATATGTTATCAATATTTTAGTCGATAATCGATAATTATTGATTGATGATTGACATTTTAGTGCATTTATTTTATTTATCGTCAAATGTTTTATAAGATGTAAGTGCTAGTTTTTATATACTATAGACATGTGCTTTTAGAGTTATATCAACAATTGTGCCACGGACGGACGCACGTAACGTGGCCCAAACGCTCTATTGCTTCAACTCGCACGACGATGTTGACGTCGCGCGATCCCATACGGTAGGAGTATGAACGAGTCTTGTTTATGGAGAATTGTTGCAACCGTTACTGTGTAACTGATGATTAAAACACGTGAAACAAATTCCATGCAGTCATGTGTGTACTTAATCGCCTCATTCCGGAGGCACATGTGAGTGGAGCAGACTTGACCATAGTCTTGGAGCTGACGCAGATGTGCGTTGATCATTTTGACTAGATATCGAGGTGGTCGGTAGTATTGGAACTGAGTCTACACAGATGCATATTGATCATTGTGCGGCACATCACCGCGTGAAGTTGGTTCCATAAGAGTGGTCGATAGTTGAACCAACCCGAGTGTACCCAGTGCATTCTGCGGATTGCCGGCAGATATTACGGTGGTCGATGGTGGAACCGACCATGCAGTGGCTTTATACCACCAGACGAGGATATTGCATTGGTCGATAGAGGAACCGATCCAGGTGCTGGACAAGTTACCAGCGCAGGTGTCCTCCGATCATTCTTGAGAGAAGATTTAAAGGTCTGTCTTGGAACCGATTTAGATGCACGCTTCCTATTTTGTGAAACAGTAGCAGTTGAAGATGTTACAGTGGTCGTTGGTACAAGAACTAGTGTGCTCAATATTTCCTTGGGTATGCCACCAGATGGTGATTTCGCAGGTGGTAGGTATTACTGACACTGGCACAGGTGTAGGTATTACTGACACTGGCACAGGTGTAGGTATTACTGACACTGGCACAGGTGTAGGTATTACTGACACTGGCACAGGTGTAGGTATTACTGACACTGGCACAGGTGTAGGTATTACTGACACTGTCACAGGTGTAGGTATTACTGACACTGGCACAGGTGTAGGTATTACTGACACTGGTACAGGTGTAGGTATTACTGACACTGGCACAGGTGTAGGTATTACTGACACTGGCACAGGTGTAGGTATTACTGACACTGTCACAGGTGTAGGTATTACTGACACTGGCACAGGTGTAGGTATTACTGACACTGGCACAGGTGTAGGTATTACTGACACTGGCACAGGTGTAGGTATTACTGACACTGGTACAGGTGTAGGTATTACTGACACTGGCACAGGTGTAGGTATTACTGACACTGGCACAGGTGTAGGTATTACTGACACTGTCACAGGTGTAGGTATTACTGACACTGGCACAGGTGTAGGTATTACTGACACTGGTACAGGTGTAGGTATTACTGACACTGGCACAGGTGTAGGTATTACTGACACTGGCACAGGTGTAGGTATTACTGACACTGGCACAGGTGTAGGTATTACTGACACTGGCACAGGTGTAGGTATTACTGACACTGTCACAGGTGTAGGTATTACTGACACTGGCACGGGTGTAGGTATTACTGACACTGGTACAGGTGTAGGTATTACTGACACTGGCACAGGTGTAGGTATTACTGACACTGGCACAGGTGTAGGTATTACTGACACTGGCACAGGTGTAGGTATTACTGACACTGTCACAGGTGTAGGTATTACTGACACTGGCACAGGTGTAGGTATTACTGACACTGGTACAGGTGTAGGTATTACTGACACTGGCACAGGTGTAGGTATTACTGACACTGGCACAGGTGTAGGTATTACTGACACTGGTACAGGTGTAGGTATTACTGACACTGGCACAGGTGTAGGTATTACTGACACTGGCACAGGTGTAGGTATTACTGACACTGTCACAGGTGTAGGTATTACTGACACTGGCACAGGTGTAGGTATTACTGACACTGGTACAGGTGTAGGTATTACTGACACTGGCACAGGTGTAGGTATTACTGACACTGGCACAGGTGTAGGTATTACTGACACTGGCACAGGTGTAGGTATTACTGACACTGGCACAGGTGTAGGTATTACTGACACTGTCACAGGTGTAGGTATTACTGACACTGGCACGGGTGTAGGTATTACTGACACTGGTACAGGTGTAGGTATTACTGACACTGGCACAGGTGTAGGTATTACTGACACTGGCACAGGTGTAGGTATTACTGACACTGGCACAGGTGTAGGTATTACTGACACTGTCACAGGTGTAGGTATTACTGACACTGGCACAGGTGTAGGTATTACTGACACTGGTACAGGTGTAGGTATTACTGACACTGGCACAGGTGTAGGTATTACTGACACTGGCACAGGTGTAGGTATTACTGACACTGTCACAGGTGTAGGTATTACTGACACTGGCACAGGTGTAGGTATTACTGACACTGGTACATGTGTAGGTATTACTGACACTGGCACAGGTGTAGGTATTACTGACACTGGCACAGGTGTAGGTATTACTGACACTGGCACAGGTGTAGGTATTACTGACACTGGCACGGGTGTAGGTATTACTGACACTGGTACAGGTGTAGGTATTACTGACACTGGTACAGGTGTAGGTATTACTGACACTGGTACAGGTGTAGGTATTACTGACACTGGCACAGGTGTATGTATTACTGACACTGGCACAGGTGTAGGTATTACTGACACTGGCACAGGTGTAGGTATTACTGACACTGGCACGGGTGTAGGTATTACTGACACTGGCACAGGTGTAGGTATTACTGACACTGGTACAGGTGTAGGTATTACTGACACTGGCACGGGTGACGTCGATACATTTTTTATGAATTATAACACTGTAAACGTTCGTCGTCTTGTAATGATTGTCCATGATTGGTGCGATTGGAGCACCTGTAAGTACGAGTATAGAAAAGTGAGAAATCAATACAGTTGATTAAATTGAAACGTTAGGATTATTTTATTCAATAAGGACTAGCGTAGGTTTACCGGGTTGAGTCTAATCAGAGGCGGTGACAGGTAGGGATGATCGTCTCTATTGAAAGTGTGTAGACAACGTATGTTATGTCTGTCTTACTCGCAATTGTATGACTCTCAGGTTTGAAAAGGCCTGTATTCAATACGGGTAATAATAGTTTGTATCGACAAAAAATTGTCTCTCGTACTATACGTTATGATATATTAAACTATCTTTAGAAAAACGCGTCGGTGGAAATTCAAATCCGTCAAACATTTTGAACGCCTAAATGAATTCACTGACGCGATTAACGTAACAATATTTAAAAAGTATTGTATACAATTGTTTCGTTCGGTGTTTTATTACACCTAAACTCGAACCCACGAGCACTCGGGACAATGGATGTATCTTTTCAGGTCGATAATAGTGTCTGAGGTCCGGCGTTCTGTTCGGATCGCTGCCCTTGGGTGCTAAAGCCATGCCTTTGAGTCTTCCCATGTCGTTTTCAACCCCAAAACAGACTGAAAAGGCAGGTGGCTCTCTTTATAGGACGATTGCAAGAGTCGTTAGTTCAAATAATCCTTTAGATCAATACGTATAACAGGTGTTTGATTTTGTACTTGGGGGGGATTATTTGAATATAATACCCTTCGTGCAATCGCTCTGTACTCTCCGCGCACACGCAGAGAACGTTGTGCAAATGTATTGAGAACGTACTAGTAACGCAGACAGCGACTTGGACGCACTAAGAACGTTTACAGTGGAAGCGCAGTGAGAGCCCGTGAAAACACAATTGTAATTAATAAGAGCGCCGTGAAAATGTGATACTCGGGATAGGAGCGTACTATAAGAGCTAGCTTGTTTTTGTGTTTTTTATTTTCAATTTTGAGCAGTTTTCCGCGCTTCCTGCGTGTTACATGGGGATCCTCTCCCGCTCTAGCCAGTGGCCACTGCGTACCCAATCGGTTCGTTTGCTTGGCGCTTTGATACTTTTTCAGCGTAACGTGAGCGCAAGGCCTGATCGCCGTAGGTGTGACAGCCTTATCATGATCTATTTCAATCCGAAACACAACAGCTTCAACAGAAAATAGCGGCTAAGCCGGATATATTTAGTTGGAACATTTCACTTGTTATTTTGTATAAAATGTGAATAAATATATTAAAAAAATTATAAAATACGTTCGCTCGTATACCAAATCCAAGACCCTCGCCAGAAACGAAGTGGTTTGGGCGACTTCACTGGTGACGTCACACCAGGAAGGACAGAGGTGACAGCTCAGTGATTCACGGACTGGTGTCACAGTTCCCGTGTTGCCTAATAAGAGGAGAAATCGTAGTCAGCGAACAATGAATGCACCAGTGGCGCAGCCAGGGGAGGAGGGTCGGGACTTAGACTGGGCGGCGGTATCGAAAATGGACTTTCTGGTAAAGTAATGTGTCGGTTCACTTGAATTTGTTGCCGCCCCCAATATGAAAAACCTAACTACGCCACTGCAATGCACCACGATCTAAAAATATGGCAACAAAATAAAAAATAACATATGTTTGTTTGTTTGTTTGTTTACACGGTCGGTCCGTACAGACACACGCTTGAGTCCTGAAGGGACCAGACTCAAGCAAATTGCTCGGGCCAGGCTTAAAAAGCCTATATAAGCATGCTGGTTGAATTATTATGTATCAAGTTGTACATGTTCTTTTACAGACAGTGTAGTTTTGAGCTTTGGTTTTGACAAGCTAAATACTGATTATTAATGGACTCATCAATATCTCAAGGGGAGAACCTTTTTTTTTAAACCAATATGAAACGACCTAATCTTGGATTTGACGAAAAAGAAATTACACGAATCCAGCAAATTGTTTTGTATGTCGGCAAATCTTATCAACAAACTCATTAACTTGATCTATTCATTCACTGAAGGTGATAATACGTCTATACCAGGGTGATGTAACACCCTATCTGCCCATTGTTGAGATTTTGTTTCACCGTGTCTTAGGTCGTCTGGTTTGTTACGACCATGATAGTGCACCCCCTCTAAGATCATCATCCGTCAATTTAAGCATAGTAAACGGGGGACTTTGCCTCCGAGGTACTTGTCCCATAGTTATAGGGTCTCTGGTCTATACGCTTGTGATTGTTTGAATGCACACAGCATGGATACATCTGTTCACGCGATAATTCAATTGTTCATCAAGGCATGACGACGGGAAAGGGTTAACATTGTAAAGAGTGTGTGTCGACACATTTTAAACCCTAGGTTTGTCACGGTTTTACATGCATTGTTTGCCAACAATGATTTCTCCTCTTGCGTTGCCTGGTAGATCGGGTTTTTTAAAATAAGACGAACGTTTTAAACAAGGATTTTGAGCGCATTTATGTTTATGTAAATTTCTTCTTTGGCATGCTAAGCTAAGCAAGTCTAAGGAAGGTATTTGAACAACGACAGATGTTTAAAGATTTTAAACAGCGTTTCACGGTGTAGCTGTCAATGTAACACTTCATTAAATATGTTAAAGAGTTGTTCTTTTGAGCACGAAATAGGGGTGAATTTGGCACATTTTGAATGAGACCTCTCCACATTCACAAGCAAGTGGCTAAGCACTGAAACAAAGGATTGCTACGAATGAGGTATCGTTGAAAAGAGGAACACATCAGCTTGTCATTGGTATGAAACACAATATGAATATAAACTGCTCACAAAAAGTATTGAAACAGTTAGAAATGATCCAATATATAACGGCTCGAAAAGGTATGCATCAATCGAAGCATATAACTAAGTGCATAATTTTGTTCTGCGTATTTTGACACCTCGATCGTTGAGATACGATGTTGCGGAGCGAAGTTATTGTCATTTCAATGATCGTGGGTCCAGTTTCAAAAGTGACACTCATCCCTATTGAAAATCACGAATCTGATCATTCTAAACAGTAATGCAAACCTCTTTCTATAGGATGATTGCCACTTTTGAAACTGGACCCACGACCATTGAAATGACAATAACTCCGCTCCGCTACATCGTATCTCATCGATCGAGGTGTCAAAATACGCAGAACAAAATTATGCACTTGGTTATTTGCTTCGATTAATGCATACCCTTTCGAGCCGTTATATATTGGATCATTTCTAAGTGTTTCGATACTTTTTGTGAGCAGTTTATTACGAAATATTTGAAAAATCGACGATGTAGGGTCGGCCGGTTTCTTGTGTTGTTATTTTTTCCTAAAATGTCATCAAAATCTGAAAAAATCTGGAATATTTTAAAAATATTTAGAAGAAAATAATTTCGGCCAAGATAGATTTTCGGCCAAGAATGGCTGAATTTACATGATTTGAGAAGAAAAAAATCTAAAAATTCTAAAAAAACTTTCTTGAAAAACCCCAAAATGGGTCGGTCGGGCCTGTAAAACAGGGTTTCTTTTTAAAATACCTTTATACCAGTTACTTTCCAGTGTCTCAATAGAAACACAATGATAGATAGCAACACATGCTCTATCCGGATGATCTAAGAATAATTCATTTGTAGATTGCCAGTTCAGTCATCTTCGGAGCCTTAATTTCACCCTTTTAAGATGAGCACTCCCGATGTACATGAAATTCTCTTGGTAGATGACTAATGGTGGAAAATCACCTTGTTGCCGAAAATATTATTAGCTTTTCTTCATTGTCTTCATCTATCTTCATCTGTGTATATATAGTCTTTATAAGGCAACACATGCATACAACCACAATGCGTTTATCTTCAACCATTTGAAGGCAGCACTTTACAGGAAGAAAAAGAAGAGGTCTCTGAGCTGCGGACCAGACATTGGCGGGTTAAACCAGTTTTGTGAGCGCTCAACCGTCCCACTTCCCTCATGGCATATCGTTAGAGGTGGTATCAACTCCGACTATCTGAACGCATTGGTGCTTCTGCAAATCCAGATAATGTAAACTGCTCACAAAAAGTATCGAAACACTTAGAAATGATCCAATATAGAACGGCTCGAAAGGGTATGCATTAATCGAAGCAAATAACCAAGTGTATAATTTTGTTCTGCGTATTTTGACACATGGATCGATGAGATACGATGTTGCGGAGCGGAGATATTGTCATTTTAATGATCGTGGGTCCAGTTTCAAAAGTGACAATCATCCTATAGAAAGAGGTTTGCATTGCTGTTTAGAATGATCAGTTTCTTGCTTTTCAATAGGAATGAGTGTCACTTTTGAAACTGGACCCACGACCATTGAAATGATAATAACTCCGCTCCGCTACATCGTATCTCATCGATCAAGGTGTCAAAATACGCAGAACAAAATTATGCACTAGGTTATTTGCTTCGATTAATGCATACCCTTTCCAGCCGTTATATATTGGATCATTTCTAAGTGTTTCGATACTTTTTGTGAGCAGTATAGCTTGCTCACAGGGCTGTTTTGGGTGCTGTCTCTAACATGTCTAAGATGGGTTTTCTTTTCTATCATATATCCCCTGCTCCTAACTTCTACAGTTTTATGGGAAAGTAGTTCTGCTACAAGGTCTTGGTATTTATATTTCTTCCTGGTGAATTCATTAGCAAGGTTCTCCTCTGATGGGACTGTCAATTCAATAATGATGACATTTTTAGTGCGAGTTGAGAAGACTGTATTGTCTGGTCGTTTGGCTGTTTCAACCATTTCTGGAGGAAGGACTATCTGTGCGTGCTCTTCACTCATGTTTTAAATCAGTTTTTGATTCTTCTTAAACCCCAGGCCTGTTTTGTCAGTCTGACCTCTGCCTATTTCATTAAGGATGAGATGCCGTTCTTTATGTTCTAGCTCGTTCACTCTATTCCAACGGGTCATCAACGTCTTATTCTCTAAACACTCTCGGTACGGTGTTTGGGTTATTCCCATCTCGGGAGTGTTTGTTCAGATGATATTTAGTTAATTGCATACATTTCACTGAGGTGGTGAGCCGTTTCAGTTGCAGGCCATATCGCCTTCATGATTCCATTTAATTGGCTTGCATGTGTTAATTCTAACATTCTAACATATTCTGTTAATAACTTGGTGTAGATTCATCAGGATTGTTCAGATAAATAGTAGTGATTTTTCTTTTTACAAATCCATGGTGTAAAGTATAATAAGCGTATCCTTTCAATTTACGCGTAACGTTTCATGCTCACTGAGCACTTCATCAGACTAATACTTCCGGCGGTAATCACTACAAAAAGTCAGTGAAGAGGTCAGATGTCAAGTGCTCGGTGAGCATGAAACGTTACGCGTAAATTGTAAGTATAAGCTTATTATACTTTACACCATGGATTTGTCAAAAGAAAAGTCAACCTTTCTACTAAATATTCTGTTAATATTTTGATTGAGAAAAATGATATTGAGAAACGCTTACCATGCTTACCGCTTACCAGTTTGATATTGCTTTCCGCCTTCTATATGGTTGGGATATTGTATCGGACTTGTTGCTGAGAACCGCCTTCAAAGATTGGGGTGTTGTATCGGACTTGTGGCTGAGAACCGCCTCCAGAGATTGGGGTGGTGTATAGGACTTGTTGCTGGGAACCGCCTTCAAAGATTGGGGTGTTGTATCGGACTTGTTGCTGAGAACCGCCTCCAAAGGTTGGGGTGTTGTATCGGACTTGTTGCTGAGAACCGCCTCCAAAGGTTGGGGTGTTGTATCGGACTTGTTGCTGAGAACCGCCACCAAAGGTTGGAGTGTTGTATCGAACTTGTTGCTGAGAACCGCCTCCAAAGGTTGGGGTGTTGTATCGAACTTGTTGCTGAGAACCGCCTCCAAAGATTGGGGTGGTGTATTGGACTTGTTGCTGGGAACCGCCTCCACAGGTTGGGGTGTTATATCGGACTTGTTGCTGAGAAATGACGGCAGGGACACTATAGCCGGTCACCTAACAAGATACAAAAATATGATACTAAACAACTCTAATAATGTCTCAAATTAAATAGAAGCAATTACTATACAACTTTATAATTTATTGGCGATAAATATTCGGTTTATATCTCTCCGTGCGCAAAAGTAATCCAATATACTCGCGCGAGCATGGCCACACACACGCAGTTAGGGCCGCACGTACGTGCACGCATATAATGCACAGCGCGATTGTTGCCTTTATGTGCGCCTACGTTCTTCTGTATTCATTCGCTGCTGTAGGAGGCTTCGCCAATTTCGAACTGATCAAAATATAGAAGATGTAGATTAATAAATAATAAGTGCATTTATTTTTTTACCATAGTTTAGCGTGCGTCCGTAAACGCTATATATTTTGCGCACACCTTATAATAAAAAATAAAAACACTCACCGATGAGGGCATGCTAGACTGGCGTAAAAATGGCGCCCTTGCCTGTTGAGAGTAAGCTTTAGGCATCACTCCCATATACTGCTGCCGTGCATACGTACTTGGATAACCCACTAATGTTGCAGGCTTTATGGTTGACTGCTGCCGAACATGTGTTCCAGTATTTGCAAAGCAGTTTGATTCAGACCTCATAGAAGATGAGACGCCCACGCCCGGTTGTGTGCGAGTCCTAATTTGGACTGACACCATTCGGGTTTGCCCGGCATGTGTAACCTGGAGAGGTTGTCCAAGAAAGTTGAGACAATTCGCAGTCCCCATTGACGTTGCCATTTGGTTGGATGGTGTAGCTGTTCCAACTGCTCCCGTTACAGGAGAAGCATACGGTAGGTTGGATGGTGTAGCTGTTCCAACTGTTCCAATTACAGAAGATGTACACGGTAGGTTGGATGGTGAAGCTGTTGTTCCAACTGTTCTCATTACAGGAGATGCACACGGTAGGTTGGATGGTGTAGCTGTTCCAACTGTTCTCATTGCAGGAGATGCATACGGTAGGTTGGATGGTGTAGCTGTTCCAACTGCTCCCATTACAGGAGATGCATACGGTCGGTTGGGAGTAATAGGTCTGATAACCCCGGGAATTGGAGAGATATGCAATCCATCCAATGAAGGATACGCGGGTGTGCCATAAGTCGGGCATAAGTCATAGGCCGTTTGATGTGGTTGCTGCTGCGGCACAGAAAGGTACAGAACGCTCGGGTCCGGGAGTGGGGTTGAGGTTGACCGTGTATCTAGTTGAGGTATGTTTGGATGCTGCAATGAATGTGATAATAGAGAATGATATTTAGTTCTAACCTTGTGTGTATAAAACTGTGATTGTGTATAAGAAAATGGGTGGGTTCCACCATTCATGATTACAGGTTTATCCTTTCCGCGAGCACATAATATTGGTCTTAGTTCCACCATTCATGATTACAGGTTTGTCCTTTCCGCGAGCACATAATATTGGTTTTAGAACAAGGATGTCCTCATGCAGCGGGTTATTTCATTTGAAATCCATTACATCCCTATGGCAGTAGGGAATCGAAGACATTACCATAATCTTTTACATGGACGGGTACATTTCAATGGTTACCTGTAAGTATTCTAAGGTTTTTACATGGGAAAAATGTTTTGTTTACGAAAGAAGTTTTCTATTTTTTAAGATTTTAGTCATAGCGACTCACACATATGTTTCTTACCTTTTGCGTATAAGAAGTGCTTTCCGACTTGGCGATCGTCAATGCTTGATTTATAGATATATCTGGTGTCCCCGATAACATTGCTAGACTGGTAGTGGTCGTTCGAGTTCCCGATACTACCGCTGGACTGACAATAGAAGTTGGTGTCATATATCCCCCGGTGGAATCGGATCCTTCCTCCGAGTCTGTCGTACCACCAGCAGTAATACCTTCTCGGCCTAAAATCAGTATCTGCATCGGCTCAAGAGTTCCTAGACCGCTTTCACGTCCGAGTTCTTGTCGCCTGAAGTGCACGAACTGCACTTCCTTTGGGGCGTTCTTCATGTTGTGAAAGGGGATGAATTGTTCAATTTCTAACGAACATTTGATGATATCGATGACTTCGTTGCTTATCAGCACTTCGTCAATGACGTTCAGTTGTTTTTCAGCGTCTTCTATTCGAGAGGTGGACCAATCAGCTCGGACTTTTAAGTCTTTTTCCGTCTCCATTTGAATTTTCTTAACATCCTGAATAAGTTCGGCATGTCGAGCGTATATGGCTCCAACAGCTTCAGTGGTCGCGTTTCGTATTGCCGACATAACCTGGAAGTTTTGGAAATGAAAGGTGGTGAATAATGATCAAATTATTGACCTAAAATGTCACGGTAACTCAATACAGTTATGTTAGTGAGGGCGACGCGGAGACCCGCGGTATAACGGATAATAACATTCTTTGAGCGTGTCGCAAATGTTCCAATACACGATTATCTTGAATGGGAAAACTTATTGTTTTTTCTCGAGTTGAAGATTAAAACTAAATGCGTCTTAAAATTGGGAGGATTACGCATTTTGCCCCATTTTGGCACAGTCCACTCCAATCAGTCCCGGTCATTGCAGATAATGGTTTTCAGACAGTAAGGGAGCAAATCAAAACTCGACCGCGCGGCAACCGGCGGTTCCGCCCGGTTGGACCGCATATCATTGTTTAGAACAATAGAAACCGGCTGCAACCTCACGGAACTGCATGGAACCGGCGGTTGCCGGGCGGTCGAGTTTTGATGTGCTCCCTAAGCCGATTTTACATGCCGAAATACTATGCGATGCGGGAAGATCATCGAGGCTGCTGTGGGATTTGGTAGTCTCTTGCGAGAACAGCATGGCCCTTGTAGTGGCTGTTGTGACACAAAACTAACGTTAAAACGAAATGACACAGTGAAAGTGTAAATTCTTCTAACAATTTCAACATATTAAATTACCACATTCACCGCGACCGATTGATTTGATTATATGTGTGATAACTGTACATTGCTTCTCCACCCAGTGTTTTATAGAACTAAACTCGAACCTACGCGCACAATGGATAATGTGTGCATATTGTTCAGATCGATACTAATAGATGCAATCGTTCAGGGAATGAGAGTGAATATGTATTAATTACTTGTTGTTGAGTTATTTTATGACAGGGCTAAATACTACACGTTCTTTATCTTGGTCCGAAACACACATACTTTCAAACGACTTTGCGTACATAAGTATCCTGTACTAGAAATAGAAGGTCAAAGGTCAACATTAATGTTAACATAAATTGTAATAGCACATCATGTATTGAGGAATGTTCAAGAAGATGTTCAAGAAGATGTTCAAGAAAATGTTCAAGAAGATGTTCAAGAAAATGTTCAAGAAAATGTTCAAGAAGATGTTCAATCAAGAAGATATTCAAGAAAATGTTCAAGAAGATGTTCAAGAAGCTGTTCAAGAAGATGTTCAAGAAAATGTTCAAGAAGATGTTCAAGAAAATGTTCAAGACGATGTTCAAGAAGATGTTCAAGAAGATATTCAAGAGATGGTATATGTTGTTACCTGCTCTGCGTTGTCTTGAAGAATCCCTCTGTTTTCTTCTATAGCCTCAAGATAACGTTGACCACGTGCGCTGCTAATGCGTAACAGATCTTGGAATGTGCTCAAAGAACGTTTGCTATCTTCAATAGCAGTCTAGGAAAGAATTAAACACATGATAAAACAGCATACACATCTTAACACTTTCCACGCGGCTATTAGTTTTACCATATACAAAACATATTTTTCAGAAACCGTTCCCAATTTTCAAAGTCTATCTCAAGGATTACTGACCCGATACTAGGCATGTTTGTACTTATGTCAATGCATTTCTCATGATGATTCTAAATATGTTAATGAAATTCAATACTTTTGACATTTTTTAAACATTTTGTGAAATTTTGTAATGTCGTCTGCAGCCGCCTGCCGCGTGGAAAGTGTTAAGTGATATGTTATTTTGTTTAAAATATCCAATTGCATTAACGTCTAATCCACACGGCTATTAGTTATGTGGTTTTACCATGATACAAAACAGATTTTCCAGAAATCTTTCACAACTTTGAAAGTCTTATCTCAAGAATATTGCTGAACCAATACTAGACGTGTTTGCAGCTATTTTAATGCATTCCGCATGGTGATTCCAATTATGGTTATGAAATTCAATAATTTTGAAATGTTTGAAACATTTTGTGAGAACTTTTGAAACTGTCGTCTGTGAAAAGTGTTAATTTTGAAGTAAATACCAGTGAACTGAATAGTTCTGTATAGTAGAAATGTGGAAAGGATGGAAGGCAAGGCAACAATGACATTCGGTCGGGCTTTATGTGCATTTGGTTTATCACGATTCATACACGCTCTCGCAGGTTTTCTCCGGGATCTCCGGTTTCCTCCTGCTTTCAAAATCTGTGATTAGTTGTTTCGGTTAGGGAGCAGTTCCATTTGTACGCGATAAAAATTGCGAGAATGTTCCGGGCCCCGATGAGTTTTTTATCAGGCCCCGATGAGATTTTTAGCGCGTACAGTTGCGAGTAGCAAAGGATTATTTATCGAGTAGCGTATTACCGCTTGTTTAAATATAACGAAAGATAAGTGGTCGGTATGTAAATAGAGCTTCGGGTTATTTATTCTAGTTGTAAGGTACAAATTCAGCATTTCATGTTTTTAGAGATAATGTTATTGATTATGGATGTTTAACGTAAATTGTATTATCCTCGTGTATATTTGCTAAACAATGTCCCGCTCTATTTGCTAAACATACCCCAGGGTATGGCAGAGGCCTCGTATCGGGCCCCGATGTCTATTTTATCGGGGCCTGATGACTATTTTATCGCGTATCAACTTGAAAAACATCGGGTCCAAAACATATCAGGCCCCGATACAGTCGCGATAAATTTATCGCATATAAATGGAACTGTTCCCTTATCATAAACTTCCTTGACCCAATGGTATTTGGGGAGCTGCATTGAAAAATGGTGGATGTTACAATCTAAGTGCGGATAGGTTTGCGCTAGAAATTGGCAGCACCCTAGTTGATGCGACCTGATTCTGATGATTCACCAGCAGCGAAATTACAGCGCTTTGATCACTTTGGAAAGGCGCTATATAAATACTAATTATTATTATAAACAATAGTGTTCGACTTTCAAGCACATTTACAGGAAAGGCCACTCTTAGGAAAAATAGTTGTGTTAGTGATTGGAAGGAATGATCTCGTTTGTTACCAAATTACATACAATTAACTCGCTATAATTACTGTTGAATTTATAGTCATTTGTGGTAGAAATGGGTTGGACATTACAGGGACAAACACCAATTTATGATAAACATTGTTATGACTTGTGCTTTACGGAGTTCAAGGATTACCAGATTTTGCAATTATTTTGACCGGCTTGACGATAGGTAGCAGAAAAAAAAGTGGACTTTGAAAACAATAGAATCAAGTTCAAACTATCTTTATAACACTTTCCACGCGGCTATAAGTTTTACCATATACAAAACTGATTTTTCAGAAACCTTTCCCAATTTTCAAAGTCTATCTCGAGGATTACTGAACCAATACTAGACATGTTTGTACTTATTTCAATTCATTTCTCATGGTGATTCCAAATATGTTAATGAAATTCAACAATTATGACATTTTTGAAATATTTTTGAGCTTTTTGAATGTCGTCTGCAGCTGCCTGCCGCGTGGAAAGTGTTAATCAATCATTTTGGAACAATATTGAAATAACAAACTGTGGCTTACTCTAAAGCAATTATTATGCAATATTTTTCAGTTTTTTTACACATATTTTTTCTCTCTCCTATAGTTAAGTTTGACTTATCAGGAAAGACTTTCCTAGACTCATACATTTATCCTTACTGTATTTTCAAAAAAACCCATCACAGATCTTTATAAATTATAATGGAAATCTGCTTCCAAAAACAGGAATTGTTGAACATATTTTAGGAATATTTTCATCATAAGCATCCGTACTTTATTGCGGTTACTTTTGTACAGTTGCGAGTGTAAGTGAAAGCATTAAATTGTAAGCGGGATAAACGCGAGGAAAAAAACATTCAGAAAATAAACTTATATTCAAACGTCATTTTGACGCACTAAGTGATTAGGACACGCTTTGTTAATATTATCATGATTATAGAAGATATAAATGTAATTTGACACCAGAACAGCATGAACAAAATCAAAGATAGAGTGTGTTCCATGAAATTGATCGCATAATATGCGTTTATTAGGAGATTTGTGCTAGAAATTGAACCCAAATCGTATCGTCCATTTTTGGCTTACATTAATAATTAGTATTGGAATATGCGTTATGTATAAATATACCCACTACCGCACAATATATTCGATAGGCAATTCATTTAAAAATTTAAAAAATAATGTAATAAATATCGAAAATGCTTGGCTGAGCAACCATGTACTAATTGACTACTGATATCAAATATGAATTATTTCCGTTTGAATGATTTATGGTTCGTATATAATGATTCGTGATGGCCGGATAATCTGATAATAATCGATATAAATATTCGATGACGTTTTGGGCCATGGTTTTGTAATAATTCAAGAATGATGACATGTTCGTGTATACATCGTATTATGACATGGATGGATCGTATGAGTGGCAATATCCTCAAATAGGTCTTACATACGGAATAAAGCACACAGCAGCTATCATGTTTACAATGCAAATCAACTGCAAAACAATTGCTGCCTTGTACTTTATTCTGTATGTAAGACCTATTTGAGGATATTGCCGCTGTCTACAGCTACATAACGTCAGCCTGCTTCGATAATTGCCTAACTCATTTTGTCTAGTTTTGAGAAAACAACAAAAATAGGAAAAGTGAGTTAGGCAGTTATCGAAGCAGGCCGACGATATGTTGAACAGCACCATGAATAGTACAGGTTCCAACAGAAGCCGTACCTGTTGGATAGAATGCCGGATAGAATTAGGTTGGAGATATACCTTTAAGTGAAATGTGGCTTGTCATAGGCCAAATACAAGTTAATATGACCCATTTTAAACATTTTATATAATTATTACAATCTGCCTAACTCACAATGCTGACTTAGGCAGAATTGCAATTGTGCATTTATCAACACTTTTGATTTGTTAATGACTTAGATATTATTACAACATTTGCATAATGTAATGTCATGATTTATGCCAAAAACTCAATTTCGCTGAAAAGTGAGTTAAGCAATTATCGAAGCAGGCTGACGATAAGTAGATCTATTTAGTACGCTACAAACACTGTAAGCATGGCAACAGGTGTTTAGCTGCACTAGTCTCAAATTTGTAATTGGTGCGAAAAAAATAACTGAAATTGGGATATTTGAAGGAATGTGTGATTTAAAGACTATATAATTGGTGCCTTCCTACACAGAGAATAATAATTCATCAAAAAAGTGGTATTATTTGACAAATTAAAAACTTGTCATAAGAAATGGCAAGTTTGTGATTCAAGAAATATTCTGCAATGGTGCACATTTATTTGTGATGCTAGTGTTTCTAGATAAATAGTATCGTAACAAACATTTCCTTGACTAAAATATATTTAACTTTTAAAAACAAATTAATGAATGACAATTGAAATTACAAATTAAATTACTTATTATCAATGAAATGACAAATTAAGATTGGTCATTCTATTTGCCATTTAATTTGTCATTCATATTAAATGACTAATTATTGATTAAAAATTATTCTTTTAATTTGTCATTTAATTTGTCATTCATTCATTCATTTGTCATTGAAAGTCAAATATTTATGAGTTGAAATATATTGGCTATGTGATTAAAAATACTACTAATTGTTCATTTATCATAAAAAAAAAAATTGTTTAAGGTTTCACACCACTAAATAACGTCTGGCCCTACGTACCCCCTTTGAGGCAATAGTCCAAAACCGGCCCGTTTCTATGCCGAAACGGGAGACCTATTGTAAATTACAGTTTAAAATTAGGGTATTTACTACATGTTATGGCAAAATTAATAGAGTGTGAATTTTGACAGACACATCAGCGTTCTTTAGGTCCAAAAAAATTGATGCAATGATGATTTTTTAATATTTTAACAGAGACATTTGTGTTCAGGTCATTTCCGGTATCTGACGCCATCATCTAAATCAACAATTGCGTGTGACCAGGAAAACTCAACTCGTACTTTTTGAAAGGCTCTAGCTCAAAAATATGCCGGTTACCCCCCATATATGAGTTGTTGAGTTAGTAGTCATGGCTTTCATCTTCAAGTTGAAACCAAATTTCAAGATACCAGTTTCTTATAACGTCGAGAAATATCCATTTTAAAATTGTGCATTTCACGTGTAAGCCTATGGAAGACGTATTTGGTGGTGTGCAACCTATACATTACAAAATATTTCTTTACTGACGAGCCTTCCATGACAAATGTTTAATTTGTCAAATAAGAATAATTTTTTTTGACGAATTAATATTCTCTGTGACCGTTGAAGGGGGATAATTGTAAATCGATATCGATATCGCGTAACGAAAACGAGGCAAACAATATAACGTTACATCTCAATCGTTTCGTTTCCGATGAAGGTTGGGGTGTGTGTGAGGTCAGGGGATGGGGTGGGGGGTCGGGGGTCGGGGTGATGCCATCAATAGACACAGAAGGGAGTAGGCACACGAATACTGTGGTCAAGTATGCAGATGTGACTGTTTCGAGGAACAAATCCTTAAAAAACCCTTAAACCGCCCTTTGTGCCCCCGCCCCAATTTCAGGTTGTAGTGTTAATAGGCATTATGACAACTTACAAAGGACCATTTTTCGAGCGCGTTTTGTGTAAAACATGCCCCCCCCCCCTTCTCAATTTTTGTTGAGGTGACTGCAACAAAATTTAGGGCAACCTTTACGAAAACTTCAGAAATCTTGCCCCCCTCCCTGAACAAATCCTAGCTACGCCACTGTACGTGCGAGTCACATGACTGATGGCAGCTTTAACATCAACCCCCCGAAAAAACCCGGTCAAACCAAGACATTTATGTTCTAAACATGCGCGAGCATTGTGGTGGTTCTCCAACCCAGAACTGTTGTTCGATGCTATGGTATAAACCAGGGGTTCTCAACCTGGGGGTCGTGACCCCCCATAGGGGTCGTTTGGAGTTTTCCAGGGGGTCATGAAGGGCTCATAAATATAGGTTTTGGGGGAACCGTGTTACATTTCCCTTTAACAAAACCTTTAAAAAAAACCCAAAGAAACGTTCAAATGCAAAATGTCCTGCTCGCAACGCTCGCATTCAAAATAAGCAGTTTCATTTATGATATCCGGTTGGTGTTTGTTTTTCAGTTTTTGTTTTGGGGGTCACGGTACTGACCAGGAATGTCAAAAGGGGTCGTGGGGCAAAAAGGTTGAGAACCACTGGTATAAACAAATATGTGCATGTTAATATGCATGTGCCAAACTCTATGGGAGGCCTAGTATTAGTAAAATGGTTAAGCGAGTACCTATATGTATTATAGTCTTCAGGACAATACCTCAATTATTGCCATAAACATAATTATTATGATTTTATGTCTCAGGTACTCTGCATCAGGCAATTACTGTTTGTAATCTTGACTAATTATAGGCTATAGAATGGCACTTTTCAAACTAGATAGCTATTTGGAAATGTTGTATACGGTACCTGATATAGCTTGAATTTATGTTTTGGTTGTTGATGCTTCTCCATCATACAGACATAACATATCTTCTCCATACACGTCAGACAGATCATATCAAGTTCCTTATCAGCATGGGTTGAACATGTCATCCGAGTCATCCAACTCTTGGCGCGATTTAGTGCTGGGCTCTTCGATATTGTCCCCGAGTCTTGAGTGGTTGAAGTTGGCGCAGACTCGGACGCCCCCTCGGACGCCGTCGGCGATGTCGTCTTCGAGACTTTTCGCGCCGTTTTCACAACATCAGCAAGACTGCTGACGTAAAAGTTTGTCGGCAGGTTGTCGATTCCTCCATCTGGCATTGTCGTTATCTCGCGGCACGCTGGGCATTTGATGGAGGATTTAGTCTTGGATTTCTCGATAGACATCAGATATGCCAAACAGTCTTTGCAAAAGAAATGGCGACATTGGAGATCTTTTGGATTCTTGCATAGATCCATGCAGATCTGACACTCCAGAAATTCGCGAGCAATTTTATTTTCAAGATCCATTTTGATAACGGCTAATCCAGATCAAGTTGAACTAGTTTCTTGTATTTCTAGCTATCCGGTGCAACAACACAATTGTGTTACACGTAGTATTATGCAGTATAGCGAGCTCAATGATATGGCGTATTGTTGCTAATTTGTACCTTTTTATTAAAACATGAAAGCATCACTAGCAATTCACGTTGCTCGCAAGTTCATTTATCATACACAAATATTTGTGTGAATATAGGTAAAATGTCGACGACTCAGTGACCTGCAACGTTGTTGGTTGGGTTTCATTACAATATGCTCTGTTGTGTAGTTGCAGCTTTCTTCACGGTAGAGTGCGCATGCATATACCATGTACAATCACTATATGGCTGGTTTTTTATTAGACGTTTTAGCTTAATTGGTTACCATGGAAGCGTAGGAATAATAACTGTCAGCTATAGATCCGAGCCCTCTAGATGATTAGTTGTCTATTGCATGCTATGTTGGTATTATAATCTGTACCTGTAGAGCCTATCCACTTCCGGTGTCATTTCCTGAACTACACGTCTGCTGCATTCGATATCCCGTTCTGTAAAAGTATTTTCTCAATACATCCTATAATCGTACATCCTTTAACGGATTCATGTCGATTTAAGCAAAATTATAACGAATTTCAGGCAATTTATGCATGCTGCGCCTGTACCCTATGCCTGTACCCTATGCCTGTACCGTATGCCTGTACTAAATAAGTAGATTGAATAGAAACACGCCCTCTTAGGCTGATTGGGTGTAATTTGCACGAATACAAGTACCTAGCTTAATTTAGTGATACAGTTCTATACAGTTGTTCCAGCTATCATGCTGCCACCAAACGTTTATCGTTGCAAAGCTAAGCATATTGTGTCAGATTCCTTGGTTTTGCATCTTATTTACGACTGTATACGTCATCATTGCTTAAACCCGGGGGGAGGGGGTTCAAACGCGTATTTCCTCTGAAGCCAAAATTCACAATAAACTGAGTATTTCGCATGTTTCGACCTATTTTGACCCCTAAACGCGTATCGACACGATTTTGAAAAATACCCCTTTTCTAGACAATTGTAGATGTTATAGACCCCTTCAGTGGCGTAGCTAGGATTTTTTTCAGGGGGGGGGGGGGGGGGGCAAGATTTCAAAAATTTTCGTAAAAGGTTGCCCCAATTTCTTTCCCAGTCAGTCACTTCCTGAATTTCACGTAAGTGGGGGTGGGGGTGGGGTGGGGGTGGGGGGGGGGGGGGGGGGGGGGGGGGGTAAAGGTTAAAAAGAAATCGCACGGTCACAAAATTTCGCACGGTCCAAAAATCGAACAGTCAAAAAAGCGGCACAGTGAACATATAATGGTCATTTCGCAGGGTTTTAAACATTTTTTAAAGGTAGATGACCCGATCACATTTTCGTAACACAGATTTAATTCAAACATACGGAGATTTTCATATCATATGAAAGCTCGTATTTTTCTCATCATCATACTGAAATCTGACGGCCTAATTCGGTATAATGACAGAGAAATCGACGAAATAGCGTTGAATTACCGCGAATGGTGGTTACCACCGATATAGTTTGTGTACTACTCAATGGGTACAGTTCACAGCATCTTGTGCGTCTAAAATATGAAAAATAATAGCTATGCATCTCAAATTTTGGGCCACGACGTTTTTAAGGATGACCTTTCATGTAGAATAGAAAACTTCAAGTTGAAAATCGGAACATCTACCTTTTTTTAACATAAAAAGTTCATTTATTTATAAAAACCACCAGAAAATTTGTTATAATTTTGGAATCAATGACCTATGACCTAGCTTGCTCATCATGGCGGGTATAAACAACAAGCAACAGTGGCTGGTAATGAAATACCGTCGAAAACATCAGCGACACGTGCCAGAGGCCGTAGAAAGATGGCAGGAATAAAGCGGGCAACCATTAAAGGCATATTATGTGATCTTTTCCAGAGAGCGCCCTCTATTCATGATTTTTTTTTAGAAAGTAGATTTTCTTGCAGATTTACATTTCCGATCATAAATCATACATACATTCCAAGTTACAGAGCGATAAGATTCCTAATTACCTCAAAATCATGGTTTTAGAGTGAATTTAGAGTGAAAAATATAAACTGTCGGAATTCCGACAGTTTATTTTCACTCTAAAACCATGATTTTGAAGTAATTAAGAATCGTATCGCCCTGTAACTTGGAATGTATGCATGATTTATGATCAGAAATGTAAATCTGCAAGAAAATCTGCTTTCTATTTTTTTTCGATGTTGAGGGCGTTCCCTGGAAAGATCACATAATATACCTTTAACATTCTTTTCTACAGGTTATCTACTTCCGGCAACCGGGTAGAAACAGCGATTTCTGTTCACACTACAGTCGATGCGGGGTGAACCCGGGTTCTACCCTTCACTTTCGCAGGGTTGTAATTTTCGACCCGGGTCGGTTTTTTGAGCCTATTTTTCTGTTCACACCAGACTTCAACCCGGGTTCGACCCGGGTCCGACCCGGGTCGTGGAGAAAACTAGCTATAGTGTGAACACGCCCTTAGTATGTATAAACAACATTCCTGCATTATAATAGAAACAATAGGAATTGTTAAACTCTTTATTCTTAACAATGTTAAACATTCGTATAGAAGCCGATTTGGGTTATTTTTTCAAAGGATAAATGGTGATGTTTGTGCTTGTCCCTTCAACAATAGAGTTGGGCTACTTTACTTTGCAATTTGAATTTAGGTGTCGAAAAGCGGCAACGTCGTACCGGCTGAATGGGGGGGGGGGGGGGGGGGGGGGGGGAAGTAAGCATAACTTTAATATACTTTAAATATTTGGAAACGATCATTAGTGTCATTAGTGTCTAAGAATCGGATTAAATTCAACCTTAAATAAATATTTGGTAAAGATTATTATAAGTTTCAATTCCCCGTAACTTAGAATCGGAGAATTGTGAATAATATTTGTCGTTCAGCTTCGTTTGCTTTATACAAGATAGGTCGTATTCGAAATTTTCTCAATCAAATATCTACGGAAATACTTATTCATGCTTTTATCACGAGTCGCCTTGATCAATGTAACAGCCTCCTTTATGGTCTTCCGAACATTACAAAATTACAGAGAATACAACACTCTGCTGCAAGGCTTGTTACACGCACTCGTTTATTATGATCACATTGGTATTCATCACGTTACACCAGTATTTCAGAAGCTTCATTGGGTGCCGGTATCCTACCGTATTATGTACAAAATCATTGTTTTAACTTACCAATGCATCCATAAGTTGGCACCGGTTTATCTACAAGAACTCATCAGTGCCTCTGTGTCAACTTTAACTTATGGTCATCGTTCAATTTGTCATGCTCCAGCTGAACTTTGGAATTAACTTAATAACTTCCGCATCACATCAAGAACTGCAAAACTCTTAGCCATTTCAAATCGTCTCTAAAGACACACTTATTCACAATTGCTTGCTTGATTTTCCCTGTTTACGATGTTTTTGCATGTTTCATCCACATACTGTCTTTCTTATATTGCAATGTTATTTAAGTGTTGTTATGTTATCTGTTAAGCGCTTAGAGACTTCGGTGGGAGACGCTTTAGAAGCACCGTTTTATTATTATTATTATTATATATGTCTTTTTCATTACATTAAGAGGTAAATAAGCGGCAGCGCTGTACGGAAGGGGGGGGGGGGCGGCGGCGGCGGAAGTATGCAGAACTTATATTCAACCTTAAATATTTGGTTAAGATCATTAGTGTCAATTCCACGTGTCTTAGAATCGGAGATGTCTTTTAATTACATTTTAGGGTAAATAAGCGGCAGCACCGTACGGAGGGAGGGGTGGAAGTATGCAGAACTTAAATTCAACCTTAAATATTTGATAAAGATCATTAGTGTCAATTCCACGTGTCTTGGAATCGGAGATGTGTTTTTAATATTTCATTTTAGGGGTAAATAAGCGGTAGCGCCGTTCGGAGGGGGGGGGGGGGGGCGGCAGTACGTAGAGATTAAATTCAACCTTAAATATTTGATGAAGATCATTAGTGTCAATTCCACATGTCTTAGAATCAGAGATGTCTTTTTAATATTACAATTTAGGGGTAGATAAGCGGCAGCGCCGTACGGAGGGGCGGGGGGGGGGGGGGCGGAAGTAGGCAGAACTTGAATTCAAAATATTTTGAAAAGATTATTTCTGTCCACTCCAAGTGACTTTAAACCTGCGATGTATTTGCAATTAATGTCTATGGTATATAATTGGGCGGGCGGGTGGATGGGGTCGGAAAGATGTAGAACTTGAATTAAATCTTAAATCGTTTAAAATTATATATGGAGTTATTTTCAAGATAACATTTTATTACGAATTTTGTTTCTACTAGCGAAAATTAATCCCTCATATTTTTGCCATTTACACATGTCCTAGAAGCGCCAATGTTGCAGGATCTTGCACTAAAAGACAGTGGGGTGGAGAAGATGTGCTTTTATACAGAGCTCCATGGAGTAAAAATTACATAATCGTCGATATCTCGAAACGAAAATCATTAATCAATTTTTTTGTTCAAATTATTTTTTTGGGGCAGGAAACATAGCATTCTTTTCTTTAAAATAAATACATATTATAATCCTCCAATTAATCCTACTTTGCTCAATGTCAAATTGACTGGAATTGAATTAAATTTCATGTCACATCACACCCATCTCGATCCAAAAACAACCACCATCCCCGCTAACACACAACCCCCATCCGACACACAGCCCCTCCAATAACCCACCCCATACAATACACGTACCTCAATTCGAACCGTAACCAATCCAAGCACAAACACTAACAACACGGTTATCCCGTGAATGTCTTTCGCAGTAGGTCTTTGCCGGTCCGTGTCAACTAAGTTGGTGATTCAGTATGGATTTATGAACCTACACTGCAAAAGGGTTGTCACGTAAAGTCACTACGTTCTGGTCATGACACTATCTAGTAAAAGAACAAACTAGTCCAGAAATTTCAAAGCGCGCAATCTTGAAAACATGAATTTGTTAACGTTAACCGTGAAATTTGCGTACGATAGATCTGTCCGTTCAAGCAATGATAATTCTCAAGGGACGGTTTAGAAATAAACGTCTCGAGTATTTGATAAATGGCGGGAATTCCTCAATTTTAGAAATTCTTGGGAACCAGAGACTGACCTAAACGCGGCCGCTTTAGAATATCTAAAAGCTAACCGAGTCATAATTACTGGCAAAATGTAAAACCAGATTCGGACAAGTATCATCGCAAGAACATGGCGGGGAACATCTGAAACAGCAAATGAATTAAAAGTGACAAATGTGTATAATATAGTCGATTGAACTGAGAAGCATCATAGAAGTTGAAGCATGGATAATATTTCTTGCTAACAATGTAATGTGAACATTATAATGCATTATTTTGATAAAAATGAATATGCGTTGAGAGCAATTTAAATTGTAATTTTGGAACAGATTGTCTAAAAAGTTTCACTTTTTAATTTTATTTTGTAGGCATAATTCTGTTATACCCTTCACACCATATCGGTAGTATGCGTTGTTCTTAAAAATCCTGCACTATGAATACCTCTTTGATTTTGTATATAGAAATGAGTGTTGCAAATAATTGCACACAATGATATTTGTTCATATTGAAATTGAATTTAATTAGTTGGGCAATATGTAAAATGCAGTATGAGCGATCGAATTCTCTGTAAGTGTTTTATTATTTGCTGTATCTGTCCTGAAAGAGGCATTATGTTGTGAGGTTTTTTTTCTGGCAGCTTTAGTTCTCACATGAATAGACACAAAAACATAAGAAAGTGTGATGATTGACTTTTTCTTGTCTCAATAATCTGCACAACTGCATTAAATTGGGGGTGATTATCCCGAGAGATGTCTTAATTTTTAGCCCTGTATTCTTCAATGGCCTCTAGTAACTCTTTCGTGACCTTTGACCCCTATTCCTGAAATGGCCATTTGAAGCATGGGTCACAGTGCACGTTTTACTTTTGTTCTTGTCTCGTCAAGTTGCACAGCATGCAAGTCTGGTTGAAATCGGAGCATGCCTTAATTTTGTGCCTTGTACACTTACTTCCAGCAGCGTAGCCAGCATTTTCATCCGGGGGGGCAAGCATCAATATCGTCCCTATTTTTTGTTTATGTCCCTAAATTGTTTTTCGTAAAAGGTTGTCCCAAATTTTTTTCTAGTCACTTACCTCGTGAATTTCACGTAAGTGGGGGTGGGGGTGGGGGGGGGGGGGGGGGGGGGGGGGGGGGGGGGGGGGGGGTCGAGGTGTCAAAAAATTTCGCACAGTCCAAAAAAAACCGCACAGTCAAACAAAATCGCACAGTAACAATTTGTCGTCCCCATTTTTTAGCTTCACCGTCCCCATTTTAGCAAAACATTTCGCACAGTCCAAAAAAAATCGCACAGTAAATGTACTACATGAACAAATTTTCGTCCCCATTTCTCTTCTCTTTCCCCTCTCCTTCACCTTTCCCTTCTCTTTCTCCCTCTCCTTCCCCTTTCCCTTCTCTTTCTCCCTCTCTTCCCCCTTTCTTTTCTCTTTCTTCCTCTCCTTCCCCCTTCTTTCTCTCTTTCTCCCCTTCTTCTCGTCCCCATTTTCCCGCTTCGCCGTCCCCATTTTAGGTGTCCGGGGGGGCGACTCGCCCCCCCGGCCCCCCCACTGGCTACGCTACCGCTTACTTCATGACCTTTGTATGACCTGTGATGAAACTTTCTGCTTACTAACCTCAGTAGTGGGTCACCAGAGGGTACAATTGACTTAATTTGGTTAAAATTGGCACAAGGGTTACTGAGCTATAGGTCTAGACGTTATTCGTAATTGGCGATTTCATTTCAAAGATGGAGACATACTCGATGTCACGCAGATAAACATACAATCTCGTACTTTTACTGCAATGTAATGAACTGTGAACTTCTACATTTTCCTAGATAGTGTCGGTCACCAGCAAACATTTCATTTCAAACTAGTGGAATATATAATGTATACGTTCAAATTTATTTCACGAATGTAAGGTCAAATATTGAACAGCTCAGAAGTATGAAGAATTGTTATGATCAGTGCAAAGTTCACCACATTGAAAAACTACATCACTTTCGTCTCGGCTACATAACTAGCCTCGTTTTCGGAGTACTAATTGCTCTGAGCATGCTCAGTTGGATAGCACGGCCCTCTTTTGACGTAAGTGCGCCAATTATGAATAACGTCTATAGGTCCGTTGCCAGAAGAAAGAAAGAAAGAAAGAACTAGAGCTAAATTGTGATCATAGATCCGGATACTTGGCTAGTTAATGTATTTAGCATATTTATTTTATATCAGCAACTCTCTTAAATATCACGATACATGTAGGCTATATTTCAGTGTTCATGAGCGGAATGATATTTAGCTCAATGGATGGTCACCGTTACTAAATCGTTTTTAAGGTGTAGGCGGCTAGGCGCGCCTATATACCTTGACCTCAGTCCTGTCAGCAATGACAATCATATTATTGTCCATACTCATTCCTCCCGGCAAGTATAGACCCTTTATCAAGCATGTCGTAAATGTGCCATCACTAGCACTATGCTCATGAACATGGCCACTGTGGGGTATAGCAGAGCCTTCATCGCCTTCTTTAGACGTTGTCATAAAAACCTTGGTAACAGCCACAAATACGGAACCGTAGGATGTACAGACTATGCCATTTGGCTTGGCAGGGTTACCCGATAGAAGAGGGTAAATGGTATACAGTGCGTCACCGGAGTAATTGTAAGCTACAACTTTGCCATCGTGCCAGGAGCTGACAAACAATTGCTGCTCATTGGCTGCTATTCTAGCTGGACGTACATCGATGTACACTTCACTTGTGAGATTAAACTCTCTTCTGTCATGAACTGTCACAAGTTGTCGGACCCAATCGCCTACTAAAACATTGCCATTGTCGCGCGCTACAGTGATGCACGTTGCTTGCGCTGTTTGACGTATTTCATCCTCTGGATTTGCCCATGTGATGAATTCACGTAGATACACACCTTTGTTGTTGAAGACTTTAACCCTCGCTGATCCATCTGCTATAACATATTTCCCTTCTTGTGTAACTGCGATGCCCTGACTGTTCCTTACATCTTCAACAGAGTCTACGTCAGATCTTTTTGACATGAGCACAAATGCACTTGTAGGTTGCCCATCGTCATTGGCAGCGAATACCCTTGGTATCACTCCCCATGTAGAATCAGTTACGGCAATATTTCCATCTTGATGAATTGCAACATCACAATGTTTAAAATGGCTGTCTGTGATACTCTTTATCTTTATCCACTTCGTATTTGACCGAGGGGGTTTGTTAACATCCGGTTTATCAGGTGTTTGTGCTGTAGAAATCAAAACACGGAATTATTAACATAACGATATCATTGAAAACAAAAGATTTAACACGTCGATAATGGGGTCTTTTCAGCTTGTACTTGATAATGCCACTATATGAAAATGTTAATTGCAAATTAAGAGTCAGCGTCATCGTAATCAGATTGCACTTGTTTTTGTTTCGTTATATATTTAAAGATCTAAGGCGAACCAAAGTTCACAGAGAGAATTCTAGAAATGACCAATGTTAACACGATATTACCCCTTTGTGAAACTAGAAACTGAATGTAATTTGGGTAACATTGCCCAACTTTAGTAGGAATTTTATCCTTTTGGGCAAGATAGGTATTCTTATAAATGTGAAATGGGAGCTATTCGTTATCAAAATCTCATTAGATAATTTACTCATTTATGGTAAGATGCCACATCGTGTACAGGTTGAAAATGGAATCGAAACGACGTGGATGGCTGCAAGTATTTTTACAATGATAAGTCCAAAAATCGAACTATAGACTTGCATATCAGCCATACGGATTAAATTGTCGAGAATAAATTTACTGGACACGTGACAAATAGAAGGCCGCCATTGCGAGTGTAGCGGAGAAAGATCCCCGAATGTGGAGGCTTAACTGTACAACATCATAGGGATATTATTAACTAACTTAGTGAAATGTTCACATTAATTTTTAAAGGCTCTTCTTGTTGTATGGAGACGAGCTGTGGATATTACCTCTCATATGTAATGCAGCTTTTCAGCGTCGGATATACATTTTCGATGTCGGAATCATGAGTTAGAACGATTTTAATTTCCGATTGAAGACCCGTTTGGTGATTTTGTGTGCAAGGCATGGCGATCGTGACAACATGGATTACGTATCGCGTGGTCTGTGTGATGAAATTTGTCTCCTAGGCGGTAAATCATAACCGTAAATATCTGCATTATTTGTTATTTTCGTAAGTTTTATTTGTAATGTAAGCTTAATAAACAATCACTTTGCAATTTGTGCCAAAATGCCAACCGAAAAAGAAATCCATAAGCCATGCATTATGGGTGGCTTCAGCAATGGCGGCCTCCTATTACTCACTTTTTACTCTCATATATTTAATCCGTATGATGTGTGTAAGCTCAGTTCGTAAGTGGTACTATCGTAGGCTTATTGCAGGCTGAAAATAAGGAAAACACGGAAACACGTCGTTTCATCCCAAAACGGTTTCATCCCAATAATTTCGGCTACCGTTTCATCTCAGTACTATTTCATCCCGAAGCCGTTTGATCCCTATACGGTTTCATCCCGTTACGGTTTTATCCCAATTGAAATATTGATTTGTTGGTTCCGGGGAGAGGAACTCAAATGCGCAGCTATAATTGGGGGAGTGCTTTCTCGGGCTCATCTCGGGGAGAATAGCAGGGCGGCACTTGCACGGGGCGTTTGTTGTTGGTTCCGGGGAGAGGAACTCAAATGCGCAGCTATTGGGAGAGTGGTTTCTCGGGCTCATCTCGGGGAGAATAGCAAGGCGGCACTTGCACGGGGCGTTTGTTCGGTTGTCCATGACGGTGTGAGCCTGGGGATAGCGACCCGTGCACAGCCGTCGGCGCGCCGGGAATGTTAATGGTGTCATGCGCTGCCAAATGGATGCGACTTCGCGATGCATTTATACAAGAACATTATATTCAAGGCCTATTAATTTACATTTCAAATGTAACAACTTCAAACATACAGTGGGCTGAAACACCAAGTAACAAAAAATGATATACAAATACCAAGCTAATGAATGAAACCCTTCGTGTATAGGTAATTCTGGAACTAAATAATTGAATATTATTTTGCTATTCCTTCTTACAAACGAGGCTAGGGAGCCCTATAAATAAGAATTTAATTTCGCTAAAATTCATAAAACCTCCATCACTTGAATTTAAAATGCGGCTATAGGCCTAATAGGATCATTTTATAGATTATACGGGTTGCCATTAATAGCAGTAGCACATTCAAATTAGAGAAATTAAAATGAGGATAGTTATATTGACTTGTTGGTTCCGGGGAGAGGAACTCAAATGCGCAGCTATTGGGGGAGTGGTTTCTCGGGCTCATCTCGGGGAGAATAGCAAGGCGGCACTTGCACGGGGCGTTTGTTCGGTTGTCCATGACGGTGTGAGCCTGGGGATAGCGACCCGTGCACAGCCGTCGGCGCGCCGAGAATGTTAATTGTGTCATGCGCTGCCAAATGGATGCGACTTCGCGATGCATTTATACAAGAATATTATATTCAAGGCCTATGAATGTTAATGGTGTCATGCGCTGCCAAATGCCATTAATAGCAGTAGCACCGTTCAAATTAGAGAAATTAAAATGAGGATAGTTATTCTTGCAAGGCTTTTAGGATAGGAACGGGTAGTGTTTTGCCAATTCGCCAGATTGAGTGTTCAATATATGCCGTGACATCCCCCCACCCGAATCCCGGGGATGGGAGGGCGCCGGCCGGTCGTATAGGGCCTAGGCTGCCGTAAATAACTTTTACACTTTGGTATTGCACTAAACTTACGGGAAACACTTCACCTTCATCCCGGTAGCACATTCAAATTAGAGAAATTAAAATGAAGATGGCTATTCTTGCAAGGCTTTAGGGGTTTTTTAAGTTCTAAACAAAGTTTACTTTTGAATATACGTAGTCCAAATAATGATTTAATATACGTAACCAACATTCACCTGCACCTTCACATGCCTATTTGCTGGTGGTAACGAATTTGCAATACGTGCTGGTGGTAACAATATTACAATACTAACCACATATAGATACGGATTAGCACACATGCCGACGCCCGAGACTTACGGGAAACACTTCACCTTCATCCCGGTAGCACATTCAAATTAGAGAAATTAAAATGAGGATGATAGTATTCTTGCAAGGCTTTAGGATAGGAACGGGTAGTGTTTTGCCACTCGCCAGATGATCATATACCGTGACATTTCCCCTACCCCGAATCCCGGGGACGGGGAGGCGCCGGCCGGTCGTATAGGCTGCCGTAAATAAATTTTACACTTTGGTATTGCACTAAACATAAGAATATAGAAAGTTCAATGAAATGTGCCCATTGTGCCCATTAAAAGAACACGAGAGGAGGATATCACAGGGGATATCACTGAGTGAGCAAGAGTAATTAGTTGGTGCTCGATGACCATTGTTTGTCGTTATAGAAAATAGAAAATAGAATAAGACATAACATGTTAATTGCACGCCGACACCCGGGACCGTTAGGTTTTTAAGTTCTAAACCAGGTTTACTTTTTAATTACGTAGTCCAAATTATATTTAATATGTAGCCAACTTCACCTCCACGTATGCCTTTGCTGGTGGTAACTATTTTACAATATTTGCTACACTGAATATTGTTTCAACATTTTGTAACGGCGTAAAACTCGTAGTAATATTGCTTCCAAATACCTACACGCATATTCTGTAAAATAACCATCTCAATCTATACTTTCCAACTGATTTGACAATCTATACTTTCCAACAGATTTGAATTTTTAGGTATTTTAATCTCAGTTTATGTACTTTAGCTATCAACTTATGCATTTTAAATCAACTTGATTATATGAAGACGGCTTCATTTTAGTCATTGTTTTAAAAAGTATAATTTGAGTTATTAGATTGAAATATCGTTTATTTTACGGAATGTGTGGTACGCCAATTCAATATTAGAGACAATAAGGTGATAATAATAAGTATTGAATCAGATAGCAAAAGATTATCTCTTTATAAAAAATAGAATTTGTCGGTTACTAATACCGAACAGATTAACTTTAAGCTGCGCGCGTCAAAAACAGTCGGTGGGATTTAATGAAGTGATTGAGATCAAACGCGACCACACCCAAATTGTATGGTAACTTTCCCCGTGAAACCCCATTGAGATCAAACGCGACGTACCACGCCCAAATTGTATGGTAACTTTCCCCGTGAAACCCCAGCTTTCGTTGGGCGTTTCTTCATCTCGTTATCCAGTAACGTATAAATACTAACTGAATAAACAAACAAGATCTTAACAAATAATGAGAAATAAATACATTTAAAAGCTGAGACTAAAATACCGCATAGGCCTATTCCGTAAAATCTGGAATTTATTAGTATTTTAGTCCCAGATTTCAATCTTTTATACTTTCCAATTACACCACTGGTAGCGTACATGATAATATGACATGTTACAATTAAAAAAGGACGCAACTGATTTTAATTTTTAGGTATTTTAATCTCAGTTTAAATGTACTTAGCTCGTGTAAATGTACTTATCAACTTAAGACTGAGACGAAGCAATGGACGAAGGCACCCCAATCGAGCGCACTTTAAATAAACTTGTTTAGATGAAGACGGCCTTCATTTTTTTTTAAAGTAGCCTATATTGGCCTATATTCTTAGTTTAGTTGATTTTTTTAATTAATAGATGAATTTGGAAAATTATATTCCATCTTGCGAACCCTTATTGCTTCTGTTTGTTCTTTATTCTTTTTTTGTTGTTGATTCATTTTGATACATTTTATTTTATCTAATGTTGTAGGCCTGTAAAGTCAAATTTGGTTTGATAGTAAGATTAAGATATCGTTTATTTAACGGTATGTGTGGTATGCTAATTCAGGTTAAACATCGCTCATTCAAATGAGTGAAATTGATGTTGAAACTAAAAGGTGTTATAAGTAAGTTTGCAAATTCCCCAAATATTCATGCCGGGAACATTTTTAGCCACATATTCAGTGTTACAGTATCATGCCGGGGGATGTACCCGGGGATCAAGGCCAGCTAATCCCGGGGATAGCTGGGCGTCGGGGAGTTAGTTAGGCGGGATCGGGAGAGGCAATTTACGTAGGGTGCTGCTGCTGCCGGATTGGGGGCGAATTGAATTAGGGGAGAATTTGGGCCAGTCTTCAATTCGGACAAGGTAACCAAAAATATATTTTCTGAAAATCTGTCCTTTTACGACTTTTGTAATCTTAAGAAAATTGCCCGGGTTCCATTTTTGTTGTTGTTTGATATCCGCGCCGTAGAATATCCGCAACGTAGACCGAAAAACAAAAGAGCGCAAAACAATGTCTAAAAATGTAAACAAAGGCCAATCTTACGATCATTTTAAGTTTTCTTCCAATTTCTTCACATTGAATCTGATAGTCTATGTGATTGTTCATAATAGTATAGGGCCTACTCGCCTTTAGGTCACACGCCCGTGTATTCCGTGAACATATTTAAATGGTAGAAAATGTCAATATTTTTACTAAATCGATGTTTTCTAGAAGTTCAAATTTGAAGGAAGTTTTACGAATTTTCAGACAACATAACTAAAAATATATCAAACTATCAGGTATGCTTTTACGGACTTTTACTACCATTTCTCATTTTTTCAATTATGGATTTTAAACTCGAGATATGCATCCATTTCTAGCTGTTCCGGTGTTTAAGCAATATTTCCAAAACTAAGCCTTGTGTAAAAAGAAAAAATGCGATCCTTGACAACATTTTCTTGTTTACAGAAATCTGTATTAGAAAAAAGTACCGTGGCCAAATTTTGTTTTTTATTTATGTTGTCTAAAAAATGTGGGTTAAAAAATAGCTTTTTGGTTCATTTCTCAAAATGCAGTTTATTTGGTATCACATTGATATCACCATTGGATTCCTTATCAAATTTCCTTTCTATAAATGTATACTTGTATGTACTTATATCTAATATTCTCGAACTTAGAAGCAAAAGTTGATCATCAAAATAAAAGGGTTGACACTTCCCGTTCAGGGTGTATTGCGCTGTAGTCGATCCCCGCTATGTCCGCTGAGCCGTTACGTGAGCGATTCCACGTAAAGTAGTAAAGACGGCGTGCGTAAGTTCACGGTGTATTGCCCTGTAATCGATCCCCGCTACGCTTGCTTAGCCGTCCGTGAGCGATTCCCTGGGCCCCGTGATCGTAGTAAAGAAGTAGATACGGAGAGGCGGCGGCGTGCATAAGTTCACGGTGTAATTGCCCTGTAATCGATTAATGCCGCTATGCTCGCTGAGCCGTTCCGTGAGCGATTCACCGGCGCGGCCCCATATTTTAGTAAAGTAGTAGATACGGGGAGGCGTGCATATAGTTCAGGGTGTATTGCTCTGTAATCGATCCCCGCGTTACGTTACCCGCTGGGCGCTGTGTGCTATATATCGAGCGAATCAATGGACAATCAATGGTTTGTACTGGTATGAATATTACACGGGGATGAAACGACTATGGGATGAAGTGGTATTGGGTCGAAACGACTATGGGATGAAATGGTATAGGGTCGAAACCGTGCTGGGACGAAACGCGGTGGGATGAAACGACCTGAATTCGAAAATAATACACGTTGCTAAATTCACACCGAAAAACACTCACAATTCCAGAATCTTCCCAAGTGTCATTTTAAAGCTTCATAAGTATGATAAGATGGTACATCATTTAGTAATAGAATACGGATCTTTTGTATCCTAGATTTGTAATTTACTTAAATATAACTAAAGTGATACTTAAAGTTGTAAGTTAAAACCATAGTCAATGGCTTGACCAAAGGGGACAGGGGATTCGGTGGATTGTCGGCAAATCGCGGTCTGTCGGCAAATAGACTAGTTTGGCTTTTCCTCGACTTATGGCAAAAATAGCAAATAGGGCATTTGTACAGAAAACTATTTTTAAAAATTCGTTTAAAGCTAAATTATGGTCAATTCGTGCGTGGTTTTACATACTGGCGTATAGATTGGTGGTATTAAATAGTGATGTATGATCGGTGGTATTACATAGTGACATGTGGTCGGTGGTATTACATAGTGACATGTGGTCGGTGGTATTACATAGTGACATGTGGTCGGTGGTATTACATAGTGACATGTGGTCGGTGGTATTACATAGTGACATGTGGTCGGTGGTATTACATAGTGACATGTGGTCGGTGGTATTACATAGTGACATGTGGTCGGTGGTATGACATAGGGACATGTGGTCGGTGGTATTACATAGGGACATGTGGTCGGTGGTATTACATAGTGACATGTGGTCGGTGGTATTACATAGTGACATGTGGTCGGTGGTATTACATAGTGACATGTGGTCGGTGGTATTACATAGTGACATGTGGTCGGTGGTATTACATAGTGACATGTGGTCGGTGGTATTACATAGTGACATGTGGTCGGTGGTATTACATAGTGACATGTGGTCGGTGGTATTACATAGTGACATGTGGTCGGTGGTATTACATAGTGACGTATGGTCGGTGGTATCACAGAGTGACGTACGGTTAACTGTGGTAAATTGTGTGATGTACATGTATATATAACCTATAATTTTGAAATATCGTTGTTGTTTTTTGATTTGGTGTACACAAAAGCTAATAAATATTTTACATTGTGACGTGACACTATACGCCGCTATGTAAAACCGCCGACGAATTTAGTGTAAAACAAGTCATTTTCGCTCGTGCATTTGTGCGGTCAGTAAAGGTGCGGTGCTATTGTCATCAAGTTTGCCATTTGTTGGTTCCCTGCATTCCAAATATTAACCTCTGCATTGGTCATTCAAAATTAAGATTTATTTTAGTAGCAATCACCTGAAGAAGTCGTCCCAAAATCTCTTAGAGCTAACGCCAGTTGTAGGTCAGACGACTTTGATACGAATCCTTGATGAAAGGCGATGACCGCATCTTCAAACTGCTCTGGATCGGCTTCCAGTTTATTCTTGAGGATAGAGTACACCTCATCTAACTTGTCCCTTGCAGATTCTAAAAGGATTATTGAAGTGGAAAGTATAACAGAAATACAATTCACTGGGAAAATTAAATTAGTGTCTCGCCTTTATTGTTGCGTTACACACTGTTCGAAATAGGATATACAGGTAATCTTATTTAAGTAACATTTCTAGAGACATAATTCTTTGAACACAATTTCAAAAATAATATTTATTCCTTTAAACATGTTTAAAAAGGAAAAGGGCGAGCAAATTAATAATAACAGTATAGTGTAGAAGGGGTTTGGATGGTGTTCCTGTAGCAGATGAGCAGTACAATGTATAGAAATGGGTGTTCATAAAAAAGCAACCAATAATGCTGTTAGAGGTGAATTAGGGAGATTTCCCATTCTCATCACTATGCTTGGTTTGGCGGTTAAGTATTGGTGGTCTTTAAATGATAAATGTATGAAGGGTTGTCGTTCACTTGTTATAGATGCATTACTTGATAATCGTAAACTATGTGATACAGGTATTTTCTCTTGGTCATCAGGTATAAAAGGGTTATTTGATCTTATTAAAAGATTAGATATCTGGAATAGACCAAATTGCATTACACCAAGTAATTTTAATACAATTATTACTTCTAACCTGGAACTTGTTGACAGTCATCTTTGGTTTAAGACTATTAGTAATTTTCAAGCTATATTGACTTATTGTCTTTTCAAAAAATCATTTTCTCTTGAGAATTATGTTGTTATGTTCAACCGATCTACTAGAAATATCTTCACTAAATTAAGAATTAGTGCTCATTCATTAATGATTGAGAAAGGTAGACATGTTACACCCAAAATCCAACCTCAGGACAGAATCTGTAAATTATGTGATTTGAGTTTGGTTGAGGATGAATTTCACCTTATAATGAAATGCCCTTTATACTCAACCTTACGTGATGATCTCTTATGTAAACTCTCCGACATTTACAATTTAGATTCAATGTCTAGTAATGAGATTTCCCGACAATCATGGGTGTCTCTGACTATGACTGCATTCAACCCGTCATTAAATATGTTAAACAAGCTTTTGAGGCTCGACAATCATTGGATATCTAGACACGATGAATTTATATGTTAACATCGCGTCTATTTTCCAACAGTATTAATAAATATTATATTTTAAGTATTAGGTTATTGTTGTTTTTAACGTAGCTTTAGTTGATGTTTTATGTATTTTGTTTTGATTATACCTGTTTGTTTGGTGATATCAATAAAACACTTTGAACTTTAGAAATGGGAGAAAGAAATGATGTTGGCTGAACTGAAGTGTGTGGTAGGCCTATACGAAATAAGAACTAGGACTTTATACTAATTCATAAACAATTTGGGATGATTTAAAAAGAAATGAATGCCTGCAACTGACATTCATCTGCTACGAAAGGCCCATGAATCGGCAAACATTTCCACCATCTAATATAAATAAGGTAACATGTTGTGGGACAAGCTGACATTCTCCGTATGCTTTTTAACATCACCTTATAAATCCGTGTATAATTAAGTCCATAATCTTCAGCTGACAAGATAATGAAGAGGAACAGACCATACAATCATGTTCATGTCTATCTGTATATAAATTTGACTAATTTAATAAAATAGTATAGCTTCAAAAAGTAAAAGAAGTGATGGCACACTTGAGTAACACCATGTTTCATATCTATATGACATGACATTAGGTGAATTAGCAGTGGCTTAGGGAGATTTAATTTCACAATGGTGGGAATTGAATCTGTTGTGCAATTCTGCCTATATTATGTTTTAGCAATGTATTTGTAATGCCATCCTTGCTTTTTACATTATGTTTTAGTCATAGGCTATGGCTGATTGTATAATGCTTGCGGGGTATGCCCTAGCTGGCTAGTGGTGTGCGGGTGGTGTGGGTGTGTGTGAAGGGTGTGGAGCAATATGAGGGTTTGGGTTTGTGTTAGGGTGAGGTGTGGGATGCGTGTATGTGATGTACGTTTATCATTTATATTATTGTATTTTACTTATTGCCTTTTTTAAATTCAAATTTTTCTACTGATGTGTTAATAGTTTGTATATTACTTAGTACTTTTAATCATGTGTGTATTTTATTTGTTGTTACCTCAACTGTTACAAAATTGGCTTGAACACAGCACTCTAAAGCTGTGATAAAATTGCTGCATGGAAGTGTCCTTGACCGGGGTCACATAACAGAATCATACCATCTGCGATGGAAAAAGAATAATACTCCAATGCTTGTATGTCTTTATACAAGTACATGATCCATTTGGATTAGAGTTCTGTGTAGTGCACCCGACTTTGTGCACCCGATTTGTTTTGGTTGTCCACTCTAGCAGTATTGCATAGGTCCTAATGAGCATGTCGGTACAGGTGTGATACATGTGAATGCATGAGCCTATGTGACTATTTTGTTGGGCAGTGATTTCAGGGTGTATGCCATTGATTGTAGTAGCTTATTACTGCATCCATGAATAAAATATACCCCAAAAGTGGGTAGACTGAAGGGGGTGGAGACCCCACCTGAAATAGAGGGGAGGGATGCAAACATCTGTCTCGTTTTCAAGGACACACCGGATGTAATCAGGCTTCATATTATTTGACAACTCAATCAATCCTTCTAAATTGGCAGTCGACTACTCCTTCATAGCTCATGCAGTCGATACATGGAGACCTAGCACATAAGCATGTTAAGTTTGCTGTGAGAAGGAATACTGCTTGAATAGAGCTTCACAAATTTAGGCAGTCAACTGGTCGACTACTTAAATAGAGCTTTTGACTGCTTAGAGCTTCATTTAGGCAGTGAGCTAATGAATGACTAGCCAATAGGCCTATATGCATGATATGCATATTCACCTTGCCGTGGGAAGACTTAACAACTGCTTATAAGCCCTCAAAGGAATACATCATATATGTTGATAAATAAGAAGTCTTTTATTTTGACTACCTAAATTGACTACTTAGAATGACTGCTTGTGCGACCCTAATGAAGGTCTTCCCTTCAGTAAAGATCTTGATATATCAGATCTGCCTGCCTATTTACCAGCATCAGAAAGTCTCTCAGAAATCTATCACTGGGATGTTTGTGCCAAACGTGGTAAATTTGGTGGGGAAAAGGCAGGGGGTCCAGATGGTATACCCGCAAAATGAATCACGGAATTCCCTTTTGAGGTCAGTAAACCTCTAACAACCATCTTGAAAGCATCCTTTCAAGAAGGTTTGGTTCCTCCGCAATGGAGGCGTGCAATTGTGGTCCCCATTCCTATGTCTAGCCCACCTACATGGAATCAACTTATACCTGTTTCATTGACAGATCATTTTGCAAAGGTTGCTGAATCCTTCATCACAGACTGGCTGGTTAATGACATTTATTCTGAGATAGATGATGGGCAGTTTGAAAATCTAAAAGGAAGGTCTATACCTCGCATTATTTAGTAAAGCTTGTTTAACATCTTTAAACATGCTGACAAACCAAAGTCAATATCACGTATCATAATAACTGACTTCAGCAAGGCTTTTGACAGGGTTGACATAATATAGCGATCCCCAAGCTGCTCAAAACGGGCGCCAGACCAGGGGTTATACCCTGGATATGTAGTTTCTTATCTAACAGAGTCCAATGTGTCAGATACCATAACACTTTGTCTGATTGGAGTGAACTCTCAGGTGGGGTCCCACAGGGCACGTTGAATGGCCGAACAACCTTCATAGCCTTAGCAGAGTGGAGGAGCCAAATAAACTCGCTTTGAAATATGTTGATGATTTAACTATTGTAGAAAATGTGTTTGTAAAACAAGTTGTTTGTAAAACAAATGTCCACCATTCAACATGATCTAGATAAGTTTGAAATATGGGCTACAGAGAATCATATGAATTTAAATCCGACCAAATGCATGTTTATGGATGTCACCTTTACGATGGATCCACCGGTGCTTACTCCCCTCCGTTTGTATGATCAAGACCTTCATTGCACTGACATGGTGAAGATTCTGGGCATAAAAATTGCTAAAGATCTGAAGTGGGATACCCACATTGGTGACATTACGAAACGTGCAAGTGAACGGCTATTAATGCTTAGCATCCTAAAAGCGTTACCATGGTCTTACAGAAAATAAATCTCCACTATGTTTTGGTGCGTATTCAGAAGAGGCGTGTAGAATCATCTTGGGTTTTAACTACAAAGGCTATCAAAACGCTTTAATAACATGTGATATTCCTGAACTCAAGAACCGTATAGATACAAAATTTGTTTAGACTTTGCTCAATCACTTTTAAATCAAGTGAGTTCTGCGGTTGGTTACCAAGATCAAGAAGTGAACAAGTGCATATGACTCTCCTCCGTAGTGCTCACAAATTAACTGTACCTAAAGCACGTACCATGCGTTACGCACAAAGCTCAATTCCATACATGGTCATACTCTTGAATCAAACATTATAAATCCGTACGTGTAGTTGTTATGCAAGCTAAGTTATCTTTATAAATATATTGTTTCTATTGTTATAACATTGATTGTAAATATTGTTGTAATTCAGAATATTGTTGCGATACGATATGTTTAATAAACCTTGAATTGATTGAGTAATGGTGGAACATGATGACATGTATACTTACCATGCCTATAAAGCCCTGCTTCATCCTCAAGTTCTTTCATCCTATTATACAGGTCCATTCTCTTATCACATTTCAAAAGTTCCACGAATCCATTGTAAGCACCTGTTGTTCTCTTAATGATCCCCATCAATGTATCAACCTTCTTGCCGTTGATCTGAATGTTTTCAATAGTTTCCCTCTGCTGGTCAGTGATGACATCCCTAGCAACAAGCTCTCGCAGGAAAGTATCGTCATCAATTGCTAAAAACTTTGAAAGATCAGGAGCTGCTTTGTCTAAGATACTCGCTTTTTTCTTACGTGCTTCCAGTAGTGCTGCCATATTTGCATGCATCTGCATCGTGTAGATAAACAAATGCAATCAAGATAACATTGTATACCTATATTTTATGGTGGTCTGAACCATTCACTACAATTAATTATATATTCCAGTAAATTTTCCCATTAGTAATGGATTGTAGACTATGACACTTTTCAGGTGTAAAATATTTGCAAACTGTGCGCAAATAATACCTTCTGTCAACAAATAGGAATGTTTAACCCTCCTACTTCCCCATCTTAAAACTGTGAAATCAAATAGAAAAATATGTTAGTATTTGGATACTGATTACTTTTTCAAGTGTGATTTCTTGGAAAATGTATGATTTTTTGTTGAAAATGTATGATTTCTTTTGAAAAATTATGATTTCTTTTGATTATGTATGATTTCTTTCAAAAATTTATGATTTCTTTTGAAAATAATGATTTCTTTTGAATATGTATGATTTCTTTTGAAAATGTATGATTTCTTTTGAAAATGTATGATTTCTTTTGAAAATGTACGTTAAGAAAGCAATTAATACCATGGTACCTTGAGCCCCCTCCCCTTGTCAGGCTATACACTACATTATATTGAACATACCTATTGGTTGTGTGGGGGTGTGGTCCATGTATGATTTACTTTACTGTCGCCTTTACAGCGTTCAAATAATCTGCTGGTCATTGGCATTGAAGTGTTTGGACGCTGTTTTAACAGCGTCCAAACACTTCAATGCTTCAATGCTTCACGCTTAAAAGCGTTTAGAAACTTCGGTAGGAGGCGCTTTAGAAGCACCGTTTTATTATTATTATTATTATTCTGTGAAGTTGACTTGGTAAAATAGTATATCTCACCATACCATGTCGACATAATACTATTGTTATGACTAATTGACATACATGTATTACCTTGCTATGCCGCCAAGAAGGATGGTACTTAGATGCTTCCGTAATTATAGGAAAATACTGTTATTTTTCTTTTCTGTCATGTATTTAAAGCCAAATGATGTTTCGAACTAGATGTTTTATAACAATGAAAATAAAAATGTTCATATCTGCTTGTATAAATACTGTTTGGTGGCGTATAGGGGCGGTAACCCCTTCATCACCCCCACCTCCAACCCCGATTTTAAGTTTCCTTTTCGTCTCCATAATAAAACCATGTGATAGAGTTCTCATAAACATGATAAGGTAGGCTCTTGTAGGTATCAATACCATGTTTCTCTGTAAAAATCGACCATTTCGAATATAAAGCGCCCTCTAATTTCCGAAATCCACGGGCAAAGTTTTTTAACTTCAAAATATTATTCACTGAAGTCTCCCTTTTCGTCTCAATAATAAAAAACGATATGTCATAGAGTTCATTTTCTTACAAAGTACATTCATGTAGGTATTATAATACCATGTTTCTCCGTTCAAATCGTCCATTTTTGAATATAAAGCGCCCTCTAATTTCCAAAATCCACGGGCAAAGTTTTTAAATTTCCAAATGATATTCATTCACAAAGTACACTCATGTGGGTAATCATTCACACAGTACACTCATGTATGTAATCTATATTACAAATCACGTAAAGAGCACCCGATGGCCTAAATCACATGTCCCATAATCGCTTGCGCCCAACCTCGGCCAAACCGAAATCATCCCCTGCATCCCCAACGGATTTAAAGTCGGTATAAATATTTAAAAGTTTGTTCATTAACCATTATTTACTAATTAAAACCCTCATGGCCGTAGAAATCCTTTTATTTTTTGCTTAGTTTATAGTTTTTTACGAAATGTGAATTTGTATTTTTGACCGGAAGTAGTCTCCGAACCAGAGTTCACGATGTTGCCACGCTTATGCCACAATCGTATGACTGGGCGTCATTTTGCGCGATGTGAGACGGTTCAAGTGAGCAGTGTTGCTATTTTGAAGGAGCCAAAAAGCGCCAACTACACTTTTTAATTGACATGGTCCACCCGAACGTATGAAGTTTGAACCGAAGGTAAAGGGATATAGTCATAGGCAATAATATATGATACTTGACGATATTCTGTCCTTATATCATATCATAGTTTTATGATTTACCAGGGAAAATACGGCATTAAAATAAGTATTAGGTATTTATTAATTTGTCGCAACTGGAATTCAGTAACTTCCTTGGTGGCGCAGCGGTCTATACCCTTGGGCTGAATTCCTAAGATTTCGCCAGTTCAATATTTGTTTCCGTGAGTTCGAATCTCGCTAGGGTAACTTTCTCTTTTGTCTTAATTTTTGTAACAAATGACGTTGTTTTGTGAGTTAAAACATTGGACATTTAATTTATACTATACAAATGCTTTTTTTCCTCTGAAAAATGAAATTTTAATTAATTACAATTTGATATTAGAAAAATGTATGGCGTTTCAAAAAGCACGGCTCGGCGACGGCTTAAAGAGGCATTGAAAGATGTATCGATATAATAAATGAGAAAATAACGTAAAGATAATCATCAACATAGCCCAAATCCAAAATGTCATACATTTCCGACATCGCCTTCATGCCAAATAAGCACATAACGGCACCGGGTTGAGATTTGCCGCGAAAGGCCGCATGTAAAACGATAGCATAACTTCCGAATTCAGCACCTAGTTTAAGAAAATCATGAAATTTTATATGATAAACGGCGAATGTTGGTAAACTGTTTTCACCCCACATACCTTGCACCTCCAATTGCTTCTCCCACGCAGCTGATTTAGGCTAATACATAATGAAAGTTCCAGTTTCCCGTTTCCCTATACCGACCCAACTTTTCAATTTTACCAAAGCTTTCATTATTTTGTGCAAAAAATACATTTTCTGACAAACATGAATAAAAATCAAAACTTTTAGTGGCTCAAAATACCAGACATATCTTCCTGTTGATTTTAAGGGATTTTAATGGCAGTGGTGTCATGGTATATGGTTAATAATGAAATTGTTTGCATTAATAATATATCACTCACTCACTCACTCCGTCGACTTCTGTCGGGCATTTACAATGGCTCTCCAGACACACCTACTCAATTTCAGATGTAATTAACGTTGCAATATTTCAGAAAGATTTGTTGATATTTTCAATAACACATCTAATGTACAAATGCTTCCTTAATTGTTTTTCAAAGTGTTAAAGTGTTAATAAAGGTGTAATATATATACGAATCAATAGGTAGTTAGTAGTTAACACCCCTTACAGATGCAATAATGAAATTGAGTGAAATAATGAATAATTAATAATGAAATAGACACCTACCCACTCTTTTAAAAATATGAAACGGGAAACTTGGTAGCATATTTCATTTGCCTTAATTTAGGTCTCAACTGTTACTGTAAAACTATTACTTAGACCCTCAAAAGACCATTACCAGGATAGTCTTATCACAACATGTCAACAACATGTAAAACATTTCATATTTCTATGTATTTTAATAAATATTGACATCAGACAGAAATAATGTTGCGTCTTTTCTCATTAGATGTAAATCCCAATTCCTATGTCTCATAAATGAATAGTTTATTTCCTAAACCTCTTACATCCACTTTCAGAGTTTTGACAGAAAACATTGATTTTTGATTTAATACTTATATTTTTTTGTATTCATTTTATTTGTTGTATCAAGTATTCGTGGATAGAAATAAATAATATGTCTGCTACAAATTGCCTGCCTTCAATTTATTTTTTATTTAGGTGTGCGCATGCACGTTTGTAATAGGAAATAAATAATAGTTGGGCCTGGGTCGAAAAAAATCCAAAAAATAGCCTAAGTCTTACTTAGTTTTTGGTTTTTGATTCTCTCAAACAAGCCGAGAACCGCTGGTTTGCTTTCGCGAGCGTTACCCGCTAGTCATTCACAAAGTACACTTATGTAGGTATCAATACCATGTTTCTCTGTAAAAATCGTCCATTTTGCATATAATTAGAACGCCCTCTAGTTTCCCAAATCCACGGGCAAAATGTTATGCTAAATTCAAATATAATCTGCAAACATGTAATAACCAATGTCCAATATCGAATATCCTGATTATGGTTAGGCAAAGTAAAAACACACACCATGTTTAGCGTCCTCACTTTTTCAAAAAAGGAAGTTGGAGTCCAGTGCAAAATCGCCTCTGTTTGCGATAAACTTAGCGCGACTTAAAAAGGAGGTCACAAAACTTACTTAAAATGCTTATACTACGAAAGAAGCAAAGCTGTTACAAACATCTCAAACTCTGAAACACCTGAACAAAAAAGTTATGAATGAATATTGAAGAAAAAAGAAAAACAAATGGAAGCGGGAGGGGACGCTAAACAGGGTTTATTGCCTTAGGGTTAGGGTTCAAAATAGGGGTCAAAGTCTCTTCCCGGACCACGATCTCCATTCATTTCCAATTGTGCGTATTTTAATAAATGCTCACTCACTATTAAACATTTTTAATATCATCTGGGGCGTAATCTTAAAATACCCTATGTTATAATATTAATTAATTCCGTAAAAGTAGAGGGTAGGGTATGTATACTAAAGGAACTCCCAGTGATAGATGTTCTGCGAGAATATATGTGGTGGTATGGGAAAACCCGTCGGAAGTCGCTAGTGTTAATATTGAGATATCTGGGTCATACCAAAATATTCCTAACAAATTAGTTCCAAGTCAATTTTCCAACTTTGGTCCAAAGATAGAGATTATACCTTGAACTTTAGTCTCCAGGAGCTTTTTATGCAAAATTCCAGATGTTAAGTTTATTTTAGTAATTTTCTGAACCTTGTTTATCAAATTTGAATTCCGACAATGCATTGTAAAGATTTTGAAAGTGAAGAACTTTCAATTGTTAATAATATCGCAAAAAACTAGGTTCATATCAAAAATCCTTTTCATATGACAAGCTATTCTGTGTGATATAACAATGTAGTTTTATTAATTTTAGAGCATTTAAAAGATTTTGTGTACACCTTTGAATTGTCAGTTTCAATTGTTAGTGTTGCGTTTAAACTTGCCGACTTTAAAATACTATAACTGTAGTTCTAGATGGAATTTCTGAAAAATTTAAACAGCCCTATACTCAGAAGAGTATGAAGCTCTCTGCCAAAGAAAAAACACAAGTTGCTAGAAAATGACCATGTGAAGGGTTTTCCTATGCCACCACACAATAAGGATGAGTCAGAATAATTGGGAATCAGGACTGAGTATGTGAATGTTTAGAATCAACTCATATCACATCCTGGGGGGGGGGGGGGGGGGGGGGGGGACGCGCCATTTTGTCTCGAATCAATGGTTAAGACGTCATATTTGTGTCGATTTTCAGAACTCTTGTATTGGATTTACGTGCAAAAGATATGCCCTTGGCATCATACTTTCCAAGGTGTGCAGTTCATTATAAATTTCAGATGTTCTAAAATGGATGGTTTTCTAACCAATTCGAGAAGGAAAATCGAACTGCACACCTCAGAATTGCAAATAATATGCCTTAAAAAGTCCCCTTTTTGTGCCTTTGAACAGAGTGTCTGCTGGGAATGCAGAATTACACAGCGCTGGACACGAATTCCGAACTTAGACAGTTCGTATTGGCTTAATACGTAATCGCGAATACCCATCGCATAAGTCTAAAAAAAACCTTTTCTATGTATAACTACAGTAAATAATCCTAAAACCGATAGTCTACATGTCCTTTTTCGACCTTTTTTCAAGTTCAAATGTCCAATGAATAAAATTAGATATAGATAAAATAGTCGCCATCATTTTGTTCAATTAGCACGGTTTGTGTAATGGATGGAACGTTGACATGGGGAGCGAAAGGTTGTGAGTTCGAGCCCCGTTATGATCGTTTATGTTTTATATGCGGGGTCTTGCCGCTTGGCCGGCATCGTCTGTATGCGTGTAACACAGCAGCCGAGCCGTATCAGACGTGTTTGGATACACCTGGGTAAACAACAATAGATCGAGTCCATATGCATGCTTCCTACTCTCTAAATGTAAAAGAGTGAAATTCCACTCTAATGGAGTGAATATTCACTCTTCAAAGGAGTGCCTACAGTGATCACTCTAATAGAGTGAAAGTCACTCCTTGGAAGAGTGGAACCATTTTCACTCCAAAAAAATAGTGAATTTTGTTCACTCCAAGAACGAGTGAATTTTCACTCTTCGAAGAGTGCCTACAGTGATCACTCCATTGGAGTGAAAAAAGAGTGATTATAAGGAGTGAATTTCGCTTATTTAGAGTCAACTTCACCCTCACTAAGAGTGAACAATAATGGAACATTTTAATTACTTAATCACATTCACATGAATAACTTGCAATTCAATAGAAAATTTGAATAACAAACAAAGAGTCATTATCCAAACTATACTTACCTTTTCTCGACCAAACAACTCCTGTTATTTGCCTATGTTACATTATCACTTCCTTTCGGTAGTGAAACGACTTTCTATGTAATTTATATTTAATCATTATTTGGACTTTAAAATGATTGCAGAAACAATTAACATTGATATCATCATTAATTATCACTTCAATAATGTTTAAATTTAATAAAATAAAGAATATTTTGAGGTTTTTTAATTTTTTTAATTTGATTGTGTTCCGGCTCTCAAATTATTTAAATCTGGTACAACAAATCACTCTTTTCGAGTGACAATAATTTCACTCTGAACTCATCAACCGCACAAAGTGAAAAGTCACTCGACACAGAGTGAAAAGCACTCTTCGAGTGACAATAATTTCAATCTGAACTCATCAACCGCACAGAGTGAAAAGTCACTCTTTACGAGTGACAATGACTTCACTCTGAACAACGAGTGACTCTTTTACAATAAGAGAGTATCCCTTTAGGTACTAGTATTAGTCTCAGGATTGCGGACAGTATAAATGACGCCATTTTTTGTGTTCGAAAATGTCAAAGTTTTTTACCGTTTCAAAAATAAGGAGTATAATCACATTACAAACACATTTTGTGCGAGAGAAACACACACATTTGGCAAAAATGGCACAATAAAAATCCGTTCGTTATAAGTAAATGGATATGGTTAAATAATATAACTATCACTATTATACTCGTCAATCTCTGTGGCGTGCATACTTTGGCCATGTCGTTAGCATTTGGCAATCACGGGTTCGATTCCCGAATATTCCTTGTTATCCTTTTATTTTTCTATCTTTTAAACTTGATGGTGGATTAATATTACATCATTGTTATGTCAATTTTTATAAATTATAAAGGTCGCACATGCGTTTATAGTTTTCTTTTTATTAATTTATCTATCATTTAACTCTTGATTTATTTAACTTTGTATCTAAACAATTAAAATGCGTTAACAATTATATTATTGCTCGATAAATAAGTGATTTAACTTGAGTTCAGTTTGATAATGATAGCAAAACTTGTTGTAAAGCCATTTTACCAGTGTGCCCAACAATTTCTCCTTTGCACACTTTGTATACATTCAGAGATGTCACTTTTAGCTTGTTATACTAGCTAGGCTATACAATTTTGTAAGCAAGTTTGCGACCTCTTTGATTTTAACATTCCCATGCATTTCGTTAAAACAGTGTAAATTGTTTTTTCAACTATACGTATCACGTGATAACCCGATCGTTTTCGCAAAATATCGCAAAATGGCGCGGTACCCCCCCCCCCCCCCACCCCTAATCACATCCCAAACAGCGGGATATATAGCGATACCCCCCTCCCCCCTATAACATCAATAATGTGAAAGCTAACAGAGGCAGCGGACCCTTCAGTATCCTGATACCGTCAAGAACGATATGGGTTTAGATTATTAAATTATAGATCAACCAGAGATCCGCCAACTCATGAATGACAGGAAAGGCTGGTCCAATATGTTGCGAATGCTTCCTCCATTTCGTACACGGACGACCAATGATGATAATTTATATCATACACTTCCATTGGAATTTGTCATTATTAGAACTTATGATGAGTAGATACCCCATTTTTCAACAAAATGGCGCAGTTTACAAATAGAATCTGATTGCTATTTTGTGTAATGGGTTGATAGCTACAAATGTGTCAGTTACCGTGACTGAGATATTTGTTAATTTGCTATTACATCGATTTATCTGAATTACAGGCCACGGTTGATTTCATCCAGACAACATCTATATTAAGGTCGAACCAAGGGGAAACCAACTTCTAAGGTCAAACATCTCATTACGGAGCAAGCTCGATTAAGGACAGGCATATTTTTACTGGGTCCGGCCGTTTACTGACCCGACTTTTCTTTTCTGAACCCACTTTTCTGACCCCACCTGAACCCACTTTTTTATTTGTTGAATAAATCACCCTCTGCAAAATCACCCACAAAGTAATGCGTTCAATTGCACGTGGTTCATATGGTATCGTTGCTCGTGTCCGATTACATGTGAGTGTGTTGCGTATGATATGGGAGGCCCTTGCGTGATTACGTACTGTAGCATTTCCTGAGCTACACTGACATTATTTCACACAATGCACGAACGAGGCTGGGCATAAAATGCTTTAAAAATAGGGTTTTACTTGTTATTTCACCGAAATATTCAGGTATATTAGTTGTAATTGTTGCCCCATACCATAACTCAAATTAAAAAGTGGGTTCAGGTGGGGTCAGAAAACTGGGTTCAGAAAACTGGGGTCACCAAACGGCTTGACCCATTTTTTACTTGAAGACTGTGAAATACTTTACCAAAAGTATATAGGATCGGTTTGACTTAACCTTTTACACTAACAACATGCCCCTATCCCCCTTCGGCCATACGCGTCGCAAACGGACCCCTATTTTATGTGGGGGACGTCCCCGCTTAAAAAAACCGTAATCCGGAACATCTTATGTGTTATAATTATCAATTTCTGCGCTTCTTGTGAATTAATTCAATGTTAAATCTTGATTTTTTTTCCTTCTCCGTTTCGGCGTTACACAATTTATGTAGCCTACCCATGTTACCAGTGAATTTGCAGGCAAGGTCCGAAGGGTGATCAACATGCCTCTGCATGGTGGCATCCAGCTGTAAACACCAGCTGAAAACGCCTACACGGGTAGGCAGAATCCCAGTGAAGTTGAAGGGTTTAACCGTTCTGATAGTTAAGATCGTCAATCTAAGGCACTGTATTAATAAATATTCCCAAAAATAAAAAAACCCACACCATCGTACCTGGTGATATACTATCAGCAAGGTCAACTCTTCAACATGTTCCAGGGCTACTTTCACCAGTTTCCTGAAGTTGGTTCTAGTCGGTTGACATTCCTTCCAGGCATATCAAACGCATTGGCCATCACCATCATCGGCCATAGTTCAACTCAAAACCCCAAATATGACGCTAACTTCTGCCATTCGGATCCCAGATTAACCGATAGACGGCGTATTTCCACGTAGTTAAATTCCATTTTGCTGCACACAAAGGTATAGGCCTACTCGCTCAATTACTATTACTGTCGCTTGCGGTATTGCTTACTGACATTTCAGATGGCACCGGATCAGGAAGTGGAAGTTCTAGAATAAACTACCCATTGTTTGCGTGAACCCGATTAGATACATTATGTGAAAATGGCACCCGTATAATATAGCATCTGTTCAGTTCAGTTTCAGTTTCCGTTCAAAGAATGAACTTTGAACTATTAATTCGATCTCAATCCGGGGTATAATGAGAGATTACATAAACATACATAATCATATAGATGGCGCTATATCACAGCTGCATACACCATAACATTTCATATATATTTACAAAACATTATTAAAAGAGATGATAAAATAGAAAACATGCATGCAAAATAAGGTGAATATTATGAGCTAAATTTTGCAGAGATAACTTTAGCAAATTTGCATAGGTTATTGAGCACCATAACATTTTGAGAATTAAATAGCTCACACATTTTGGAAGTATTGGGCTGTTCGACAAAGTGAGATTGCATGACATAAATTGCCCGCTTAGGAGCGCTATTAATTCGGTCTGGTAAACCAATTGTTATCAATTACTACAAGAGGATTGCCTGGTTGTATATTTAAATTCGGGGCGTGTACGAGCAGTACTTCTTGCATGGGTGAGTTTCCATTATGTTGCAAATTACATTCACGCTCATGCGTTTAAACTACTCAATGGGGGTTGCAATACAGCCGGTTGGTTGCACACGAGAATTATGTCATAGCAACCAGCTTTGATGGAAGGCGAATATTTAAATTTGTTGCCGGTTTTTAGGGCAGCAATTTATAGCGCTGCTAAGCGTGCCTTGTAGCGTAATGAAGGTATATTTACTTCTATCACTAGCAAAGAAACTGCAGATGAAGATAGTAACTGGCGGGTAATTTACGCTAAATCTTATACCTCACCGAACCCAAGAGTAAGTTGGAGCATAACAGTTTATGCTGTAACTAAACGACAATTTCTTATTTGCCCGATGGACGATTACATAGATATGATGATCAGTGAGAGAATTTGATTTTCAATTTATTATCAACTTGTGTATAATAATTATACTCAATACACAGTTGTAAAAATTAGTTCAAACAATCAAGCATCCAATCAATCAATCAACTAATGAATCAACCAATACTTATTTGATTAATTAATAAATTAATAATTAAATAACATGAAATCAAATAAATAAACAAATTCATAAATAAATATGCCTATTGAATGAATATTATAAATAAAGTTAATAAAAAGATGAACACAAAATAAAAATACATAGGCCTACACATTAATGTTAATAAATCGATTGATTAATGTCAATACCATACTGTAGTTCACAGAAATTGACATCAATGATTTCAATAAAGTCACTAAAGTCATTAAAATCATTTTCTGAAGAAAAGACAAAATAGAGAAAAAAATGGGAATTACGGGAATTGAACCCGTGATTTACATTTACAAAAGCCAGGATCACAATAGCACGCCACAGAGATTTGCATTATTCATGTTATTTAAATCAACGCTTGACGTAGCGACTGACGACACATTTTTATAATTCTACGGAACACCATTCGTGTCAATATGATTGCTGTTTGATACATGTACACACATTTGACGCATGCGACAATTATTTTTCTAAGGGGACGATGCTGATTAAATATTTACCTCGCTAGTTACTATGCTGGTGTTACTTGCCAGTTATGCTCTAAGAATTACATCGTTAGTAAGTTACGCTACAGTAAGAGCAATAGGGAGGTAGCTTACCTCCCTAGTAAGTTACGCTAGTTTGGTGCACTCGGCCGGCTATATTGTACAATGATCCGAGAACCAGAGTACAGGCCGGTTAGAGGTGGTAATGGGTAAAGGTCCTATGCCAACACAACACTTTACGGCCGAGTGCACCAAACTAGCGTAACTTAATAGGAGGTAAGCTACCTCCCTAGTAGTTATGCTCTAACTGTAGCGTAACTTACTAACGATGTAATTCTTAGAGCATGACTGGCGAGTAACACCAGCATAGTAACTAGCGAGGTAAATATCCACATTAATCAGCATCGTCCCCTTACAAAATGGATTGTCGCATGCGTGAAATGTGTGTACATGTATCAAACAGCAATCATATTGACACGAATGGTGTTCCGTAGAATTATAAGAATGTGTCGTCAGTCGCTACGTCCAGCGTTGATTTAAATAACATGAATAATGCAAATCTCTGAAGACTTCATGAACACATTCACAATCTAGTATCACAACTCGAAGTGTTTAGAGACATCTCAAAACGTATAAAATCAAACCAAGGATGTTATATGTTATATGCAATAATTGCGACAACAAGGGTAATCACGTTAACTAACACATTTCTGTGCATGGCCATATCTACGAGGGGGTATCAACAAGTTTTTGAAATCACCCAGAAGTGAAGGAGCTATATCGATGAAATTTTGTCAGTGTAATCACTGATCCTTAAAAACATTATGGTGCAAAAATGGTCTCAAATGTATGTTTACTTTTTATACAGGTGGCGCTAGAGGCCAAGGCCATATAAACCAGTGACGTCTTCCAACGGTGATGTGTACATGGTAAATTATAATGGTCCAATAACTGATTCTTGTGGGATGCCTCCCAGAAGAATACTAGGCTCATTAATTTTTTTAAAAATGTTGTCATTTGTCACTCGTATAGGTCTCAATTTATCTCTGTAAATGACAACATTTCTAAGCCTCATACTCCTCTGGAAGGCTACCCACAAGGATCAGTTGTGGACCATTATCGTTTACCGTGTACACAGCACCGTTAGGAGACGTCATTGATTTACATGGCCTTGGCATCTGGAGCCACCTGTATAAAAGGTAAACATACTTATATAACCATTTTTGCACCATAATGTTTTTAAGGACCAGTGATTACACTGACAAGATTTTATCGATATAGCTCCTTCACTTCTGGGTGATTTCAAAACCTTTTTGATACCCCTCGTATAGTCGAAAAAACTATATACATAACTAGTCCAGAAAATTTCAAAAAGTGCAATCGTGAAAAGAAGCATTTGTTAACGTCAACTGTACGTTAACCGTGAAATTTGCGGACGATAGATTTGTCCGTTCAAGCAATGATTCTACCCCTGTGGATCCTGAACACAGAGATTATTCTAAAGATCTATTTCACCAACTTTTGGCTACCCATGAGTCTGACAAGAATCAGATTCCAATTATTCTATACTTGCCACCTATTCAAGATGAAACTCCAGCATATGTAATTGCATGAATTGAGCGTATTCTCGAGGATCGGTTTAGAAATAAAAGTCACAATTTATTTATAAAATGGCGAGAATTCCCCAATTCTAGAAATACTTGGGAACCAGAGACTAACCTAAACCTATATCTGAAAGCTAACCCAGTCAAAATTACCGGCAAAATGTAAAGCCAAATTCGAACAAGTATCATCGCAAGAACAGAGCGGCAACGTCTGTAACAGCAAATAAATTAATAGTGGAAATGTACGTACGTGTACACGTACAGTGTGTATCAGAAGGAACTGTACCGTATCTTTAAAAATACATAAAAAATATATAATGATTATTGTTTTAAATTTAAACATCTGCAATATAAAGCTGAACATGTTTCCTACATTATATTCTAATTTCATTGAGATATCTCTTTTTGTTCTCGTGTGGCAAGACTTAATTGCAAATCGATGAAAAACGTGTTTTCAATTGGTTAGCTCAAAGTCATCGGCAAATCTGATTAACGCATGGTTAGGGTTAGGGTTAGGATTATGTTAGGGTAGAGTTAGGTTAGGGTTAGATTAGGGTAGGGTTAGGGTTAAGTTAGGGTAGGTTATGGTTATGATTAGGTTAGGTTAGTGTTAGGGTAATAACCTAAACGGCCTAAAAGGGTTTGGATAAGGTTAACCTAACCATAACCCTAACCATACCTAACCTAACCTAACCTAACCTAACCTAACCTAACCTAACCTAACCTAACCTAACCTAACCCTAACCCTAACCCTAACCCTAACCCTAACCCTAACCTAACCTAACCTAACCTAACCTAACCTAACCTAACCTAACCTCTAACCTCTAACCTCTAACCTCTAACCTCTAACCCCTAACCCCTAACCCCTAACCCCTAACCCCTAACCCCTAACCCCTAACCCCTAACCCCTAACCCCTAACCCCTAACCCCTAACCCCTAACCCCTAACCCCTAACCCCTAACCCCTAACCCCTAACCCCTAACCCCTAACCCCTAACCCCTAACCCCTAACCCCTAACCCCTAACCCCTAACCCCTAACCCCTAACCCCTAACCCCTAACCCCTAACCCCTAACCCCTAACCCCTAACCCCTAACCCCTAACCCTGCGTTAATCAGATAAGTCTTGCCACACGAGAACAAAAAGAGATATCTCAATGAAATTAACATAAAATGTAGGACACATGTTCACCTTTATATTGCAGGTGTTTAAATTTAAAACATTAATCATTTTGTATTTTGTATGTATTTTAGAAACACGGTACAGTTCTTTCTGATACACCCTGTAGATTGTACTGAGAAGCATGAATACTTTTTCTTGCTCATAGGCTAAACGTGTAATCCGAGAATTATAATGTACATGTATTAGTTTGATAAAGATTAGAATATGCGTTGAGAGCGAAAGTGTGTTTCACTTTCGTTATTTCGTATATAGAAATGAGTGTTGCAAAGCATTGCACACAATGATATTTTTCATGTAGAAATTGAATATAAGTAGTTGAGCAAAATGTAAAATGCAATATGAGCGATCAAATTAGTGTTGTAATAATATTTGTATCTGTTCAGAAGAGACGTATGTTGTGGGGTTTTTCTGGCAACATTAGTTCTTACATGTTTGTTCCAATATCTGTTTGCAAATTCCCTTGAAACTCCCGCATAGTCCTACAGTGCAACTTACCATGAACGCCTTTTATTTCAATTGGTTATTCACCACCTCCCTTTGGTCCATGAAAGATGAAAATTAAACCAATTTAGTTTAAATAAATAATTTACTCTCCGTATATGAGTTTTAATGTTATACATTCTATTAAACCTCTTTTGTAATTGGACTTTGCTTCAGTAGCATCGTTCACACCTGTATAGGGCCCAGCCAACTAGAAGCTAGCTTTTAACCGATTTCACAGCTGAGTACACATCTTCAATTAATAAAGACCTACAAGGGGGTATCAACAAGTTTTTGAAATCACCCAGAAGTGAAGGAGCTATATCGATAAAATTTTGTCAGTGTAATCACTGGTCCTTAAAAACATTATGGAGCAAAAATGGTCTCATAAGTATACACACCCCCTGTATGTAGGGGTGTGCATGACTGCACACATAATGGCATGTGTACTGCTACGCGGTAGATTAAAATGCACGTTCCCTGTGGTTATGCCTGGTGAATCATTTGTTTGCATACACATAAAGATAAGAGGACGTTTATAATGCATACTCATTGCGTAAATACAATGTACATGCAATTTAAAAACAAAAACAAAATCATAAAAAAGTTCTCATACCATTTAGTTGTGTATGTATTAAAACCCATATTAAAGTTATGGTTATGTTCAAATAAATTATAGAATAAATATTGGTAGTAAATTTTGCAAATTAATGCAATAAATAGATAAATACAAAGAAATGTTCCATTTTTCTCATACAAGAATGTTGGGAATAAGTTTATGTACAACATATCTGATTTCCAGGTTTCCAAGATATACACATCTCCAGATATAAATTAAAATGTGTTTTTGACTTGATGCTAATAAAATATGTAAATAATACACAAATGAGGTTAATTTACTGAATTTTTCTAATAAGTTGTTTGCGTTAAGGCTTCTATATTAGAATAGAATTTTAGATCATGAATATCGGACTTATTTTAATAAGTTACTTTCCATTGTGTAAGACATGGGGATTTCACCTTTTTGGCAAAGTGCAAAAAAATGTGTTTTAAACAGCTTCTTAGAAAGAAACTAATACATTCTCTTAATCTCTTGTCGGCTAATATTTGTGGTTCCTTTCTATTTTAAACTGCTGTTGTATCATATTGTTGACATTAATACTTTTTCATTTGGATATAATTTGAAGGGTAAAAATGGATCGTCACGCGACCCCAAGCTTTGTTTCTATAATGAGCTAGTTTTGAGATTAATCTTGAGGGACATTTAAACAGGTAAAGACGTGACGACATGGGTAATTAGCAGTGGCTTAGACTTCTTTTTTCATATGGGGGATGCAATTTCCTACAAACTTGGTAAAAAAGTCCCGTATTCTCGTACGTAGTTAAACACGGTTTTAAGCTAAACACGCGTCTAACTTTAACTTTAGACACAGCGTTTAACTAAACGCGATTCTCGTACATTTGTTTGACTTAAACACGCGTCTATGGCAGGCTAAATGTCCAGTAACTCGAAAAACTTGGTTTATCGATTGAAAATCCAAGTTTTTCAAGTGAAAATCCAAGTTTTTCAAGTGAAAATCCAAGTTTTTCAAGTGAAAATCCAAGTTTTTCAAGTGAAAATCCAAGTTTTTCAAGTGAAAATCCAAGTTTTTCAAGTGAAAATCCAAGTTTTTCAAGTGAAAATCCAAGTTTTTCAAGTGAAAATCCAAGTTTTTCTCGAAAAACTTGGATTATCAATTGAAAAACCAAGTTTTTCGACGCCTAATGTCCATTAATTCGAAAAACTTGGTTTATCATTTTGAAACACCAAGTTTTTCGATCGAAAAACTTGTTTTTTCAACGCGGAATGTAAAATAATAAAGTTTGAGCAATATAATAGATCGAACTCTTTTACCCATTGGAGCGAAAATTGTTATTGTCAGGAATTGCGTTGGGCAACCATGGTTACCTCCGACCAATCACGTGTCACTTCCGGGTTGTTTTTCATGCCCGCTCCATTTCGGTGCCCAACATCTCATTCGCATCTTTGTCTTTGTACCGAGAGGATATCAAAAATAAAAGATAAAATACGTTGTCTTCCGTTCCCGCGAAAAGCGATGATCCTTTGCTTTGTGTGTTTGACTGTTGGCTGATTGGATTGAGTCATCGGTTGCTATATTTACATTGCAGGGCTCATCCTTTCTCATCTTTCTTTCGATCTTCACACGAAGCAACGATTCTGATTTTACAACTAATTGGTAAATAAAACCATTTTTTAGTATTTCAAATTTTGATATTCCTCATCATTCATTTTGTCAATAATTTTAGACAAAATCCAATGGCATCAAAACGAAAGGCGGCCGATCAGGCCTCCCGTGCCCTATCTATTGTGGTAGGGGCCGTGGTCGCGGTCAAACTAATAACGCTCGCGCTATTATTTAGCAATGTAGTCAGACAAACAAGGCTGCAATCGAGAGCGATGGCGGCCTTGACCGGTAATATGTCTACAGGCCCATCAAATAATTCGCAAAATTTGCCTGGTCCCTCATCCCAACCGAATTCATCCCGGGGGAATCCACCTACTCGAGCATCCCGCTCTCGCCAAAGAAATGCCCGCGGGAATTCCGCGAGATCCAGAATTGCGAGTGGCAGCGCCAGAGGCAACTTCCGGGTTCGTCAGTATCAATCCACCATCAGCAATTCCCGATGTATCGACAGGCAACCCCTACCGACAGACGAGTGACGGGTACCGTATAATGTGATAGAAACCGGGGATAGAAATGTGAATTTCCAGTGCAGAATTTGGCAGCCTACAAGTGACTAAGTGATTTCCGACGTTCCGTCCGTGGACCAGTCATCCAGCAGAGTGTCAGCCAAGCAAATTCAGATGTAAGAGTTTTAATTATAATTCTGCCTCTTGTTTCAGACCCCAATGATACAATGTTTAATTAGTAGTAGCCCGAGTTAATAACTGCCAATTGCTTTCTCCTTAGTCATGTCTGTAATTTTATTCCCTTGGCCATTCATCATTATTTATGATAGAGTAAAGTTTTGTATTGAATACACCCTCCCTGTTTAATAGCAGGGTCTATTATTCCAAATAGTGTCACTTCCATAATTTTCAAATTTCTAAATGGGTATGTATCCCATTCATGTAATTATTCGGATTTTCGAATTAGATACTTCATTAGCGCGCGCGTTGATGCGCTCCAGGAGCAATTGTATGTAGTAGGTGATTAGTTTAATCTCATACATGTACCTGACAATAGACAATAATATATAGTGTTAGTTTATTCACAAACCTTCTTGTACCTATTAGTATTATCCTCTTAAATTGCTTTTTTATATCCTTAGTGAGTCCCTATTTTTAGGTCTGCGACATCCGACTTTAATGATTGTCTATCATTCGAGGCACGATACATTATGTAGGACATGATAATCAGGCCTTGTATTTAAAATACATGTCATGCATGCAAGGATCACTTATTAACAGCTGCTGTATTACATTGTCACTTCAACATCTAAATTGCATAAACCAACCAGTTTACTGGATTTCTTATAGCCTGTTTCGCATATATAGACATCTTTATTAAAATTTATATTAGATTGGGTACTACAATTAGTAGGAAAACCTTCAAACAAAATGGCAACTCGAGCTAAATCATTTTGCAATTGTCTAATACTTGTATACAATTATTTTCTAGCAGATTTTGTATAGTGTATATCAATGCATTAATAATGATTCGGAGTTTGTAGCTTTTGTGTCTAGTTGGACTCAGTAAGTATACCATATTCTTGATAGTTAGTCATCATAATTTATAATGGGCCCACTCGGCCCACCCCTTTTTTAAATACAAACAAAATGGGGTAGTCTCCCGCTCGCAAATATCCAGCGACGACATTGTAACGAGCGTCAACTATTTTGTTCTATGCTCAAATTTGTCCTTAACTACGATATCAACATGATGTCTTCATATTTTATCTGCAAAATAACTTAGTTTTCTCGTCGTTTCATGCATAAAATGTTGCACGAATCATGCCCGTCTGCAGCATTGAAGGCAACACCTTTATTTCAGAATAGGTTAATATATGTGCTTCTTTACAGTCTCCATATTTGGGATCGCTCCATTTTTCATATTGGAAACAAATAATCAAATAGTGACGCGAACGTTGAATGGGTCACTTCATAAAGTCTCTTAGTAGAAGAGCTATGTTTCAGTGCTAATTAGTCTCTGGCAAGTATTATTTAAGGGATTTTTATGGTGATATCTGACATGGTCATCTTGTACTTTGCTGTAAGTTTTTTAGCTTCAATTGTCGTATTTCACACAGTTTCTCCCCTTGTTATATTTTATTGTTCATTTTAATTGCAGTGCCGTGTATAATTGTGTACACTTTTTACTGTGCGGTCAATACCGGTCACATCACTTCAAGGTATTATGTATTTATGGGGATATCCTACTTGAAAATCTACTACTTTGCTGTTAGTTTTATAAGATATCATAAGTGTTGTGTAATTCACACTGATTCTCTCCATGTAATACAACTGGATGGATGCTACACTAGGATGCTAAGATCTGTGTTCAACATCAACTGGAGTCAGCATGTGACAAATAAGGACCTGTATGGGGACATGCCAAGAGTCTCGGACAAGATCAGAGAACGCAGAGCAAGATTTGCTGGACACTGCTTCAGAGGGTCCAAGGAGCTTGTACACAAACTTATACATTGGATCCCAAAGCACGGAGCAAGAAAGCGTGGTAGACCAGCACTGACCTACATTGACATACTCAAACGTGATACAGGACTGCAGGTGGAAGAAATCAAGACAGCTATGTTGGATAGGAAGATCTGGAGAGGCATTGTTGTTCGGAAAATCATCCGCCCTAAGTCAAGTAAGTCAAGTAATACATGCTATTGTTCATTTCAATTGCAGTGACTCGCTTGTATACACTTTGTATTGTGCAGTTAATACCGGACACACAACTTCAGTGACGGACGAATGGTCTACTTGAATGGCATAAGCAATCCGCTACAAGTATCCTTATTATTAGGATGCCAAATTGGAGGACCGTATTCCTGCATCCTTATGTAGGTCATGATTGGACCAATCATGACCTACATAAGGATGCAGGAATACGGTCCTCCAATTTGGTGTATAAGTTATTTATGCGTCACCCGTACATGTGCTCTGTCAACATTCTGGCCCCTTTTTACCATGTCCACGTGCGCTTATCCCCTTCATTTGTTTCGTGTACATGTATGTCTTTATTCTTGCCGCCTGCTTGGCAGTGTTGATGCACACGTATGGTCACGCTTTAACTTATCTATACCTCGGTTATCTACTCGTTTATTAAATGTAGGCATGTTATGCCATATCTATTGTTAACACATCATGAGGACATCTGATACGTACTGTGGCACTGACTCTCTGAACATTTGCGTGACAAACTCTTTTCCAGTATTGTATTGAGAAAACAGTCAAGAAACTTGGATGATGATTGCGAACGATAACTGTAATCCCCTTATTCTAAATTATCAATCTGTATAGATATAACATTGACTCTGTAATATTCAGAGTAATCTTCACTACAAACTAATTGAGCTCCATCTTGAATTAAATGGTAAGGTTTGGTTATAGGTTACATAATAGTAATGATAAATTACATTTGTGAAGCTCATACATGTAATACAAAAGTTCTGACGCGCTGTATACAAAACAAGTTTTAAAAAAGCACACGTATACAGATATTTCACCATTTTGAATCTAATGGAAGGTTGGGTTATACGTTACAATATATATGAGTGATTTCCCCGCTACATTAATGTCTCATATACCATATTCTCATTAGCCACCTTGTCAAGCGTGCGCATTGTGCACCCCCACCCCAAATGCGCATTATCTGGTCGTTCTTGCTCATGCTTCCATCGCTACAAGCGAAGACTGGTGCAGGAGTTGTCTTGGCGCGTCTTAAATTAATAATAATGCCTCCAAATTTGCAAGTGAGGATCTCAGGTTGTATAGAATATGCACAGGTTCTTCTCTCCCGATAACCTATAAGGTGTGTCAGGTCCCACCTTGAGGCTCTGTCGTCTTTTTCAACAGCAACACGGCCGAGTTTTGGTACCCAAAGGCTTAACAAATTAGTTGTTACCAGAATTAGGTAATATAGGACCATCCCTCCGCCTTCAAAAAGGGGAGGGGGTATAGAAAAGTTTCCCCATTGTCAACTTGTTTGGAGATAATTTGAAGACTCAGGGATTGAAATCCCATTTATTGACTAGATATTGGGTAAATATCAGAAATACTTATTATGTGGTCAAAGAAAATGTATTACTATTATTAAGTCAAACGAGAATTATTAATGTTTAGGTCTAATTGGTATTCTATTATTCTAGTATATAATTATGCCAACTTTTTTCTGGCGTTGGTTGCCTGCCTCAAATTCCCAGAATTAATTTCAAAAAATGATAGACCTTTACAACTTTTTTCTGGCGTTGGTTGCCTGCCTCAAATTCCCAGAATTAATTTCAAAAAATGATAAGACCTTTACAATTGATTAACGCATACTATAAAAGTAAGCATTGATAAAAATTAAGCCAAGTTCAAAGGTCATGAGTGCCTTCCAATTTGATAGTTTCGTACTTTTGTCGGAAATTAACGTTTTTGTACTATTATCTAGAATGTCCGAATCCCAGGGTATATATCTTGGCTAAAATAAATGAATAATCAAATAATTTTCAATGCAATGTACATGTATTATAAACGTGCCGAATACTGGCCAAATTATTGATTGATCAATGTACATGTATTTTAAACGTGCCGAATACTGGCTGAATTATTGATTGATATATATTAAAATACTCTTGGTTCAAGACTAAGATGCTACTACTCTATTCCTGACTGATGGGCTCTTCAATTTTTGATATCTAAGGGTAATTCGAAAAACTTGGTTTATCAATTGAAAAACCAAGTTTTTCGACGCCTAATGTCCAATAATTCGAAAAACTTGGTTTATCAATTGAAAATCCAAGTTTTTCGACGCCTAATGTCCAATAATTCGAAAAACTTGGTTTATCAATTGAGGACCCTAGATCTAAAAGGGGGTTAAGTCACAATCTTGTGAAATTGTATTTAAGTATCAGTTTCTGCTACAAGAAGGATCTATGCACCCTCTGTTGAAATGTTACAGTTAAGTCATGTGGTAAAGCTATGTAAGAGTCCATGGGAGGTACAACCCGAGTGGGTCAAGTCCACACATGGACACAATGAAACCCAGTTTTTGCCATTTTTCTCAATGTGACTTAACCCCCTTTTAGATCTAGGGTCCTCATTATTGAAAATCCAAGTTTTTCGACGCCTAATGTCCAATAATTTCGAAAAACTTGGTTTATCAATTGAAAATCCAAGTTTTTCGACGCCTAATGTCCAATAATTCGAAAAACTTGGTTTATCAATTTGAAAAACCAAGTTTTTCGATCGAAAAACTTGGTTTATCGATTGAAAATCCAAGTTTTGCAAGTGAAAATCCAAGTTTTTCTCGAAAAACTTGGATTATCAATTGAAAAACCAAGTTTTTCGACGCCTAATGTCCATTAATTCGAAAAACTTGGTTTTTCACTTGAAAAACTTGGATTTTCAATCGATAAACCAAGTTTTTCGGCGAAAAACTTGGTTTTTCTAGTTACTGGACATTGGGCCTGCCATACGCGTCTAACTCGCCGAAATGTGTCTAACTTTAAACATGGGTACGGGGGTAGTTTAACTCGCGTTTAACTAAACTTCTGCATCAAGTGTATGTCGTGATTTTCTCATCGTGATACCATGGTTTAAAAGGAATAAAGATTTTTTAAATGATGGACCTTAGACAAATATTTCGTTAATACAATAATTAGTTAATCAACTCATTCATTTGTAAATTCTTTGACCCAATAGACCTAACATTCTTTGGGTTTTTGTTAAATAAAAAGGTGTAGGCATTTCAGGGGTGTAGCAAGGTACCAAAAAGTGGGCGGTCATTTATATTGAAAACTGTAAAGGTAATTGAGCTGGTACCCTTAGGGTGCGCTAGAAGTAGAATTTTTTTTTCAATTTTCGAACTCATTTGGTGCGATCTGGTGTATACTTTTGACCAACATTTTATCAAAAATCCACCTCTATTTCCAATAAATATTTTGTTTTTTATCAATGCACGAAAGAAGTTGAGCGTAAATGATATATTCTTGATTTAGGTATACATGGTTTAAAAGCTCGAACAGGGGGCGTCTGAGGGGTTGTGCCCCTTCTTTTTCAATTTTCGAACCCATTTCGTGCGATTTGGTGTGTACTTTTGACCAATATTTGAATGAAAAGCAATCCCTTTCCCCCGTTTCTTCTCTTTTTCCCCTTCTTCTTTTTTTTCTTTCTTTGCAAAAAAGTAGGGCGGCCATGGCCGCCCCGGTTGCGAATAGTGCTTGTCCGGATGACTATATGAATGTATAGGCCTATATGTACATAATTATAGATAAGTTTAGTTAAACTGTCTCATTAAATATTTGGTACTTTCTGCCAACTAGCTGAGGACAATTAGCATAAATTGTCTTCAATACAATTCATTATTACATTTTGTATATAACTGTCACGAAAGTACACTAATGTAGGAGATCAAGTTATCAGAAAAAAATAAAGTTGTATAATTAACAAAGAAAGCATTTTGTATTAACAATGTAAGACATGCAAAAAATGGGAGTCGAACCCGTGTTCGCCGAGTATAATCAATAGGATCCAGGGCCGTAAGACACTTTTTTCAAAGGGGGGGCGTTTTCCCAAAAAAATCACTGGAAGATTTGTGTGAGACAAATATGCGCGCGTAGCGCGCGAAAATTTTCGAGTTTGCACCTATTTTTTGCACGATCGAGGTACATTTTGGCTCTGAACAAGCTTGTAGCAAAGAATATTGCATTTTGGGAGGACAAATGCGCGCGTAGCGCGCGAAATTTTTTCATCTGTGTACAAATTTTCCGCGGAAGATTTTCAAAGGGGGGGCGATCGCCACCATCGCCCCCCCCCCTTCCTACGGGCCTGGGATCATGCATGCTCGCCACAGCGGTTGCAGCTGTAAGAGACGTGTTATCGTCGTATACTATTAGTTATTAGGTGAGGTTGGGTCGGATACGGATTATATCTAGTCGAGGATTCTGTATCTGGACGAGGGCGCAGCCCGAGTCCCGATACAGACTCCGAGACTAGATATAATCCGTATCCGAATCAACCTCACCTAACAACGATTTTATCCTACTAAAATACTATTAAAATAAAACAAGAACAAATGATTCTGTTTAAACCGAAGTAGTAGTCACCTAAAACCCGAGCAAGTTCAACCCCGGAGTTCAACCTTAGCAACCCTACTACAACGCATGCGCAGTTCTTTACTGACCGGATACGGGATACGGGGGTCGGATACGGAATATATCTAGTCACCAAATTCAGGCGCTTATCCAATAGGAACGCGAGAATCGTCGCGATGGTAGGATAAATTAATTAATTGATCGATTTGTTTATTTCATCATTAAAAGTGTGCTTTTCATGAGATATTTTCATGTGCCCCTCGCATAAATGTTGTTTGTTATGTAGCAATAGTCCTTATTTTGACAAAATAATGGTTAAAAACTGAACACCCACGGATAGGCCACGCCAGGTACTATACACATGATACATGTAGTATCGCTAAAATACACGTGCATTTGATGTATTCGAATTTTAACTACGGTGTCTTATCTGGGCCAGCATTTATTATAAACCTGCACGTAATTACCCAACGAGTTCCCTGGGGACGATATTTGCGTAATTTAAAATCGTGTTTTGTTAAACACGTTGTTTAAAAGATAAAATCGCGTGTAAGCTAGACACGCGTTTAGTTAGACACGGTTTTAAGCTAAAACCGCGTTTAGTACGAGAATACGGCCCTTAGTGTTTAACCTCACGAAATCCATTCTCCAATGTGAAAATAAAATCTAAGCCACTGGTGATTCACCAAATACCACTTCATTTTGAAGTCCCTAAACACTTGTCAAATAAAACAATGCATGGGGTCACTCAAGTGTGACAAACTTCTTTTACCCGTTAAATTGAATTAAGGAGAAGAATTATTAATGATTTCAACACCCATAACTAATAACAGTTACAACAGAAAGACACACAAGATTATATTGAGTAGACAAGAGATTATGAGAATACATAAGTTTCTTTCAAACAAGCTGTAATAGGCTATAGCACACACAATTTTTAGCAAAAAGGTGAAATCACTATGTTTTACATAATGGAGTGTATCTTGAGTTTGATAAATCCGATATTCATGATCTAAAATGCTAATGAAATAGTACAGTATGACAAAGATGATGTAAAAACAACGGACCTAATCCCATCGATTTTGATGATGAACTTTGGGCATCGATGGGTACTAATCATTTTGGGACAGCCTGTACAAAGTACAGTATGATAATACAATATATTGGATATAAATGCGAGGGCTTAGAGGCAGAACTGACTATGTCCATTTTGACTTTTTGGACATACACCTGCTGAACATGGCCTGTTTTGCAACCAAACTAAAAACACCTTCACGGACATAATCAAAGGGGGGGGGGGGGGGGGGGGGTACATAGACATAGACACTTTTTTCCACAGAAAGAAAGTTCATATCCATGTTACTTATACAATAATCTGGACAAAGTCAAAATGGACATAGTCAGTTCTGCCTCTAAGCCCTCGAATGTTAAATGTAAGCCATTTCTTAGGCTGGGAATGGGATACATACATTTAAGTCCTATGCCTATAGCTAGTACCACCCACGGCAATATTGCTCCGGTTACATCACTGAGGTAGACGGGTAGATAAACGACAGGCTCCGCCCCACAATGGGCCAGTACAGATCCAAAGTGTGCCAAAGTTAGATTTGTTCCCTCCTTCTTTTTCAACTTTTTAATTGTATTTCGATGTAAAGTACGGAATATATTGATAACAGAGTTTGCTTTTTAAAGACAATTTAATATTTTTATTTATCGATATTATCTAAAAATGGAAAAAAGTAACTTTATTTGTTGAAAGAACTGTAAATACAATTAGGTAAAAGGAATCAGGTTTTTAATTCACTTGTCTCCTCTTTATTTACTGCAGAATTATGATAACATTAATTTGAAATCTTATTGAGAACTAGGTTTCAGAAAAAAACAATTGGTCAGAATCATGAAAAAGGTTGAAAGCTCAAATGTTGTGAGCAAAATGTAAAATGCAATATGAGCTTTCAAAATAGTGTTGTAATAATATACACATGGAAAAAAGTATCGCACCACTTTCTTTTTGTTGAAAAGTGCAAATGTGACCTCGAATTTTGCCACCATGGTGTGATATTAAGGATCATTTGTTTGCGTAAGCTGTCCAACAAAATGCTATGCAATAAAAGGGCCACATTTTAGTTTGTGACGTAATCGATGTGATGATTTTCAAGGCCTAGGGCGAAATGCATGCTTTTGTCATAAAACATGCATGAAACAAGTTTGGGTATAACTCGACATTGAATAGACTTTAAAAACTTAAAATAGTCATTATATTAGTTCTGTATTTGGCGCAAGAATGTTTCATTTAGACGTTATAGGCTACAATGCAGTGAATTAGTCCAAACATGCCATTTTTTTGTTGCTCATAAATTCAGCATATACGATGAGGTCACCGTTGATTTTTTTAAATTTATTTTACCTAGGTCAACACTTCCGCAATATCGCTTTTGTCATTTGAACTTATTTAAAATTTGACCTATTTTGACCTTTGACCCCATAACCGTTGGGCGTACGAAAAAGGGAGTTTTTTCATGTTTGAGGACAATCGGGCAACTTTTGAAATTTGACCCCAGATGACCTTTGACCTTGGAAGACTTGAATGTGTTACCAAGGATTACAACTATAGAGATTAATCATTGGGCCTCTCAATATCGCGTTTTACCCAAACTTGTTTTATGCATTTTCCCTTTGGCCTTGAAAAACATTACATCGATTACATCACAAACTGAAATGTGGCCCTTTTATTGCATAACATTTTGTTGGACAGCTTACGCAAACAAATGATACTTAATATCACACCATGGTGGCAAAATTCGAGGCCACATTTGCACTTTTCAACAAGTGGTGCGATACTTTTTTCCATGTGTATATTTGTATCTGTTCAGAAGAGACGTATGTTGTGGGTTTTTTCTGGCAACATTAGTTCTTACATGTTTGTTCCAATATCTGTTTGCAAATTCCCTTGAAACCCCCGCATAGTCCTACGGTTACGAATGTACACATTGGCGTAACTAGTGGGTGGGAGGCAGCGGGGAGAGGGCAGGGGGGAATTTGCCAGAAGGCATGCCCTCCCCGTGATGCCCCAAATGAAATGTCGAACTCTATGTATATATACAAACATAGTCTGTTATGCCCCCCACCCCCTGATCATAGGTCTGTCCCCCCTCATGCCCCACCAAATTGAAGACCCTAGTTACGCTACTGAATTACATACATTTACTTGAAATGGGGATACCGCATAACATGCATGCTTTGGGTCGTACGTGATATAGTTCCTAGTTCCCTCCTGCAACTGCTACACAAAATTAGAATCTATTTAAGTGTTTGAAAATTTGACTGACGCTTTTTTGCCTTTTTTATATTCATGTAATCTGATATTTACAAATTTAGCACCGCAATATAACCTACCAATCGAAATTCAGCATTTGAATGACGTCATACATTTTCAAGAATGTCTTCATTGAACTTTGAGCCTTAAAAACCTTATACCAGCAATTTGGCGTTTCCATATAGACAGATATGTTAGCAATGAGAATTCAATCAACCAATCATAATTCATCATTAGATGACGTCACTACATTTTCAAAATGTCTTCATTTAATTATACGTATCTACAAACCTCATATAAATAAGGTAATTTTGACTTTAACAAAATACCGATATATTACGTTGGTATTGATAATTCAACCGACTAACAAATTTCAGCATTTTCATGACGTCATAGATTTTCAAATTTTCAAAAATAGTTTCATTGAATTCGGGAGGTGCAGAAACTCCTACATTTGCAATATAATCTTGTATTTATGCCGGTTATGTCATATTTAAACTTTAAGCACACTTTAATACGATTCTGGCCCGCTGTGCGCCCCTCTGTCCCGGGCATAACTGTATTTGTACTATCATTATCAATAATTAACAATGAGGAATTGAAAGCAAATATTTCTTGAACTTGATATTGGATCTAGGTCATTCAAATCCCCATCGCAATAATTATGTGCAATCTTCATAAACGTGATAAAAGACTGTCACAATAAGATATAGGAAGCGAAGTGTTGTTCTTTCGACTAGCTCTACAGATGTGCTGACGAATGGAAGAATCTTACACCACGATAACAATTAAATCGGATAATTTTGGATCATTATTCAAACGACTCTTCCTCTTAGTAAATCATAAATGTTGTATCACGTGTATCAAACAGACCTGTGTAACAAACGCTAATTGTATTAGATGAGGTTCGACATCATTGTGTGCTACACAATTTGTGGATAAAACTTATAATTCCGGCCGGGTATTTGAGCACACATTGCCCGAGAGCATGCATGGTGTGTCGTCCTGATAAACTGGAATTATGAACGGCTTATTTTATAACAGTTTATTGTGGTGTTTTTTACTACTATTTATGCGTCGAGGGACAAGTGGTAAGTTAATGAATATGCCTATTGTTTATTTACTCGGCTTACGCGGCTAATTATCTGCATTTTGACTTATCCTATTGTCAAATGTCCATTTCATCAACCATCCCCTCTTATACCTCTTTAAAGTATTTTTCATCGAAGACGAGTACTTTGGAATTTATTAAATCTGGTGACTCTCACTTCGAGCACACAAAGTGTTATACAAGTGTCCGTGTCGTAATTTGTGAGCGAGTTTGACGTCATTATTACATACTACAACCGTGCATTCAAGTCACAGGATTCATGTGTGTGATGAGAATAATATGCATTGGAACAGTGTTGTGTATATTGCATAAGGCAGCATAATTGTATACTATGAAGTTGGAATAAAATGGGATCCTTCAACAACTTGAAAATATACGCCATAAGACAGTACATCTTTATTTTTGCTCATCACCCCTGCCCATCCCAAAGATATCTTGGATGAATTCATTATAGGTGATATTAGTTTCGCTACTATATAGCCTACATTAAAAGCGCGCAATTTAAACGTGCCAGATTAACAAGTGACACATTGATCATTATTTCTAATCCTCGTATACAGTCATCAAAATAAGTAACTATACAGGTAATAAATGGACTTTTAACTCTAAAAATATATATCCTACCTAAAAATATTAAATTATAAAGTTGTTGACAAATGTATCTTATTTAATATGAGATATTACACGCTAGGATTGGATGATTATTGAGGTAGTGACACTCCAAAATGTAAGGCAGGGTCTGATTTTCATTTTCACATTTTTCTTTTCTACACGCGGACCCAGCTACGGGTACATATCGATTACCGGTTGTAGTGCAATTGGGGATGCATGCGCAGGTTGGAGAATCGGCCGCATTGTTCCGATGGATCAATACGCCACACACACGCTACATGTCAATGCAGTCATACTCTCCCCCGTGTTGACAAGTAAAATGTGAAAATGAAATTGTGACTTTACCTTATATTTTGGATTGTCACCTCTTCAATATTCAACTGATCCTAACGTGCAATATCTCATATTAAAGAAGATAAATTTCTTAACAACTTTATTATTTAATATTTTTAGGTAGATATATATTTTTTGAGTTAAACGCCAATCTATTACCTGTATAGTTACTTTTTTAATGACTGTAGATGAGGATAAAGAAAATAAATTTGGACAACGGCGTAAGAAAACTTTATCACTGGATATGCAAAGAACCATATTTACCAATAATGAGATTAAAATTTCAAATCACTGTCTCCCCCTACTACTTATACTGAAATGGTCAAAGTCTGTGAATCTACTATAGTCCTCTGACTCCTCTCTGAGCATATCCCAACCGACGATTTGTCTTCCGCGCAATTAAAGGTGTACCAAGAGATGTTTAATTTTTTTTTTAAACAAAATTTACTTCATATTAAAGATAATCATTATAATTGGCCATTATTGTTGTTTCTATACACAAAAAAGCAGCAAAATATATTCAATTATGTTGAAATATCATCGCTATTTATTGAAACTTTTCTTTTAAAACGCCCTCTACGTAATATCGTATGTAATTTGAATCGAAAAATAAATAGCGTAACGCTGTTTATCATAAAATGCTGTCCGAGCCGGGGATGGAATATTATATTGCACAAAGACGGCTGATTTTCTTAATCCTTACAGCTGTAAGTTTGAATACAATTCTAAAAATGTAGAAATCCTGATTTTTATCTTAATTGAGCCGGGGCGCAGCCTTCAACACATTTAACTCTAATTAGTATCCCTTTAATGTTAGGAGCTTATCGGTGTATCTTATAACAAGGCCCGATAAAAGGTATTTTTAGTGGTTTTTGAAAGAGAAAATTGGCGAAATTAAAGGTTTTCCCGATTGATGCTGGTGATACCCGGTCATCTGCACATCCATAACATTACATCATCTACGCATGCGTCTGATGACAGGACGTATACACAAGGATAGTCTTTAAAAAAACAATCATCATTTCAACAGTTGTTATAAGAATGAAAAATTTATTGACAATTAATGTTACATTCTGTTATTTCCACTACAGTCTCAACGATTATTGTGGTGTTTTTTTAAAGATTCTTCTTTTTAACAGTGTGGGGTCTTATGGCTGTCGCTATATTTTGTTTGAAATAAAGTATTTAGTTAAACCTAATCGAATGATGTGTTTTATTTGTTACAGGCGCTTCATTGCGTTTAATTGGCGGACTGTACAGTGGCCAAGGACGTCTTGAAATATATCACAATGACAAATGGGGTACGATATGTGATGACAGTTTTGGGATGGTAGATGCTCATGTTGCTTGTCGTCATATAGGATTTTCGGAAGCTACACGCATTCTCACTTCAGATTCATACACAAAAGGTACAATAATTTATTAAATGATCATATGATCGTAAATCCTATAGAGGTATATGTTAATATATCACAACAGTTGTACAAACAAACAAACAAACAAACAAACAAAAAACAAATAACACCACAACCTACAAATAAACAACAAACAAACTAATTATGAGAGTTGCTGTAACCAAACGATGCTAATCAAACACTTTAAATTACACTAAACTTGAGTGGAACTCGAAGTCAGTCTACAAGAGACAGTTCCTTCTGTTTATATTTTCTTTTAAACGTTGCAACATTTAACGTTGAACCTTGATTTACAACAAGTCAGTTTACGTGTGACTTTTCTCGCGCGGAGTTTAACATGAATTGATTTTAAATTTCATCCACAAAATTGCATTTGTCGTAAGTACGCCGAAATATCTATCTGCGCTTTGATTGGCCAATAATATATAATTGATAACAGTCGGCGATATGAACCGTAGCGTGATTGGTCCATATAACAACTTTGATTGGTAGGTATCTGAGGGGTTTCCAAATATACGAGTCAGAAAGCAAGAAACTAAAATACGCGTGTGTGCCGTTCAATGCGCGCACCACGCGATTTGTTTTAATTCGTTATTCATAAGCAACGCGGGTTTGCCGAATTTCATTCGATATTACGTATATCAAAATGATGCTCAAATGTGTGAATTTTAATTTGTATAGTGTCGTGCCAAGCCCCCTCCCCTGCTAGTTACTCCCCCTGTTTACAACTTTACATAGCCCCCCCCCCCCCCCTAAGAAGAACTACATTTATAATAACTCCTTGCTATTTTACTGAATACGAGTCCTTTCTTCCGTTTTCAACTTGACTGACTCCCATAAACTCTAAATTATTGACAGCAACTCACTTTATATAACACTCTACTCTACTTATACACAGACAAACATTACCCTACGAACATATTACAGCGGCGAACTTAACGGCAACTAATTTACGGTAACATAGTGGTGCCTAGTTGTCTCGCAGCAGGCTTGCAGATTCAAAATGGCGGATACAGGCGAACTCTAACGTAAACGCCCCAGTGTCAGTCATATTACATAGTATGTAGACTTTGCAAACTTTAACTGCATATTGATCCCATCCCATGAACCCACAACCCGATAAATGCCCAAGTCGAGAACCGTGAATTCTAGCAGAGTATAATTATCGGTTTTGTTATCAAATCAGGTACTGGACAGATATGGTTAGACAACATTGAATGTAGTGGTAGTGAATCTGTTCTTGATGAGTGTTCTCATTCAGGATGGGGAGAGCATAACTGTGCTCATAGTGAGGATGTAGGGATTGAGTGCGAAGGTGGTAAGTATTAATTCTTTAGTATTCCGGTGTTCTTGGGTATTTTTAAAACAAAACAGCTATTTTTTGAGACCGAAAATGTATGTCGGTGTTACCTTAGATGCTTCGTATACAGGGTGTATGTTAAGGTTTTTATTGTGTGTAGCAAAACTGCTATGCAATTAATTTTTTGTATAGCAATTTACAAATTGTGCATAGTAGTTTTGTTTAATTTTTTTAAATTCCAATTGATGCTGTTGATCCGTTAAATCTATTTTCAATTAGTACAACCATTTTACATACGTCTATGTAAGGTTAGGTGCAGGATTGATTAAATGAGTTTCAATTTTCGTGCCCAGATCAGATCCCTGAGAGAACTGTCAAATCCCCAAGTCAAGTGTGCCGCGGTACTGCCAGAAACTTTTAATATAATTATTATTAAGTCGATTTAAAAACAGGGGGTGAGCTTTGGTACAATTGTAAACATTTTCGATTTCCGAGTAATTTGTTTTTTAGAATAGGAAGAAGACTGATGAAATCAAATATTTACAATATATATTGCAGATAATTTCACTAATTAGCTGTCCGCTGACCCGTTCAGAAGCAAACAATAATTAAAACCATTCATTATTAACTATACGATTACTCGCCCCTCTCTCTCACCCCTATATTGGAAAATGGTCAGGCCCGGGTCGAAAGTCAGGTCGAAGTTTACGGCATAATTAATTGCGTACATGTTCATCTGAGCTGTACATGTAATGGGAATTCTCGTGTGGTTACGAAGTGTTAATGTATGATGTAATTTGTAAACAATCAGTCTAGAACGTGTCATGTGGCGAGTATAAACTCGACGAATGTAGTGAATTGATCAATTTAAACGTATCCAAATACGGAATACTATGTGATTAAATGGCGTGAAATGGACCATTTACATCACTAATAATAGTAAGTTAAAATCAATCGGAACTTCGGAAGGAAATAATAGTGTCCCGAGTCCAAAATGTTGTGTAGCAAGTTTGCTATGCATGTACAAATGTGCGTCGCAGTTGTGCTTGATTGTGGCGCAAACTGCGATGCGATACCGGTTAACATACACCCTGTTCGTATACCGTGTATTTCACTGTCACACAATCGAACAACAACTTCGCCTTGCGAAAACCGCTCCCATCCGAGAACCGACCAATACACGGTCTACTTGCATTTGATTTGACCTTTCAACCTCCGTATACTGTTACACTATGCTACATCCAAACAAACTGGATGCATACGCAATGAGCAATATGTTCGCGTGGGGTTCAAAATTGACCAATGGCAGACACGATAAATACGAAGTATATGAATATTGATATTACCGTCTTCGCAGAGAGAAGAATCTTGCTCACTGTGATAAATTCAAAATGTCGATTTTCTCGCACTGTATAGCCGCCGTTTCGGTCTTAAATCACAATTTAGGAGTAATCTTTGACATTGGTCCTCGCCCAAAATATTTGCCTCAGAGATACAGCTATGTGACTATTTTCATGCTATTTCCTATCTTTCAATATCGTGTAATAAAAAAACGTTATACGTCCGAACAGAGACAAATAATTTGATCATTTTTTACGATTACTAGAAACTCTTACACAGCCACAGAAATTTCGCCTTCGCGTGTTTCTAGATTTACAGGCAGCAAATTCAATATTAGTGCGTTATGAAGGGGTGTGATACTATCGTGACGCATAAAAAGCATCTTCCCTAGTCATGCTAGTTATCCCTAGCATGCCTAGTGTGCTTAAAGCGCAGTTCTTTGGTAAATCCAATGTCCGTAGACCATGTATTTGGTCGGTTCTCTGATGGGAAGTATGAGAGGGTGTTCGATTGTGTGACAGCGAAATTATACAAGGTATACAAAGTCAACTAGTGTTACCTTAGAGCATTAAAGTGCTAGACCTGGAAGCTGGTCCATCAAGTCTCTTACATAACACCTTCGTAACAGCGATTATATTTCTAAAGATATAATGATCCCCGTCGATTGGAATCAATGGATTTATTAACTATGACAGATGTAGGCCTATACACAACAGCACTCCATTCCGAATCCCATCTCTGATCTACGATAAGGTTTGCCGTGGATTTGATGGTTGAATGAATTTTCGTATTGGGAATATAAAAGGTCGATTCATACTTGAAGGCTTTACATACGATTCTATCCTGCGCGTTTTTGAAATTTAAAGTGCATACCGGTCCGTGCTCAATCGGCGCAGGTGGAGTAAATTTGGAAAGTGACAAAGGCCTTCTTGTCGCCTTGGGGTATGAATAGACGTTAAAAAGTCTTATTTAATAGGACTATTATCGGATCGTTTTTAAATCATGTTATCCACCATAGCGCAAACATTCATTTCGGACTGTTAGTGTTACAAAAGTATGATATTAGTTTTCAACTCTGCCCGGAATTGCCCGAATGTGTAATTTAATGTGCAATTTTGTCAACTTAATTGAGGATTTCCATAATCGCATGTTCATTTTGAGCTCAGTTTCTGTCAATAGTATCTACAGTATTACCGACTTCACGTCAGATTTTTGCCCATTTGGCGCGTTTTTAGTCGACAAGGAAGTATACTTCCGCCTATCAAGTGCCGAGTTTCACATACCGCCTGTGGCGCCGCGTTGTATAATTACATCCACCGGAGTTTATTTACAACTCAGGAACTAAAGTTGTCCAGCAATTGATAACTCATGAACTCAAGTGACACCTCATAAATCTCATTTGCTCATCTAGCGGGGATCCGAGCGCAGCAAGTGTATCCCGCTAGTAAATAATAAATTAAAGTGTTGCACAGATGTTTATAAATAAAATCCCAAAGTTGAGTACAATTTTTGTTTACTTACCCTGAATGCTATCTAAAACGGAACGCTGCGGCCATCGTTATCCATTATCGAAATATCATTCAATCCAAATCCAGATTGTGTTATTCCCAAAACAGCAATAAATAGTTTAAAAAGGTCAATCTGTGCACAACCCATGTTACCCATAAGTTTATTGTCACCAAGCTTGTTTTTAATGACCTTTTACCCCTTTCTGTCAAAACAAAACTATTTATTGCTGTTTTGGGAATAACACAATCTGAGGCAATCTGAGAATCAATCAATGGTGGTCAATCTGAGGATCTCTACAATGGCGGTCTGTGGACAGGTAATAAATAGTGGGAGAAATGTGTTACTTTGCACAGGGACTTTGTAAAGATGTCTGAAGGATTACATATCAAAATAAAGTGGCTGGCTCCTTCACTTCTGGGTGATTTCTAAAACGTTTTGATACCCCCTCGTATATCAGGTGTTTCTATAACTGTTTGGCTGAGATATGATTGATTATATTTCGAAAGTCAGGGGTGGCGCGGCGGTGGCGGTGTCGCGGCGGTGGCGATGGCGGTGGCGGTGGCGCTGTGTACAAGCTTTACGTTCAATTTACGATAACTCCTCATCCCTGTATGGTACAAACATGATTTTGCTCTCATTTTATAGATTGTTTTTTATTCTATCAGTTTCTGTTTCAACAAACGTGTCAACTATCACGTGTAACAATTGTAATAATGAATCGATTGCATTGTCATTGGCTTTATCCCTATTCGCTACACAGTAAACTTGCCCTAATTCATCGATTTTACATACATGACTATAACAAAAAAAGTATTCAACCGATGATAGCAACTTTTGGAAAGCTCTCAAATAGGGGAATTCAAAAATGCCGTTTAAATCAGGATAGGGTGCATACCCCAAAAATATATATATTTGTAAACTCTAATCAATATGAAATTTAAACATATGTGCTCATTCACTTATAATTATTAAAGAATATTTCAACAAGTTTTCTTTGCCAACTATTATGTTCTGATGGGTAATTGCATGAGGAACTAAAATACACAGTTAAATTATGATTGGGATAGGTATAAAATATTATTGAGTTATAATCAAAATATTATTTTTTCTCTCTCGATATTTATGAAACATTATTAATCACAGCATGTTACCATTAGATCCTATCTAAATTCCGATAGCATATTTGGATTTCTTGTGAGATTACCGTTCAGAAAATATATACTTTTTATGGGGTAGAACAAGTAATTATTGCGATATGCTAATTCGAATCACAGATGGTGTAAAAGGTAAAAATTTGGATATGCAACGGAAAGGGTGGCGAGTACAAAACACATGGCCTAAAGCCTTTGATACGTTACCAGCATAGCCAGGTCATCTCTTTGGAGTCAATATTGGTGCGCAATAAGCTAGCTCGACTTCACGGCTCTGATTGGTTAGCGTCATTTTGTGAGTTTTCAGGCATGCGCAGTAAGCTGATCGAAGTCGCTTGTGTCGGACTGTGGCCAGGAAAATATGTGCCGTAGGTCCATAGATTTGATGATATGATTAGCCTAAGGGGGCACAGCACTAAATAAGTGTCCCGTTTGATTACATGTAAAATAGGCACAAATTAGCCTCATTTATCTGCCGTACCCATTTCGGGAATACCTGCACAGTCAAAGATCATGCTTTGAATTTTAATAATCAATAGTCAAAATTGTTACGTCTTCCAATTAGATGTTACGATATTATCATTTAAACGGGGCCGCCCTATTTTCAGCCCGGACGCTCGCCGAGCAAGTGTATTCATCCACGTGATAATGTTTCTGTAAAATTGAAAATCAAAATGTTGCAATATCCTGAGCAACAAAGTACAAGAGATTATCTTTCATTTTATTTATAACATGCTAACCTCACGTCAAACTGATTCCGCAATTAACACAAATTTATCACAAAAATCGTTTTTGCTGTAACTACTATTACACGAAACGAGGAATGATTTAGGGTTGTGCGCCCTTAACATGCTTAATGGGAGCCAAGATTGTTGTATTATTGGCGGGACGCATCCTGTACGGGGACCGCTATCAAAGGTCATATATGGGTCAAAATGCAAAAATGGTCAGATTGTGTTATTATGCATATCAAACTCTTCCGAAAATCATAAGGAGCACACATTTCAATAGATGCAAACATTTCAATAGTATGCCCACCCGATGTTTAAGTTTCCGAGATGTAGGGTAAATAGGTCAAAGGTCAACATTTTCTCATACAGGGCCAGATTCTAAAAATGCTCCGATTTAATTAAAATGGTCTCACATATTATGTTCGAATGGATGCAACAAGTCTTAAAAGATCAAAGGCGGCACACATTGGCTCTAAGGCCATTTACTGAATGATACTTGAAGTATCATTTTGCTATGTTATAAGTAGAAGTCTTCTACTTATAACATAGCAAACTATATAATTCATGTTATGACTTGTTATGGCTAACATTTCCTTTATTTGACCGAAGGTGAGAACGGACTTCTGCTGTCTGGTCTGGCATACGGCGGACTTTTGAAGATATATCACAATGGCGTATATGGTACAGTGTGTGATGATCATTTTACCATTACCGATGCCAACGTCGTCTGTGCTGCGTACGACTGGGGGCGCGCCAAAAGGATTGTCACGGATGGATCATTTGGTGAAGGTATGATATACGACTAAACCGCTACATGGGAACTTTCAACTTTTTCATTTTGATCAGGAGAACCAGAATTGCAGTGGTAGGCCTACTATTGAAAAATAAAATGGTGACTAGTAGGTTTTTATTGCTTAAAAATAGGCTACTGTATCTACATGTAGGTAAGAGGATCGGCCGTAGTTAATTTGGACGTATCTCCTTTTTATCGATTAAATAATGATAACATTGATTTGTAATTTTATTGACAATTTAGTGTCAGAAATTGGTATTCAGCATTTTCATAACGTCATACCATACATTAAAAATGTCTTCATTGCATGCTACGGGTCCACAGATCACTATTTTTTAATATGATGAATATGTTCCGTTTCGGCACACTTTGAGGCGATTTTCTTTTTTGGTCATGGTATGCGCATAAAATACCAATGTTCGAAAGTTGATAGGTCAGACATTTGAAGGATTTGTCGCCGGTACGATGACTGTGCGATCTGCAAAGTTATCCAGAGTTCACCAACAAAGCCGGGCAAGCCCGGGTTAGTCATGTTCATAATAAAAGCACGCTTTCCGTAAGGTCAGCGCTTGGTGGTATGTATTTATCAATACTACGTCAGGTTTATGGGTGCGGTTTTGAGGTGGGTCGGGTTCATGGTCAGAGTTCAAGGTCAAGGTTGAAGGTCAAATGGTGCCCTGAATAAGGGATTCAAGGTTAAATGGCTTGAAGTTAAAAATGATGGTCAAGGTTCACGATGTACCATTTGATTCAAGTTCAATTATGAATGTCGTTTGCACATTTCATCGCGTCATTTGCGCAATCCGTTCTTTGGTTAATATGAAAACAAAAGTCTTCAGTAGTTCGGTATCGCTTTATTAATTTACATTGTATACATCATTATAACAAAACAGGTGGTTCCATTTGGTTCATGTTCAAGAATGTGAGCAAATGAGCAAATAAGCAAATGAGCCAATGAGCCAAGTGAGCGACGCGGATAAGGATATCTCCATATCCTGTAAAAGCAAACGCATCTATCTCTGCTCAGATTTGGATGACAATGTCGACAACGAAACACGAGCACGATGGTGATCACGATTATATTATATTGCTCATTATTATATAGTGGATGTGGTTTTGGATGTCAACAGGCAATATGATTGATTTCTGGTTGATTTTGAGCCGATAAAGCACTATGATACCGATAATACATCAGTGCGTATGGTCATCGCGTTAAGATGTTCAAGCCCGACCAACACAAAGTTGCCGGCATCTGCGTTGTGCGCATAACGCAGCGTTGCCGTGCTACAGAACGTGATTATTCAAAGCAGGAAGTTAGTATTAATCAACTCGCTGGATTCGCCGATCTTATAAAGGGGGTAATTTGTTGTTGTTTGGTTAAATTAAATATAACATAACAGATTAAAATAACTAATAAACTAAATAAGAATGAGAATATAATATAGTTCGTTGCTGTTTTGGTAAATACTCTGTATAATATTTGCATCGTCGTGCATGGCCGCCTGCCGGCGACCATATCCAAATATCATGAATGTGGTACAGCCTACATCATGAAACCAACGTATACCAAAACAGCTACGAACTATATTCTCTAAACATGCTAACTATTTACTCACATAGGATCCGGTCAAATATGGTTGGACGATGTTGCTTGTAGTGGAATAGAGAATTCTGTTGCACGTTGCTGTCATGGGGGATGGGGCGTCCACAACTGCCAACATTCAGAAGATGTCGGCGTTGAATGCGCTCGAGGTATGTAAGTACAACATGCAGTGTGCTTGCGTCGATCTTAAAAACTTGCGTGTTATCAATATTATAATGTACTTCATTTTGGAGTTCTTAAGACTTAAAGGCTGGCTCACACTATGACGGAGAGAGGGGTCAACGGCAAGCTACGGTAAGCTGCGGATTGCAATTTTGAATTTCCCGCCAATCATCGTGTGCTGCCGTCAGTTGTCGCTGACGAATTCGCTAGCCACCGCAGACGGCCGAAATTATCAGTCGCGTTCGTCGGCAAATTTTCAGCATGTTGAAAATGTTGTGGCGGCAATAAAAATCGTTGTGATTCCGTTCAGATTTCGTTGGAGACCGCAACCCTCATTTCCTTTACGTTTCCATGCCGTGCGAGGCCGTATCTAGTCGTTTTGAGGTCGTCACAATTTCGTTGGTAGTCGTTGTCAACGACCATTGCAGCTACACAACGGCAAGTGACGTCACATCTCGAACCCTGACGACACACTGCGGCAAGTAACGAAATTGTAACGACCTTGGTGCGACGATGTATTGCGAATTTTGGCCGGAGGGTGACGGGTGATGACTGTTGATGGCGGGTCGTTTGCGAGTACCTGCGTCATTGCAACGGTGATGGGTAACGATGGTCCACGATTTTAAACTTTTAGCCCAGCACAGCGTATGTCTGAGTGGATGACCAGAACGTTGTGAAGAGTGGGAACGCCAGACTCGACTATTTATACGACCCGCCCACACACATCGTCATCGTCGCCGCAACCCACCGTCAGCAGCCGTTCCTTGCCGCCAGCCAATCCGCTGCCAGCCGTCTGACCTCGTTCCTTGTTGCCGGGCTCCGTCGAGACATCGTCACTCGCCGCTCAAACAACGTCCGATTTTGGTCGCTAGACTCCGTTCCCTGCCGCAGCCATTCGTCCCTTGCCGTCGTGTTATCGCTGAAAGTCGTTCTCACCCGTCAGCGAATCTAGCTTTCCCCTTTTGCCGTCGTTTTGCCGCCAACATTTTGTGATTTTCACGTCCGTCGCCCTCCGTTGGTTATCTACCGCTACTATGTGAGCCAGCCTTAAAGTTTCATAGATACTTCGAGTTCTTAATTTCCCTCCTCTCCCAAGCATCCCTTATGGATAGTAGGGATGGATAGTTAACGTCAGCCTGCTTCGATATTAAATTGCCTAACTCATTTTTGCTAGTTCTTAGAAAACAACAAAAATATGAAAAGTGAGTTAGGCAATTATCGAAGGAGGCTAACGATATGTTAAATAGGACCATGAATAATGCAGGTGAATTCTAACAGGAGCAGTAACTGTTGGATAGAATTAGGTTGGGGATATACCTTTGAGTGAAATGTGGCTTGTTATATAGGCCTAATACGAGTTAATATGACCCATTTCAAACATTTTACATAATTATTACAATCTGCCTAAAAAACTCACAATGCTGACTTAGGCATAATTGAAATTGTGCATTTATCAACACTTTTGATTGGTCAATGGCTTAGGTATTATTACAGCATGTGCTTAATGTGATGAAGTCATGATTTATGCACAAATCTCAATTTCGCTGAAAAGTGAGTTAGGCAATTATCAAAGCAGGCTGACGTGGCATAGGAACGTTTAATAGAGTTTGCGTATTACATATATTCATTATCTCTTGGCAGTTGAGTATATGGTAATTAGTTTCTTATATGGGAACCTAACCCCTTAGACCTTGTTCTGAGTTACACACCTTCTCTAAATTACAGACCGTACTCTAAAATTGACCCTTCCGAGGCTACGACTTACTGATTGTTCTCTAAATTTGACAGTTCCGAGGCTATGACTTACAGCCCAGTCAGCCCAGATCCATGAACCCCATGCGGGCTACATGTGGGCAATCAGGGTTAATGAGGGCAAGGGTTATGTGCGGGCTGACCACATGGGTCCCGTATAGGTTTTATAAGGGGCCATCATGGGCTACGTTTGGGTAAACCTATCAGGGTCCCATGAAGGCTCACCACATGGGTTTTACAAGGACCGTAATTAGTCAGCTCCGGTACGAGAGCCCGTTTCACTCGAGGGCGCTACAAATTGAATGTTGGACGTCACCGTGGTAATGTATAGCCGTCAATTTGTACAGCTATTGCATTTTCGCTTTTCAACCCTAAATATTTGCATACAAATTAACATCTTACCAAATTGAGTGCATCTACCATAATTCCTAGCGGCAGCTAGTCCAATGATTTTATATCACCTTTGACGCCAACATCTCGCAATACCGTTCAAAATGACACCGTTTTACGCGATGAGACTACCATTGTTTACGCCATTTTAATGAATTTTTAGGTTAAAGTGTGTTAATTTTTATATTAAATATTAGCGTTTTAGTATTATATAATGATGCATTTTTTAACATCTCAGAGATAAGAGACTTATTTTATGGTTGAAAATCGGCAAAATAAGATTTATTTCTCAATCTATGACGGGAGGCCGTTCACTTGGAAACGCATTCCCGTTCCCAAGCCCGCTCTATTGAAATATCAAAATCATTCGTCAACCAGCGGAAGACGGACTCCCGTCACTTTATGCATCGCATGTGCAAAAATTGACGACAGTGCGTTACTAAATAGCACGCCCTCAAGCCGAACGCGGTCCCGTTCCGGAGCATACTGATAATGGGCTTCGTTTGGGTAAACCTATCAGGGTCTCATATAGGCTAATATCTTGGGACTCACATGGGTTACATCAGGGCAATTTAACGCATGTGCACTGACCTAGGTAATATTGGTTTCGTAACACTATGGATTGTATAATTATATATTTTATCAAATGATTCGATCTGCATCATGCACCATTCCATAATTAAATGGCAAGAAAGAACATTAATTCACAAAATACTATAGGCTACACATGAACAATTTTGTTGGAGAATGTTAATAAAAAGCCAGCTGTTTGAATTGTTCTCCTAATTTCATTTATTTTCTATGTAAATAATTCAATTATCAATTACCTAGTATTTAAAACCCTGAAAATATTGGCCATAATTAAACCCATCCATGCAAATCACCCATTGGACCCATGGGGCCAACTCGCATAGGCCCCTTTCCGACAAAGTGGCCAACATATTAAGGGTCCCATGTGAGGCCCACAAAGTGGCCCATAAAGGGCCCACTTAGGGCCCATGCATAAGTGTTGACTTGGAGTGACTTAGACATTTTCCGATAACCCCCTCATAGTTAGTGTTTCTACTGGGGCACTGAAAAGTTAACGCTAAGTTTGACCCCTAACTTTTTTTATCCCCCCCCCCCCCCCCCCCCCCCGTTTCTACTCGCGAAAAATTACCGCTAAGTTTATCGATAGGGCCACGACATTTGACCTTTTGTTATAACAAACATTGCCGCCCATCTGAAAACGACTAACTCACAATGCGTAGAATCCAGCGTGTACGTGTATACGTCCGGGTCACAGGACTTAAGATTTAACGGGTGGCTGTTTCTACTTGGAAATTTACCGTTAATTACCGTTAACAAACCTGTTTTGTGAAGGTTTTTGCGTTACAAAACTTGGCGTTAATGACCGCTATCTGGCTGTTTCTACGGGCAACTTAACGGTGATAACCGTTAAGTTCCCCCAGAAGAAACACGCCCTACGTATAGCGAGAAGATAATAATAATCGTCTCAGGCCACAACCTGAGGTGTGCCACTCAACTTGTCGATCGGAAGCCACTTAACTTTGGTTGGCATAGCCTTGGTGGCGCTATACTGTGAAGGCGTGATTGAAGGGCGGGGTTGTTTACATGTATAGTAAGGTAATTAATTAATACCGCGATAAAACAAAATCAGCGAATATCATTTACCTTGGCTCTCTTTTTTGCAATGCTACAAAAAGGCAAATCCGGAAATGATTATTTTTTACTAAAACAGTTGGGAACACATCACTTGGCATACTTTCTTTCCGGTTGAACCCCGGGGTTGAACCTCTGCTGGATTTTCAGTCGCCATTATTTTGGTCGTCTCTGCTCTCCGCCCTTGCATGTTACGACTGAATGTAAATCTACCGCGCGACCTTATTTTTGGATGGCATAGCCTTGGTGGCGCTGTTCTCGAATGACGTCAAATGCGTCAAATGACGGTCATATACGATTACCCTAATTGATGTAAATATGCAAACAGGACCTGTTTCGCTACTTACATCAGTATAGGACTTTCCTATCCCCAAATTAATAGAATCCATGCCACAACTGTGGAGGACTAATTCATGACTCGCCAAAATGAATGTTTGTTTTTAAAGCATTTATATATATATTTTATTTTATTCAAGTTCGGTTGGTCGGAGGATCTAATGATAATGAAGGCCGTGTAGAGATTCATAATAGAGGCGAATGGGGCACCGTGTGTGATGACTCATTTACTGAAACAGATGGCAATGTTGTTTGTCGAGAATTAGGCTATTCATCAGCACATTCGATCGTCACGGATGATAGATATGGATTGGGTACGTTAATCGACCGTCGAGCTCACTCAACCGTGACGTAGCCCACTTAGCGCACCCACTCGGTCTCAAACGTCCCTGTATAAGAGTAAGCCATCAGCGCCTGATTCCAGTTCTAGTTGCTATCACGAATACAGTTATTACGAGTAGAGTTGTTAAGAGAATAGTAAAAGCCGATTTTCCCACAGTGACTAAATGGCCGTTACTAAAATCGTGAATTTCACGGCGGATATAGGACTTACCCGAAAGTAAAGGTGAATCCTTCGTGCTTTAAAGTACCGATTAGAAGCGTACCGATACCCATAACATTCTCCAAAGCCTCATTTCTTGACATTATCCTCAAACATTTCTGGACAGAGGGGATGAGGTGCCATCCCTCCCACTTTTATATTTTGTCAGTTCAATGGTTCACTATTTATTTGTGAACCCCCCCCCCCCCCCCCCCCCCCTCTAAAATGCGTTGCTTAGGCTTCACATGGTCACACTGAGTGCTACATTCAAACTTATTGAGATCGTTAGAATCTTCAGATACTTACATTGGGATAGGTTTGTCTCATTTTAGCCGTAGATAACATGTTCAAGGTGTCCGTGCGTATTTTTATATTAGCAAATTTAAATCAGCTTTCTAATAATTTAATGATAGTAATTATAGGCTATTAATATCAATGATAATGACAATAAAAATGCTATTAATATTTTCAACGTGTTTTCTCTCTCGATCAACACAGCTTCTGGACTGATATGGTTAGATGATGTTCAATGTAGAGGTTCTGAGTCGTCACTGGGTGATTGTCCGGCATTACCATGGGGAGATAATAATTGCGGTCACAGTGAAGATGTTGGAGTTATTTGTGTGTCTGGTATATTTTTCTCTTTTTTGTAATATATTAAATAGAATGAAGAGGAAAACTAACGAAGGCTCTAAAGTCTATGTTTATCGCTGCGTCAATTGAATTAATGGTATCTCCTAGAACAATGATGGAGCCAAACTGAAAGCCGATGAACCAGGAAACTGTCGGCCTGAATGAAACTATAGCTTGATCAGTTCCAAATTGGCGAAACCTGTTTACAGCAGCGAATGAATTCAGAAGAACATCGCGTGAAAAATGCTCGCATGGCGCAATATGGCGCGCGATGGCGCAGTGTCATTGTATACGTGACGCTTGCGTATGCCAAAATATCGCTTATACGCTTGGATTACTTTTGCGCGCGGATAGATAAAAACCGAATATTTCTCGCCAATTTGGAGCTGATTGAACTATAGTCACTTTGAACTTCTCACAGACAAAGCATTGACCTGACACACTTAATTTCCAAGAAATCGGGGGTGGGGTGGGGCTACTCTATTATTGTTGATGTGGTGTACCGCTGGAGTTGTGAAACCCCGACCCATACTTAATAGGTCTTCTACCTCAAACAACGTTAGATCATCTCGCTACGCTCACAGCACGGTACTAATGTAGCATGACTAGTGTAGTATGGACATACACTGCCCCGCAAAAGTATTTCTCCCCCTGGAAGCTTGCAAGTTATCACTGTGTTGTCGACAAAGTATTAAACCATCAGACCTAATTACCATTTCATTGTGTTCATTGTACATTTTATGCCAAGCCAATTATCATTTATACATTTTTGCACATGGAGTTTTCTATCACCAGTTGATCTCAGTTGAAAATTCCCATAGCGTTACACTGCCGATAATGAGCTAATTGATATTCATGAGGTGATTTACTACAACAATTTTACATTGGAATTTTGACTTGTGCTCGATATAATCATGAATTGTAATGCTTTTAAATCATGAATCTGAATAGGAAACATGAATTTAATGGTATCAAATGTACAATGAACACAATGAAATGGTAATTGGGTCTGATGGTTTAATACTTTGTCGACAACACAGTGATAACTTGCAAGCTTCCAAGGGGAGAGATACTTTTGCGCGGCAGTGTACGAGCGTGCTTCCAAAAGCACTGACTATACAGTGTGTCCAAAGACTCGGGCAACACTGGACAGCTTGTAACGAAAAAAGTAGGAATAATGGCTGCTTCATATTTAAGGGTATAAAATATAATATATTTGACCTTAATTTGTGAAATTGTGAGACCAATCTGATGTCAACCACTATGAAATACACAGCTTTGAATAGAGCGTGGTCAGAACGCGTTTTAGCCTTTCAGGGATTCGATTTTTTTTAAATATCTTAATTATATTGTCAAACTTCTATTTGGAGAGAGTAAAGTATGATGTATATGTTAATATATTTTAGAAGCTGTGACAATATCTTTGATTATGAACAATAAAATGAGATTATTATTTACATAAAGTTTAAAACAAAACGCTCTTTGCTATGACGTGGTGTAATTTATTGTTGAATATTCAATTAAGAAACATAAACCCAAATGTAAACAGATGGACATTTAAATTAAATTAATTTGACCTAAGTTTAACATTTTCGACAGAAGTTATTTCGGAGAATAAACTCAATGCAAGGAAAAATGCGTATAACGCACAAATGCAACGTATTGGTGGTTTATGAAAAATCGGGACAAACGGGTTCTGAATATGCTATATTCAAATATTTGTATTTCCTAAAGTTGATATCAGATTGAGCTCACAATTTAACCAATTAAAGACATATATCTTTCATATTCCTAAATATAAAGCAGTTATGTTTTCTACCTCTTAAGTTACAAGCTCTCCAATTTTTAGAAACGTTGTACTACTATTCGTCGCTGTTCTGACATAACGACACATTACAACAGAATTAAGTAAAGTGATGTGTCGTTATGTCAGAACAGCGACGTATTCATTGACATTTTACTAAGTCATTAAAAACTATACACTAGTTAAGATTAGGTTGCTCTGCCGCCATTACATATTTTTAGTATTTGAATTTTGTAGACAATGCAGTTCGTTTAGTCGGTGGATCTAGTGATCATGATGGACGTCTGGAGATTTACCACAATGGTGAGTGGGGCACTGTGTGTGATGATAGCTTTGACGTTACAGATGGAAATGTTGTATGCAAACAGCTAGGTTTTGGATTCGCTTTAATTGCAGATCATAATTCACTTGAATCGGGTAAGCAATAAAGTATTATTAACTGTTGTTAAAGCTCGTTAAAGGCCCTGTCACACCATAACGTATCGCCTCAACGTATGCCAACGTATGCGAAATATCGAAAAATACGTTGGTGTACGTTGGCGTACGCTGATATAAGTTAGGGGTACGTTGGGGATACGTCGTTTACGTTAAGAGCACGCTGTGATACGCTGTGACAATTTGGACCACGAAAAAAAAAATTCTCGACGTACTCAACGTGTGCTTAATACGTTCTGCATAAGTTCACGGTAAGTTTGTGGTACGTTAAATATACGTTGACATACGCTGACATACGTTAGTGGTACGTTACTCGTACGTTACTCGTATTTGGTATACGTTGATGAACGTAGGCTGGGGGAAACGTACAGCCAACGTAGTGATAACGAGTTGATAACGTATATGTGCCGTATGTCTAACGTATGCCTGACGTATTTCCAACGAGTTTCGACGTATTCTCACGTATTCACCTTATGCCGGGCGATCGTGTAAGGCCCTGTCACGTATCCATAGCGTATCCATAGCGTATTGAACGTATACCTAGCGTATGACTAACGTATTGATAGCGTATCACTAACTTATAACATACTTATGCGAGCGTATGACTAACGTATGATTAACGTATACTTAACGTATTCGTAGCGTATGTCTGCCGTGTTCGACGTATCGTCAGCGTATCCTCGACGTACAACGAACACGTGGCTTATTATGCCGCTGTAGCACGTATAAATACCGCGCCGATCTCACATTACATGTCATCAATCAGTTAACATGCCACCCAAGAAGAAGCAAGCAACCAGGGGCCGAGGCCGAGTAGGATGAAAAAGCAAGAAGGCCAAGACAGACCATGAAGAAGTGAGGATGAGATACTCAAGGGACCCATTTATATACTCAAACCCTCCATAAGTTCCCAAAACGCCGAATGCGCGCTAGCTGTACGGTAGCCCTGTCACACCATGGCGTATCGCCTGAACGTATAACAACGTATGCGAAATATCGAAAAATACGTTGGTGTACGTTGGCGTACGTTGGTGTACGCTGAAACAAGTTAGGGGTAAGTTTGGGATACGTCGTATACGTTAAGAGCACGCTGTGATACGTTGTGAAAATTTGGAACACGTCGAGCCCGCGAAAAATTATTGAGCATGTTCAAAATTTCTCGACGTACTCAACGTGTGATTAACTTACGTTCTGCATAAGTGCCCGATAGGTTCGTGGTACGTTAGACATACGTTTACAAACGCTGACATACGTTAGACATACGCTGACATACGTTAGAGGTACGTTAATCGTCTTAAGTTGTAGGTTGGACATATAGATTTACCCTTCTAGATATTTTAATAGTTATCATCTAGGCTGCGTTTACTTGAACTGGCAACACTTGTCCCGCCGTGTACGAAACTCAATTTCTGCAACGGCATAAGTCACGTGTTCGTTGTACGCCGAGGATACGCTGAGGATACGTCGAGCACGGCAGACATACGCTACGAATACGTTGGTCATACGCTCGCCGATCGCATACGCTGTGATACGCTGTCATAAGTTTGTTATAAGTTAGTGATACGTTATCAATACGTTAGTCATACGCTATGTATGCGTTTAATACGCTATGGATACGTCCATTCCATCACCGATGTTGACGCAATTCGTTGGGAAGTTGGACGTTCTTGGACGTTCTCGGACTCTGACAATTTTCGAGCTATTTTTTGAATACGTCGGCATACGTTCAGGCTACGTTCAGGCCATACGCTATGGTGTGACAGGGCCTTAACGAATACAACTTATGCCAAATGAATGCCCAACGTATGCCTATCGTGATACGGCTGGTAAACGTAACGTGTCTCCGCTGCAGTGGCGTACCCAGCTTTTGGAAACTGGGGGGGGGGGGGGGGGGGGCGGTGGGCGGTGGGGGACGACCATAGTTGTACCGACGAAAGGCATGATATACCGACAAATTTACAGACTCCAATCGTAAACATTGTACAATTTCCCCCCGTCAGCAGCCGAAATCTTGATAAGTGGGGGATTGGGGGGTTGGGAGGGGGTGGGGGAGGGGTGTAGATATGAGGTTGTCCACGAAAACGGCAGACAAAAATCGCACAGTCAAAACGCAAATCTACCGACGGAGGCTCAGATTTACCGACGGGGTTATTCCAGCCCCGGATCCCCCTGGGTACGCCACTGCTCCGCGGACCTATAAATATTGAGCGTATAGTCTGGACTTTGCCAAATTTTGAGAGAAAAATTCATTACGCTAAGCATAAGCCATATTCGCTACCATGTGACAGGTGTTAAGCGAACAGGTTGATTTACCGGTGATCAAAACAAGCAGATAGGCTGGACGTATATGGCCGGACAGCTGACGAACACGAACGAATGACAATTTACACGATCGTATATGGAGGCATTAGTGTGTCATATCCGCCTAAACCCCAGATAACGAATGACAACTTACACAAACGTATATGGAAGCATAAGTGTGTCATTTCCGCCTAAACCCCAGATAAGGGACCTAAACCCCGGATAAGACGTGCCTTATCCGAGGTTTACGATCCTTATCTGGGGTTTAGGGACGTAAACCCCAAACCCCAGATAAGGCACCTTATCCCTAGTTAACGCTCTTTATCTGGGGTTTACGTCCCTAAACCCGAGATAATGATCGGAAACCCCAGATAAGGCGCCTTATCCGGGGTTTATGATCCTTATCTGGCGTTTAGGGACGTAAACCCCCAGATAAGGCGCCTCATCCCTAGTTAACGCTCCTTATCTGGGGTACGTACACCCAATTTATCTAAACGTACACTCAATTAAAAAAAACGTCGGGCACACCACGTTAGCTCTATTATGGTACTGTCAGTGCCGGGTAAGCTGGGCGGCCCCGTACCGTCTAATAATGTTTTCATTTCTTTATGTCAAGTTACAATTTACTACCTGTTGGTGTACGTTCGTGTAAGTTATCCTTCGTTCGTGAATATTTGGCATACGTTGTATTCGTTTGCGGTTCGCTAGGGGTTCGCAGAACGCAGAAGTTCGCTGGGGTTTAAGAAAATGTGTGAGCATGTTCAAAAATTTGAGCATGTTCAAAAATTTGAGGGTGTCAACGTAGTGATCAATGCGCTTTGTATACGTTGAGAATTCGCTGCGTGAACGTTTCGCACGTTGGGTGTAGGTTTCTTATAATGGCCCTGTTAAGGCCCTGTCACAACATGGCGTATCGCCTGAACGTATGCCAACGTATGCGAAATATCGAAAAATACGTGTGACAGGCCCTTATTTAATTCGTTGGAAAGTTGGACGTTCTTTTGGAATCTGACAATTTTCGTGCTATTTTTTTGTATACGTCGGCATACGTTCAGGCCATACGCCATGGTGTGACTGGGCCTTTACTTTACTAATTTATCCTTCTAGATATGTTAATAGTTATCATTTAGGCCGCGTTTACTTTAACTGGCAACACTTGTTCCGCCGTGTACGAAACTCAATTTCTACAGCGGCATAGGTCACGTGTTCGTGAATACGAATACGTTAAGCATACGTTGGTCACGTGTTCGTGAATACAAATACGTTAAGCATACGTTGGTCATACGCTCGCATACGCTGTGATAAGTTTGTTATAAGTTAGTGATACGCTTTCAATACGTAAGTCATACGCTATGTATACGTTCAATACGCTATGGATACGTCCATTCCAACAGCGATGTCGACTTGTCCTATGCAATTCGTTGGGAAGTTGGACGTTCTTGGACTCTCACAATTTTCGAGTTTTTTTGTATACGTCGGCATACGTTCAGGCCATACGCCATGGTGTAAAGGCCCTGTCACACCATAGCGTATGGCCTGAATGTGGCCTGAACGTATGCCGACGTATTAAAAAAATAGCCTCGAAAATTGTCAGAGTCCAAGAACGTCCAACTTCCCAACGAATTGCGTAGGAAAAGTCGACATCGGTGATGGAATTAACGTATCCATAGCGTATTGAACGTACATTATACATACATAGCGTATGACTAACGTATTGATAGCGTATCATTAACTTATAACAAACTTATCACAGCGTATCACTGCGTATGCGAGCGTATGACCAACGTATGCTTAACGTATTCGTAGCGTATGTCTGCCGTGTTCGACGTATGCTTAACGTATTCGTAGCGTATGTCTGCCGTGTTCGACGTATCCTCAGCGTATCCTCGGCGCACAACAAACACGTGACTTATGCCGCTGCAGACATTGAGTTTCGTACACGGCGGAACAAGTGTTGCCAGTTCAAGTAAACGCAGCCTAGATGATAACTATTAAAATATCTAGAAGGATAAATCTATAGGTCCAACCTATAACTACTCTAACGTATGTCAGCGTATGTCAACGTATGTCGAACGTATGTCAGCGTATGTAAACGTATGTCTAACGTACCACGAACCTATCGGGAATTTATTAAGAACATATTAAGCACACGTTGAGTACGTCGAGAAATTTTGAACATGCTCAATAATTTTTCGCGGGCTCGACGTTTTCCAAATTTTCACAGCGTATCACAGCGTGCTCTTAACGTAAACGACGTATCCCCAACTAACCCCTAACTTATATCAGCGTACACCAACGTACACCAACGTATTTTTCGATATTTCGCATACGTTGGTATACGTTCAGGCGATACGCCATGGTGGGACAGGGCCTTTAAACATGTTTAACATTTTGAGCGTGTGACATGCGTTATGATCAATACGCTATGTATACGTTGAGCATTCGACATGTGAACATTTCGCACGCTGAGTGAAGGTTTTTTCTTACGCACCGTATATGGCCGAACAATAATAATAATAATAATAATAATAATAATAAACAGGCATTTAAAAGACGCATTTCAAACCGCAAGGAAACTCAATGCGCCGCACAAAGATAAAATCAATAAAATAACAATTTAGATAAAAAACTAAAAATTAAGAAAAATGCACAACCTGTACAATCATAAAATACCATAACAAAATAAGCAACGTACAACGAATAAGCAACGTACACCCAACATGCGAAACGTTCACGCAGCGAATGCTCAACGTACATAGCGTATTGATCACTACGTTGTCACCCGCTCAACATTTCGAACGTACACCCAAATTTCAAAAACGTCGGGAACACGTTGGCTGCATACGCAACAATGAGACAGGGCTTTAATTTCATGAATTTATAATATGTTTACGTGATTAAAGCCAAAAGCCGCAGGACAGTGTGCTCGCTGCGTACGGATCACCATTCGTTATTTACCGGATATCACGTTCATGATTTTTCATTTCTTTCTTGTCCACTGATAGGTTCTGGGTCCATCTGGTTAGATAACGTAGCATGTACTGGTACCGAATCTTCTCTTGCTAGCTGCAGCCATTCTGGATGGGGAGTTCACAATTGCGCACATGCAGAGGATGTCGGGATTGTGTGTGTTCAGGGTAATATTCTAGTTTAAACTAAGTCACAAATTAAAATTACGCTAAACAACTACCAGTATTACATGCGCAATACACACTAAAAGCCTAAATCTATTGTCCATCAAACATTATGAAATGTGGCTTTTTTGATAACATTCTGCATATTCTCCGTTCAGTACCGTTAGAAGTAGTCTCATTATAACGGACATTGCTTGACCTTTGCAGATAATCTGATTCGGTTAGTTGGTGGAAGTGTAGCCTACGAAGGTCGTCTAGAGATCAAGCATAATGACGTATGGGGTACTGTTTGTGATGATGCTTTCTCGTTAACGGATGGCCACGTGGCATGTAGACAGTTAGGCTTTGGATTAGCTTCACGGATTGTGACCGATGATTCATTTGGATCAAGTGCAGGTAGGTGAAGACATCAACAGTGCTATTATTTTCCCGAAGAGCGAGGAAATAGTACCGTTATCAATCCAGTTCCCGTCTCCAACTATTGAAAAGTAGCGTCTACACAGCGTCACGCTACGGTGCGCAGGTACACTGCGCGAGATGCACCGGCGGTCCTAGAACGAGGTTAATTGCTAAAAAAAGAGGTACTGTCCAACTACAATGGGCCCACGTCACATGAGGTTGAGCTCGCGTAAAGTTCGCCTGCTCAACCTCACCCCAAAACGGTGCCGTGGTTATCCGTTGTGCGCACTACGTCATCTCGACCTCAAGACTGTGATTGATTCGTGCTCAAACGTGAGAACTGAAAAACTCATGAGCTTTTCCACGCACCATCACGCCCCACTGCGTCGGTGGTTATGGCGCAGCGGGAGCACTGCGTTGGTGGACACAGCGTGACGATCGTTAAAAATGCTTCAGTTTAAATTTGACCAATCAGGTTCTTTGGTGTTGTTGGTTGGCAGTATTTTGTGAGTTCAAGCATGCGTGCGCAGCCTGATCGAAGTGCGCCCACGTATGTTGAACTGTGGCCAGGAGATTATGTGCCGTAGGTCCATTGATCATGTAACGTACTCTTAACCTATCAACGAGCAAGAAAACGGTATATGGATTGCAAAGGTATCACAGGTACTAGTTAATTGTTAATTCTGACCTTTTCATAGACAATGATGATAAAGAAATTTTGTGTGCAAAATGGACCTTTATGTCGGGCCCTTATGATAACAATGATTATTAAGAAATAGCATAACATACTTAATAAGTAAATTGTGACCTATTTCCTTCCCCTCAAACGATTTATTTTTTCTATATTTTCAAGCTTTCAAGTATTTCAGAAATGCAATTTGAATAGTCTTTTATAACCATTATCATAATCGAAATCCAGTGATTCTTCATAACCACCGTACCCACAAAAGTCGCAATGACATGCTAAAATAAATGTGACTATGATTTGTCTTTCCTTTTTACTAAGATTGTGCGGCGATCTGGTTAGATGACGTGGCATGTATTGGCACTGAATCTTACTTGGCTAATTGTACCCACCCTGGATGGGGAGTCGAGAATTGTGCCCACTCCGAAGACGTCAGTATTGTATGCGTTGAGCATGGTATGGTATTTGTATGGTCGTGTGAATACTATTTACTTACTAATGTATAGAATGTATAAATAAAGAAGATCTGTACTGGTGATCTGAAGCATCTTGACCTTTTGCTTACACCTTAATCAGTAAATCACACCAATACAGGCTTGGAACTTTATATGGTACCAGCCGGATCAATCCACCGGGATTGAGGTCTGCCTTTCTTTCTCTTCCCTTCAATCATGCCTTGCATGATCATCTTCTCTAGGTTGTTACCCTTGCGACGTGAGATATGGCCAAAATAGCTCAGCATTTGGGTGTTGATAGCATAAAGAAGTCATTTAGACACCCCTATTTCTTCAATAATACTGGCATTGGTCCTTCTCATTGTCCATGAGATGCGAATATGATAATACCGTTGTTTAATTGAATTTAGTAATAATACTTTAAATGCATATAGAACTTTACAACTTTGTTATGAATATACAGTTGACACTATCCCACCCGAGATCATCGGCTGCCCTTCTGATCAAACCACTACTTACGAATTAGGACAACGAGGTATTGCCATCAGTTGGACCGAACCTCAAGCTACAGATGACTTGGGATATTCCACACTAATGAGTAGATCACACCAATCAGGAGATGTATTTATAGAGGGCTCTACTACGGTCAGTTACATATTTAGGGATGCAACTGGCAATGAGGCTGTTTGCACCTTCGATGTTACAGCTAGCATTGGTAAATAAGACATTCAAGTGTAACATTTGTCATGTTTATAATGGGCAGTTACATGTTTGGGGATGCAACTGGCAATGAGGCTGTCTGCACCTTCGATGTTACAGCAAGCATTGGTAAATAAGACATTCAAGGGGCATTGAGAAATACGTATGGGAGTGCGCCCTTATTTCCAGGAAATTGGGTCTTTTGCACCAAAGTAATACTTAGGCATTATACTAAAATCTGAAACCGTTTACCTTAATTCGCAGTAGATCATGTAATATTTCACAATTTGGTAATTTCGATGTAAAATCACATCGAAATTAGCAGAATTCGGCACATATGGCTTCACCAGAATGTCAGCGCCATCACTTCCACCCTTTTTATTGAAATATTACGTTCAGGGTTCTATTATACCTTATCTATTGAAACTTTTGTTCATTCTTCAAATTTCATTTTTATCAGCAATCTCTCCGTGCCCTTTAAATAGCAAGTTGCGAAATCAAGTGAATAGAACATATGATTTTAATAGAAAATTCGATCACTTGAGCAAATCTTATATTTTGTTATACAATTATGTTACGGGTGAAACAACCACACCTAAGTATTGTTTCAAAATATTATAGGCACTAATTTAAGGTTGGTTACTGCGTACGGACTATTCTAAGGTTCTTGTTTGAAATCGCTGACTTTGTTTTGGCACCAAGGGATTGCCCCGAGGGGGCGGTACGCCCCCGAGGGGCAATCCCGAGGTACCAAAACAAAGTCAGCGATTTCAAACAAGAACCTTAGAATAGTCCGTACAAAGTCACCAATCTTATTCATAACTGTCATTTAATGTTGATTAGCATACAAATTGTAATAATAAGTTATTCTAAAGGTTTACATTTCCTCCTGAGGTAAATAAACACCACCCCATTGAATAATGGAGCAATCTAGGGAGTTCCCACCGCACGTCATTGTTTTTCTCCGGATTGACCAATAGCAGAGAAGCTCTTATAAAGAACTTTTATATGCATGTTCGGGGGCCACAAATTAACCTAGTTTTTGATTTGCAAGCAATCACAGAAAATAAATAAACAAACAACAGAAGTTTCAAGTTCATTCCCGATCCTGTAAAGAATTCAGAAGCAGGAAACATCAATTTTGCCGATTGGATATAATATTATACATGTTATATGAAATATGACTTCATACCCTGGACGAATATTTCGTCTCAGATCTACCGTGCGAATAAGTTTTTGAAGTTTTATTTCATCATTGAAAAAGTCAACGAAAATGATGTCTCATCATGATCATGGATCCATGGATCAAAGTCGAATCACTTCAACAACCTTCTTATGTTTATAGTCATGATGGAGAAATATAATAAAAATTGCAGCTAAATCGTATTGTACGTGTCCATTCTTTGTATTACCTGCTTGTTTAGAGACGACGTTCGGTGTTCGGTGAGTAATGATTGATGGCCTAGACCTACATTCATGTTAATTAGGATCGCGAGTCTTTTTGACAAACAAAGTATGTTGTCTTGCACTAGTATTAGTTGCAGTGTTACTGTTTGTCAAGTGTTGACAAAAAATAAATGGATTGTCATAGACGGGATGGCTATTATAGGCCTAGCTAGGAGTAGGCCTTTGAGCCTAACATTTTTAAATCTTGTCAGTTTCGGTTTTACAACAAAAATGGATGACGCCTGATTTCGATTTTGAATACGTTTCTTGAATTGAAACATTTATACCTTTGATGAGATATATTCCTGCCCTGTTTATCAGGGGTTTTTTTCCGTGCCAGTCACATACTTATTCTAGTTACACTGATGTTTGATACGGCCGTGTTTGCTGTGAGTGTGATACTGAGTAGTGAGTACACACACAACGTTAGAGCGGTGTTTAGCTTACAATCGCTTGATACATGACATACATTGCCACGGTACGTCCTCGTCACTTGTGGTGTCATGGGGGTTCATGAAGAATGAACATGGTGAAGCTTACTGTACACAATTTCACCGAGTCTGTTGCTGAGGAACGTTCAGTTACCAGTAATCTGAGTGTAGGGCAGGCTAGCCGCTGCGATGGCGGTACAAACACACGCCAGTTATTCAAACCATGTAGACCAAATTTGCCGATCAGCATTGAAATTTTTCAACGATATAAAAATGTTGTTGTGTTTTCATGTAGTATTTATTGTTGAAAGCAAGACGCTATCCTGGGTTGAACGGTACCGCCTCGAGTAGTTGTGTCACGTGTATCCATGTTCAGGGCCCACTCAAGCAAACATCTGCCTCTTGTTACCATGCGACGTCACTCAAAACGCCCCGCCCCAGGTCATTCAATTTTGGAGGTCTTGGCAATATATCAATAACCTGCGCTGGGCGTGCGCGTTTCCATATAACGATCAATTTGAGTGGAAGCGCAGTGGTACGCACATATTCAAAAGTTATGAATTTAAAATCGTTCATATTTACAGTTGATACCATCGCGCCTGTGATCATCAACTGTCCATCTGATCAAATCATTACGTACGAATTAGGGGAAGGAGGTGCTGCCATCAGTTGGTCCGAACCGCATGCTACAGACATCTCAGGAAATGCCATCTTAATCAGTAGATCACACCAGTCAGGACAGATATTTACCAATGGATCTACGATAGTTCGTTATGTATTTGAGGATGCAACTGGCAATGAGGCTGTTTGTACCTTCGTTGTAACTGTGAATGAAGGTGAGATGTCGTGTTGTAAACTTGTGCCAATACACACTTCACATGATCAAAGTTCCAGAATCAAAATTGATTCGAAATAGGCAGAAAAATGTATTTTTCCAAATGTATAGACAGACATGTACAAAATGGTAGATCTGGGCCCTATTTCATAACACTTTCATAAAACCGACTTTTATATCAAGTCGGTTTTCCCAATAGATTACAGATTTGCCAGTGAACTCCCACTTTATTTCACCTTGCTAGTATGCCTTTAAATATGAGTGGTCATAGTATAAATGTGTAAGGTTAGTCGTCTAAGATTACACTTAGTACGCGTAAGGTAACACGTAGTACGTGTAAGGTTAGAGGTAGAACGTGTAAGATTAGACGTCTAAGATGTATATTAGGCGTAAGCTGTATCTTAGACGCCTAAGATAACATTCTCGCTTTATTCCGTTAACAATTGTGCACTTTGGATTTAATATTTGCAAACAAGTATTAATCAAAGTGGAGGGTGGGGGAGGAAGGAGAAACAAGGACAAAACCATATTGGTTATCCTGCAAGCTTATGGGTTTTTTATTGAATAAACCCTATTTACCTTGATTTGTTCAAAAAATCGAGGTACTTCTGCCGTTTCTTTCTTGTTTCCGTCAAACCCATCATACAAAATGCTTCTTCTCCTACAGTTTACATGCTATAATCACCAGACTCGGTCAGTAGGACCCTCTACCAGACTTTCATTACAAGACCTCACAGTTTGGGGTCAAAACGTGATTTTCACTTAAAATGCCCTTGCAATTTAGTGAAATGACCTAGGATCGTCAGAATTGGCCAACATAATACTTATGATCGTACGCATATATATAATAGGTTTTTGAAATCAAAAAGTTGTTGGGGTCACTAGGGGTCAAAATATTTATTTTCTTACCATATCACTTAAAATGCTTCTTTTCTCAGAGGAAATGGCTGATGAATGTCAGAATTGGTCAAAAGATTCCTTAGGACTATGCACATACAGCGATCTCAGCGATTACAATTGACGTGTCGTACGGGGTCACTAGGGTCATTGACCTATACAGGGGTAAAATGTGAGATATGCTCCGATTTGGACAGCACTTGTTCCATCCTTTCTGATTTGATGAGACAAGAAAAAAGTCAAGAGGTCAGGAACAGGTCAGTGGAGGCCATTGAACTTTCTTGGAGACCCATCTACAAAATGCTTCTTCTCCTACAGTTTACATGCTACAATCACCAGATTTGGTCAATAGGACCCTCTACCAAAATTTCATTACAGGATCTTGCAGTTTGGGGTCAAAGGTCACAAGGGGTCACTAGGGGCAAACACGTGATTTTCACTTTCAACGCCCTTGCAATTTAGTGAAATGACCTAGGATCGTCAAAATTGGTCAACATATTTCTAATGACCGTACGCATATATAATAGTTCGGTTTTTGAAATAAAAATATATTTGGGGTCACTAGGGTCAAAATGTTGATTTTCTTACCATATCACTTAAAATGCTTCTTGTCTCAGAGGAAATGGCTGATCAATGTCAAAATTGGTCAAAAGATTCCTTGGGTACATGCACATACAGCGATTTAAGCGATTAGAATTGGCGTGTCGTATTAGGAGTCATTGAACTTTACATGGGTAATACTCAAGACATGCTCCGAATTAGATCGGACCTGTTTTATCTTGTTTCGTTCGATAAGGCAAGAAAAAAGTCAATCATCATAACCAGGTCACTAGGGATCATTTTCTCATTAAAATCAAGGTGCCCTGGTCTAAGACGAGCACTAGAACTAGTTGTAAACTGTATTTGCTCATCTTCGACGTGTAAGAATTATCTTAGACGACATTAACCTTACACGTATATGTTTATACTATGTCCACTCATATTTAAAATTGTTTTAATCCCAAAGGAATTGTGAAAAGTGTCAGCTTTAGACAAAATTTTGCTTATTTCTAGTATATTTCTTTCATTTGTCAGAAGATTAAATAAATTAGATACACTTGATTAAGACAACATTGTTGCGGTTCTGTATATATTAATGTCAACACAAGGGCAGCTACAATCCATCCACTTTTTTATTCACACAATCTTCCAATGTTTCATCATCATAATGCAGTTGGTATCAGACGGCAATTTGCAACAACGCCTGATGTAGAGATAATCCTGTGATTTGATCTCCCACGATACCTTTGGTTGTCCTCCATCCTTGTAGGTTGAATTTACCCAGAAATATTTTGATTTTAATATAAATATGCCAATTTATGTTTACAGATGATACCGCCCAACTTCTAATTACTGATTGTCCATCTGATCAAACTTATAAGTACCAATTGGGACATCAAGGTGTTGACGTCAGCTGGTACGAACCACGTGCCACAGACGCCTCGGGACCCGTCACCTTAATCAGTAGATCACATGAGTCAGGACAGATCTTTACAGATGGTGCTACGACTGTTAGTTACATATTCGCGGATGGAACTGGCAATGAGGCTGTCTGTACCTTCGTTGTAAAAGTCAGTTTAGGTAAGATGTTGAGGCGATTAGTGAATTTCGATAAACTATTACTACGTTGAGAGGACTTTTCAGAGCCACCATCTGAACGGCTCTTTTCAGAGCCACCATTCTTTCACAAGTAGGAAAGAGGCACCTACTCTCAAATCATCGGGCAAGGGGCAGCCAAAATGATGATAATAATAGAGAAGAGGCAATCTCTATGTTTTGCTTAATAATATAATAATTTGGTCCTAAAGAAGTCAGAGCTAATCCTGACGAAAGCTTGACAGTTTTAACTTGTCCGACGGCGAACCCGTTTTCCGTCGTAAAAGCCTATGTCACAATTTGAACTCTTACTATTTTGATGTCCCCTGAAGATGGCTTAGGGAGCAGTTCCATTTATACGCGATAAATTTATCGCGACTGTATCGGGGCCTGATATGTTTTGGACCCGATGTTTTTCAAGTTGATTCGCGATAAAATAGTCATCAGGCCCCGATAAAATAGCCATCGGGGCCCGATACGAGGCCTCTGCTAATCCCTGGGGTATGTTTAGCAAATAGAGTGGGACGTTGTTTAGCAAATACACGAGGATAATACAATTTACGTTAAACATCCATAATCAATAACATTATCTCTAAAAACATGAAATGCTGAATTTGTACCTTACAACTAGAATAAATAGCCCGAAGCTCTATTTACATACCGACCACTTATCTTTCGTTATATTTAAACAAGCGGTAATACGCTACTCGATAAATAATCCTTTGCTTCGCGCAACTGTACGCGATAAAAATCTCATCGGGGCCTGATAAAAAACTCATCGGGGCCCGGAACATTCGCGCAATTTTTATCGCGTACAAATGGAACTGCTCCCTTATGATTTTCTTTTCAAAACAGATAAGACGACCCTTGCCATATCCAGCGTTACCACCGCTTCATTTCTAGTCTTTGCTTTTGTGGTTATTGTGATCTTGTATCTGCGGAAGAAAAGGCAAGTAATAATAGGGATTAACTTGATAGAGCGCTTGTAGGCCTAGTAAAGGTTTACAAGAAAGCATCGCCATTTTTTCGACTTTGAAAATGCCTTCAAACATGTGCGTCGTAATGTGGTCGATCGATCCATATTGACATTTCTTCGTATTTATGACAAATACAAAAATATTACAATTTAAAATAAGTACTTTATGACAAGATATTTGAAGGAGAATCGCACATTGAATCGGAGCATTACGTCCTATTCATTCCATGTTAACAAATTCAGTGGCCTACCTCTCATGAAACATGTCTGTGTTTTCTTTCTAAAAATCTTAAATACACTTTATATTCCCGCAGCTAATCCAAAACACAGATAACCTTTGTTCAAGCCCGTAGAAGATTTAAGGTATTCCCACAATGCATTGCGCGAACGCCAGCCAACTAAAGCTTTTTCACACGATGCATTTGTCGAGCTCTTAAGTTTTAGAAATAAGAAAAATGAACACTGATAACTAATGTATTCTTTGATGTTAACTAGAACCTCAGAGTTCCAACGGTGAATACGCTATGAAGCCATGATTGTGTGCATATGTTTATGGGAATCGAGTCAAATTAGAGACCAAATTAACGGCATTTTGCAAAAACGCAATGCATTGTGGTGGTGTCTTTAAAATCTTCTTTGATTCAAGCCAAGCCACAAATCAGCATCACAACCTCGAATCACAACAGTGCTAATAATTCTTATCACGTTTCTTAAATTGCAGACAGCAGTCGGTCTCTAATGGCATGAATGGTATTGAGCTGCTGATTGTGTCCAAGTTTAACCTTCCGGCACCAGTGATGAAGAGTAAATAAAGTGGAGAGAAGACCAGACTTTGTTGTAACAAATCGCAATCGTAAAAAAATGATAATATACATACACAGGTTTTACTTCAATTGACATCAATTTCTCCGTCACATGGTGTCGGTAACTTTGCAACTTTAAAAAAGCAAATCTAGCTGTAGTTTTTGGATACCATATTAATCAGGATATTTGTGTGTAAAATAGTTTTTATTTATTTGTTAGTACCAATTAAATATATTTGGATGAAATATTTATAAACTAAAGTCTATTATACAGCCAATGAAAATGGTTGTGTTATTCCTGGCCTGACTTATGTATTTATATTTACTCAGTGTTGTTTTAGAGTCATGCGTTATCGTTCATAAATTTGGGTGAAAATGTGTGACCTGATATGTTATTTTTGAAAAAAAGGCAATGGTTTGGCTGTCATTCTGGGTTTTTAAAAATTATATCGTAGGATCAAATGTTCAACTAGAGTAAAAACAAAAACAAGGATGTGAACGAGAACGAGAAGGAGAGCGAGAGCGAGAACGAGCGAGAACGAAGACGAGAACGAGAACAAGAACATAAACAAAATAATACGAAACGAAAATAAACAAAACAATAATCAACCAAAAATGGTAGTTTCTATCACCTGGAGCCGTTATTGTGCCCTGTACAGGGGTCAAAAGGTCAAATTGTATAGGCGTATATAGGGATTGTATAGGCGTATAAGGATTGTATAGGCGTATATAGGGATTGTGACCTTTTGGCTCTGTATAAGGAACAAAAACGATTCCAGGTGGTAAAAACTACAATTTCTTTAACCCTCGTGATCTGACGAACAATTTGAGATATCGTTTGTCAAAATCGGAACATGTTCAAATTTTGACCCCAATAGCAAAGGTCAACGACATTTTCACGTTTTGCTCAATATCTCAGTTACCACACATCGGACGTGGGACAAACTATACATTTTTTGGAATCCTTGTGCTCAGACAAACAATTTGGTATGCTTCTTAGCTTAATTGAAACAATTTGAACTTTTGATCCCCCAGTATGGAACGGCCATATTGGAATTGGCCATTATGGCAGTCCCAAAAGGCCCAAATTTTGGCATCCATCAAAAATCAAAAGAGTAACATATGGACCAAATTTGGTGCTTTTAGAAGAATGTGAACCAAATATCCCTTAGCCCCCACCCAACTATCCTGAGAAACTCTTCTATTAACAGGGGTACGAAGGAATCACTTGACTTCATCAATAGCACCGACATCTCTTGCATAATAGAGGACTTCACATTTTTTTAAAGAAGACCTTCTTAGACGATTGCAGTAGAATCACTCAAATGTCTTTTCTTTCCTTCAAGGCATTGCCAACTCACATGTCATATATTACCTTGTAAATAAATATAATAGTGATACTAACAAAGGGTTATACCTTATAGTTTGTAATGAATGAATTAATGCATGTCTATAGCTATTATTCGTTAAAGAAGACTACAAGAATGAGTCATACAAATAGTTTGTTCCAGCCTTCTATAGTTAACCCCCTGAGAACTACCGGCCGATTGGTTAAAAAGATGGCTACATCATTTATTGAACCAATGAGAGACATTGTTATAATAATTGCTTCCATAATAAAGATGGGAGTGAAACATTATACAAGCTGCATTTGAATTGGCTATTCATATGAGTTCATCTTGTAATAAACCAATCAGAACCACTGTAAGATAGACAGGTAGACCCCAGGGGGTTAAATTAGTGCATCTTCATGTGTTATAGAAGTGTCGAGAGTAAGGAAGATGCACGCTACCACGTGATACTTCACAAGAAATCTTCAAACCTCATGAAACAAAGACAGCAGGTCCGAAGATGATGGGCACTTTACGGTACAATACAAATAAACACCAAAACATACAAACAAACAACAACTGCCCCAACGAACAAAAAGACAAAACAAACAAACAAATCAATGAATGACCAGGAAACGTCAAATATCATTAGTTATTACCTATTTGTTTCCAATATCACACGAGGCGATAGCCGAAAGTCAAATATCACACGAGGAATGTTTTAAAACGTTTTCACATTTTTAGGGATTCTTAAAATATTATTATGTTTTAAAACATTTTGGAAAACATTTCAATTCATGGCTATTTTAAAAATGTCAAAACATTTTAATCACATTTTTAATTTGAAACTTTTTCATAAACAAATGTTTTGCAGACTTTTTAAAATAGCCATGAATTGAAAACATTTTCTTAACATTTTGAAAACATTAATTGCAAAATGTCATGAAACGTTTTGTGTTTTACTGTGAATTTTCTATGAACATTCGGACTAGTTATGCTCCATACCTTTTTCAATGGAACTAAAATATTCCCCGTATTATTTTATTCTTTTATTTGTGTTACACTATCTAAATATCTCCTAATTCTTATACCTGTGTCCTCGGTTAATTTCTTTCTCCGACTGTGACCATTTTTTAAAATATCTTGTTAGAATAGTAATTAGATTGAGGCGGGATTGTTAATTAACTTTAATGTTGCGCAATATAGCACACCCGCATGGGGTGTAATATTAATGAGCGAGTTAATATTATGCGCAGCGCTTTAGCCAATCACGGAGTTGCTGGCGGCTTCCAATGTAGCTGGGCGCGTGATCATTGACCACTATTTTGGACGGTGTGCTTGATGTGTGTTGATGAGAGCAACGATTGTAACGCGAGAAAATATCAAAATCTAATCTCGATTTGGGTGAGTGTGTTGCCATCCTTGCATTGTAAGTACCGTAGATATTTGTAGGACCTTTGAGGACAACAATTATTCACGTATTCTGTAAAATGGGATGAGTTTTTCCCTTAAAATGATGACCACAACAATTTCTTTTAAAATGGTCGATTTTCCCCCTTAAAATGAAAACATTTACATCTAAAAATATGATACTTTAGACATTTTGAATCGCATTTTTGTTTGCGTAATTTGTTGTAATCGGACGTTTGCCTTGTGAACTAAGCAGTATGCAGAATGCTCAATGTCATTTACGATGAGAACAATAAAAATGTTAAAAAACCCATTTATTTTGGCTTAAAATATGTGTTTATATAAAAATGTTATATAACAATGGACGTAATGTTTGTGTGACGTTTATAATACTTCTTCTTCTTTGTCACGGGGGAAATAGACCTCAGAGGTAGACTGCAGCAACTCGCTTCCTTTACAATGCTTTATTATTTATTATGTACTCCATCGTTACATTGCGACCGTATCGGCCGGATCCTCCAATCAATCTGAATTAAATCTCGTATTACAACAGCGCCAGCCGGGATGGAATGATCCTACCGAGCGAGGGCGCTATGTCCTATACTCTATTCGTGATATATCCCCCTCGCCCGCTAAGCGAGTTTCACCGAGCTGACTTGTTAAAAGAAAAATCAAATTATTTAAATATTTACAAATCATGGCATGCAAATCACAAGTAATAATGGAATCAACTTTTTCTATGTGTATTATACCATTGGGAAAAAAAATTAAAAGCATTCGGACATCATTGAGAGAACCAACTAATTAAAGTAAGAAGTCTCAAATCAATACCAAATACAAGTGCCTTTAATTGTAAGCGACCCTGGATGAGAGCTATGATCCGAAAATAGTTATAAACAATCGCGCCGCAATTGATGTTGCAATATTGTCTGTCTGGTACAGCCCGCACAGTACCATGTCCTATGTCTGAAGCGGCAAACATGAAAGCCTTATTGAGCGCTTCGTAAACACTTCAGCGATACACGACGTCGGGCACGCCCAAACACGTACAGGTGCAGCTGTTTGAAACATCGAAATCACAAAAGCAATTAGCGCAAATGTTATGATTCAAAATAGCCTATTACTTAAAACTATTTACTCTAGCCTATAATATTAAAAGGGCCTAAAACGAGAACATGTATTTTGGACAAAATAACGCACATCGGCAAAAAAACCTACACAAAACAGAGCCCCAGAAAGGGCGTGGATCATATGATGGATCGCTCGCTCGTACACACTTTAGCAACAAGCTTTGGAGAACGCGGCAAATGATATAGCTTCTAAGAAACGCTTTTTCTATATAAAAAACAAGAATCTCCACCAACATCTGCTACTTTCCAATACATAAACACATTTAAATGGTGCTCGCCATTATGCTACGCGCACTGGTCACCAACAAATGACATTTGCAATGCAAGCCAATATACGTTGTAATTCAATTATTACCTTCATGTACGGAAAACTTACATTTTTACATTAATAACATTTTTTTTTTTAACGGAGAACGTGATAAATGTGGAAAGACGTTATGTGACAACATGTTGCCATCATCTTATAAACATATCTCTTATCATTAATATCTCTTTCCTTTACATGCACACAAAACAACGGGTCCCTTGTTTAAACCATTATGGTACTTGGTTCCCCTAACAATACAGTACAAAAAAGTGCAACATTATTTTGTGAATGGCCTAAATTACCACGCGGACAGTTTAATGCTGACTTTTACATTGACATTCATTGTGCTGCTTCATTTTCGCATCTCATACAATGAGGAAGAATACAGGTTTATTTCTGTGACTCACACGGTTTGCGAACTTCATACAGAATATTAAAAGAGAAAGAAGGCCTATACCTGGCACCAATGCACCCATGATATATAGACATATTTAGAAGTTATCAAAAATACCAATACCTCAGCTGTCTTCACTTTTCATTTCACATGTCCAGTCGTATCATCGCGCACTGGTCGCATGCCCAAAAAAATCCTTAAACTACAATATCATCTACTGTTCTTAAATTACATCTTAAACTACAATTTTCATGTGCATTTGTCCAAAAATGTGAAATCGCAACGCGCATAGCTCTGAACGAGTAAATGAACCAATCCTCACACTATTCACGAATGGGATGTGTATACATTTTAACAGGTCTCGCGCAGTTACAATTTTGGTAAAAATGAAACACGTCAGGGTTCATACAAGACATCATCAAAACTACAATTTTCTGCGCTGCCGCTGCATAACACATCAACATTGATTATGGCCCATTATTTTTGTCAACACACGAGTATATAATGAAGGTGTCTATTATTATCACAACGTGCACTCTAGATTGATCATAATACAGCCAGTTCAGACAAGATCATAAACAACCCGAAAGGAGGCTGATATCCACTGACCCATGATACAGTGAATAAAGCCACAAGGACCTTTGTCAACCAGTGAAGGTCAGCAAAAGACCCTGCCCAGTTGTGAAAATCTGAATTACCCTACAGTCTGAAAACTGTAAAAGCAACATAAATTGCCTTTTTGATATTTTTATAAAACCCGCAAAGTGCACCAAACTATTTGCTGTGTGATTTTTGTCAGAACAATTTGTACAAAGTAAGCGTATTAAGCGCAAATCACATAAAAAAGGTTTTGAAATTATGCCAAAAACCAAAACACTGCATAATATATTGAAGCGATTGAATTTGAAATTTTGATTAAAATATCCCATAAACGCTGTACACAAGTACCTCGTCCTACATGTTAGGATTTTAAAGCTAGGGTTCAGATTTACATTTTTTTCTGCACATCTTATAAATTACATCTTACAGTACATCTTAAATCTACAATACATATCATTAGTCAAGCAAAATGGAACACATCATTTATCACCTGGTCTCGTCACGGTCAGCAGAGTAAACTTAAAATGTATCTACGGTCGGGTCGTCTCAGTCTCGTCAGTCAGTGAGCACGGTCAAATTTTGTCAAACATTGTCAAACATTGTCAAACATTTTGTAAATGGGCATCATTGTCACATCAACATCACTGGCATGATTGGTGAATACACATTTTATGAATAATGTTAATGAATAATGTTTTGCATGAAAATGATAATCACATTGTTTAGAGTCTTTTTGTTTGTTTTAATCAGTGTTCATTCAACTCGCACCTTTTAGATCCATCGATTAATTGTCTTCGTTGTATTTATTAAACGGAACACCTGGCCGGCTTGCACGGAACTGTCGGTGGCTGTTGAATTCGCTACACAAGCATGGTGTGTAGGAGGCGGCGTAAATAAAGGCTACGATGTATGGGCCTATCGTACAGAATACGTCTTCATGGACGAAATGATTCATAAAATTCAATTCAATATTTATTTTCCATCATATCAACAAAGACAAAATACAATGACAGTTTAACAAATAATATGATGGAGGAGGAACAACTAAAAGCAAAAGCCTGACGTTGTTGCACCCCTTAAACAAAGCGTACATTCTACAAATACAGAAAAATATACAAAATATACAATTACAGAAATTATAAGTTAACATAACAGAAAAGAAGAAGAAAAAAATCAACAATAACAACAAAAAAAGACAACGAAAAAGTAAACAAGCAATGGGTATACATTATATCCCACGTGGAAGCAGCAACGTGATTGTTTTGTTGTTTGTTATTGATTTAAGATTTAAGTTACTTGACATAATATTGGTTAAGTTTGATAAAGTATGTGCTCTTGATTGTTTGTTTTTTTAAGTATAGCATTGTCACAGTGTTGTACACAAGTTCTCAAGATACCATTACAGTACGGATCCTGACGGAATGTTTATAAGCTACTGATAAAAAGGGATATGAAATATTTAAAATAGTATGCTGTATACTACTGAATTATCTGTCGGTCTGTTAATTAACTAATTAATCAATAAATTAATTAATTAATTTATGGTATTACAAATACGAAAGGCGTGTATTAATGTATAAATAGTAATATAGATAGTAATAACAATATACACCCAGCTCAAGAGTACAAACGTGTAATACTATTTACTGGTGAATGTACAACTTATGAACACGCGACAACATAATTAAGGCTGCAAGTAGGTTGTGATTTTTCTTTTTAATTGGCTAATGCTTGTAGCATCTTTGATATCATTTGGCAAACTATTCCACACCTTTGGTCCTGTGATTAATAGCCCCTTTGTCTTATGTATGCCTAATTGATAGTTATCTTTATTTCTTGTGTTGTAAGTATGTACATCTTTGTGGTTCGTAAAAATACCGGAGAATGATTTTGGTAGCATTCCATGTTTGTACTTATACATAAAAATAGTTACTTCTTTCTTATACATGTTGAAAACATTTAATGTGTTATATTTTTCAAATAAAGGTTTTGATGCGCTTAGGTAGGAGCTATTTGATATAATTCTTAGTGCCCTTTTTTGCAAACGAAAAGGAGCATTTCCCCATAATAATATACCGTAATTGAGATAGCACAAGACCATTGAGCAATACAACTGATACAATACATGTTTTGGTAAAAAGTATTTGACTTTGTTTAAGACCCCTATGTTTCTAGAGCATGATCTACACGTATTATTAATCTGTTTTTTCCATGTGAGATTTTCATCAATTGTAATACCTAAAAACTTAGCTTCACGCGCACGAACAAGTTTTGTTCCATCAAGGTAAATGTTGTGTTGATCACTTATATTCCTTGTTTGATAAGATGTCCCAAAGTACATTTGATTGGTCTTTTTAGCATTGAGTGACAGCTTATTTGCTTTGAACCAGTTGCATACCTCACGGAGCTCGATATTTAAAGTGTCACATAAAACTGACAGATCATTATGACTATAGAGTACGGTGGTGTCATCAGCAAATAGTATAAAAGATAAAAGTGTGGATGTGTTACAGATATCATTCATATATATTATAAATAAAAGTGGTCCAAGAAAATGTTTCAAATGTTACTGAATTCCATATATATAGCGATCTCACCTGCTGGTCGTTTATATTGGTTGGAGTCTGCAACTCGTTCTTGTCGGTCCTTGGTCAATGCATTAATACTAGTAACAATCCATCAGCAAAGTCACATTTTTATTCCTTAACTTTAACTTGCATCTCCGCAGCGTTGTAGTCCTAACGTGTGCTGTTTTACCAAAGTATTAAACGGCCGCTGTACACGCTGTATCGTTCACAAACCAAATCTGTCCCTGAACACAGATGAATTTTATACGTCGAAATCAGTCTTTTTATATCCATTGGTCATATGTCCTTCGTCGTCTCTTGTTTGGGGTTATCGCTCCATCATAAGAGTCACTATAGGCTTTACGCCACTTCACGCCCCATCACTAGCACGGTCCATTCATTGCAATGCTTGACTGGTACTGTCGACACAGAATTTCTCCATCGGCAAATCAAAATCAAATGTCATTTTCTGCTGCTGCTGCTGAGAGGTGTCTTAAATAAACTCGTTGCCCGGATTAACTCTACCATATGTGCCGTTTCTAATACTTCTTCTTCTTTGTCACGGGGGAAATAGACCTCAGAGGTAGACTGCAGCAACTCGCTTCCTTTACAATGCTTTATTATTTATTATGTACTCCATCGTTACATTGCGACCGTATCGGCCGGATCCTCCAATCAATCTGAATTAAATCTCGTATTACAACAGCGCCAGCCGGGATGGAATGATCCTACCGAGCGAGGGCGCTATGTCCTATACATTTCTTATTCCATATATTCATGTTAACCTATGTAGCGAATATGGCCGTTTTGTGAAATCTGTAACGATAATGGCATTCTAGGTCCTTTACAAACCGTACTAATATAGGCCCTCAAGACAGAGTTAACACTGACATGAACGTATGAAGTAAGTGCTTGATTCAGTTTTGTTTGTAAATGTATCCCTACGGGCCAATCTTATTGATGACACATGACTATCGCCCCAAGTAACCCTTATCGCGGATTCATGTTGGAAAAACCACTCTTATTCTTTGAAATTGGCGATTTTAATACCCTTAGCACGGTTCCGCGCGGATCCGCGTTGTGGTCGAAAAAAGCACCCATATTCCGCGTATTCGTTCACGCGGATGATTACAACATTAAACATACGGAAAGCGGTACGGGACCCCCGCCGCCCCATTAGGATTTGCGGCGCGGTTGAACAATTTGCGCCCCCGCTACTAAAACATCCCCCCGCGATAGAGAATTTTCCGCCGCCACACCAACAATACCGCCGCGGGGGAACTTTTGAAAATAAATGTCATAGTATTAACGACGCGACAACACAATTCACCGGCGCGACAACTAATCCCCCCCCCCCGTCCGTAACAACAGAAAGCCCCCCCCCCCCAAAAAAAGCCCCCAACAGAAAGCCCCCAACAGAAAGCCCCCTCCAAAGCCCCCCAACAGAAAGCCCCCCCAACAGATAGCCCTTCCAACCGAAAGCCCCCCCCAACAGAAAGCCCCCCAACAGAAACCCTTCCAACCGAAAGCTCCCCCCCCCCACGGCCTCACAGAAAGCCCCCAACCGAAAGCCCTCAACCCGCAAATAAAATATGTACGAATTCGGCCCGCAACTTCCCCACATAACCCCCACGTCGCAACCCCCACATGGTAAGCCGTCCCCCCCCCCCCCCCCGCCCCCGCCCCGATATGATTTGATACCGAGTCCGTCCAGTAGGATTTGCGTCCCCGCGATATAGAATTTTCCGCTGCAACTAAAAACTTGTTGTCGCTTATAGATGCTATTACCATGATAACTAAGGTAGTGATATTTATATAACACACATGGCCGCTATTCAATTTCCATTAAAACTTGTAATAAAATTGCGCCCCAATACGATGAAAATTGTGCAAACTCTATGGCTATTGCGCGAAATCATTCTATCGCGGCGGCAATATCTTGCTTACAGAAGTAGCTGCCGTGTTTGTGTAGTACAGTGTAGTCGATAGACAGTCGGTTTTTAGATAAAATAAATTAAAAGCTTTCACAATAAGATAGTATTTACTCTAGATTATTACCCATTGTTGCATTCGTTGCTTGCTACACTATACGTTTATTCAAACTATTCATTGAAGAAAATGAGGGATGAGTGCATGTCTTGTATTGGAATAAGTACAAAGCTTAATGGGTTTTTGACTAACATTTTACTTTTAGTAGTTTAAAGGCCAAGCTAAATAATGTGTTTCTCGTCCCCGCCCTCACGATTATTTTGAGATTGCTCATTCATGGAAACCTGATGTAAACTATTTACTGCCCATGCAATAAATATATTGAGGATCTTAGACATGATTTAAAGCACTAGCACTACATAGAAATCAGAGTTGATGAACATCATATCACTCATGATTAATTAGATGAGTTTTGGAGAATTAAGGCTTTATATCTGGTAATGTAACTGTACAGGGTGTCCCAAAAAAATGTTAACACTCCGGGCACATACGATATCTTAAAAGGACAGGAACACACGGGTCTAATCTTGATGTATTATGAAAGCTGAGTAAATAAGCTTTCATTTGCATTTTATTGCGTTCCAATTGGTTATTTAGATCGGGAGATATGCTTTAGCAAACATGAGGAAGCAAAATGGGCTTGGTCCAATCCTCTCAGTATGAAAGTAAAGCTTTTAAAATGCACGAAGCAACATGATTAAGTCACACACACATCAGTTAATCTCTTCTTTGTTCTTTTCAACGCATTCTTTCGATTCTTTTCAAGTTTAAAAGACATTAATAAATAAAATATATTCCACTCTTTTTCCATGTGCAATGGGTAGCTGTCAGTAAAGCAGTCTTTAAAATTGAAATTGAAACATTTCATGTTCTTTGTTGAAATGGTCCATCCAATTAAATACATTAACTAATATTGCACTGAAATAAAACTAGTATTGCACTGAAATTAACCATAAATCAAAATACCTATATAATTTATGTGGAATATATTTATTTATGTCTTTTAAGCTTGAAAAGAATCAAAAGAATGCGTTGAAAAGGACAAAGGAGAGATTAACTGATTTGAGTGTGTGACTTAATCATGTTGCTTCTTGCTTCGTGCATCTTAAAAGCTTTACTTTCATACTGAGAGGATTGGACCAAGCCGATTTTGCTTCCTCATGTTTGCTGAAGCATATCTCTGGTTCTAAATAACCAATTGGAACGCAATAAAATGCAAATGAAAGCTTATTTACTCAGCTTTCATAAGACATCAAGATTAGACCCGTGTGTTCCTGTCCTTTTAAGATATCTTATGTGCCCGGAGTGTTAACATTTTTTTGGGACACCCTGTATATAACAATGTGTCTTATGCTATGTCTTTCAAATGATGTTCTGATTCTGGGGAATTACCCGTCAGTCCGAAGCCCTACCTCTCGAACCGCATTACTTCATTAACCCTCGCTCGGTACCTCTGAAACCGCTATACATGTAACCCCCCACAATCCCAACCCTCCCCCAGACACACATACCAACCAGATTGACTCATAATTATTTACTTACTAGCGGGCACCAGCGCTTCGCGCTGGACCCGCTAGAAGATTTCACGGGGAATAAGTAAACAAAGCGTAAGAAAATTTGATACAATATAAATATCAAGAACATGTCCTATACATGTATACATAATCCAGACGGGGCCCTAAATAATCCGAATATCGCAGGTGCTTTTGATAATCCAGGTTATACACTGGACATACTGGTTATACACGTAGGCCTACGTTTGTGTAAGGTAGGCCCACTGCAGTGTACCGTTATCTCGAGATACCCAGGTGCCCTTACTTTATCATAGTCAAGTCAAGTAAATTAAACGCGGGTGCCGAAGATACCGGACAGTAAAAGTCATATCACAATAGGCAGAGGTCAGTAATATCAAAGCGTTATAAATGTTTATATAAATATCAATCAAGAGTATGTCCATAAATAATTCAGGTACTAAGGTGCCCTTGATATAATGTAAGTAACATGGTGCCCTTAACACACCATGAGCCTAGGCCCAATGTGCTCTTAAATAATACAGATACCCAAGATCCTAATCCAAGTAGGCCTACTCCATCAACGTGTTCCTAATACCCCCAGTTATACTCCTGTCAGCGCATGTCTCTACCTATTTTGTACCCCAAATAATAAAAAGTTGAATTTTAATGTCAAAATTGAAAGTTACTTAAAATTAGCTTTTAGATGTCTCCCCCGATTCTTTTATTGCCCTGCCACCCCGTTTTCCTCCTTTAAAGGTATAGTATGTGATCTTTCCATGGAACGCCCTCAACATCGAAAAAAAATTGAAAGCAGATTTTCTTGCAGATTTACATTTCTGATCATAAATCGTACATACATTCCAAGTTACAGGGCGATACGATTCTTCATTACTTCAAAATCATGGTTTTAGAGTGAAAATAAACTGTCGGATATCCGACAACTTATATTATTCTAGTCTAAATTCACTCTAAAACCATGATTTTGAGGTAATTAGGAATCGTATTGCTCTGTAACTTGGAATGTATGTACGATTTATGATCAGAAATGTAAATCTGCAAGAAAATCTACTTTCTAAAAAAAATCACGAATAGAGGGCGCTCTCTGGAAAAGATCACATAATATGCCTTTAACATATGGTGCTGGTGCAAGTGTCACCACTGCCCATATGCACATACTGTATCCAGGTAATTCAGTAGGCCTACGTTCTGAGCGTTATAGTTTTATAGTCGGTCGTTTAGTTTTATGGTCGGCGGATTCTATCATCAAGATCACTTGTACCATTCCACGCTTGTACTTGAGCACAATGTGTGCCATCCGGGTTTTGTTTGGCCTATTTACATTAAATACATTATTCCTCCAATAGGCATGTGGGGCCTTAACGTATAGTCCCTTTATCATGTTTGCTGTGTTCTATAAAGCCTCCCGAGATACTACCTGAGTGTACACCCTTAAAATCCAGTTATCACAGGTGGCCCACCTGCGCATAGTATATCCAGGTAATTTGAGACTCGTTTTATAGTGAACATGGTGAACCCCGTAATCCATATACCACGGATGCCCTGAATAATCCAGACACTCTATAATAATCATGATAATGTACCACACGTTCCGTTTATCCAGATGCTCCATGTGCCCTTATATCCAGATTATCAAGTAAGGGAAGTGCGGAGAGGAGGAGGTGGCTTTAGGGTACACTATTAGGAAAAAAAGGGTGCTTCAGAGGGGTTCTTGGCTGTCCCGTATAATGGTTTAAAGGTTCTTTGATTTTAAAGGCCCCAAAAGGTTCTGTAGAGAACCTTTAGAGGTTCTAAAGACCAATGTTTGCCCATATTTTGCCTATTTTGAACCTTAAAATGGTTCTTTTTGGAACCTTAGGTGATATAAAGGGTTCCATACGGGACAGCCAAGAACCCCTGAAACCTGAAGCATCCTTTTTCTAAGAGTGTACGGACTGCCTGCTTTCACTAAGACCAATGTTTGCCCATATTTTGCCTATTTTGAACCTTAAAATGGTTCTTTTTGGAACCTTAGGTGATATAAAGGGTTCCATAAGGGACAGCCAAGAACCCCTGAAACCTGAAGCATCCTTTTTCTAAGAGTGTACGGACTGCCTGCTTTCACTCTGCTCCGTTACAATGTGCACGGTTTGCGCCACAAACGCGTACACTTTTTGTCTGCGTCATTACGTGTGCGCCGAACCGCGTGCGCCATGTTAAACGCGGTCGCGCAGCACAACATAGAAACGGTTGACATGGTACTGCCAGTTTCTTTATCGTTAGCAAACGTCGCATTCATCTATGTTACTAATGTGAAAGTGTCACTTTAAGATCTGTGTAAGAGTTTTTGTTTACATAGAAAATGTCGTGAAATATTTTTATTTGTCGGACGTATAAATGCTTGTTACTATGCGATCTTTAAGAATAACAAACAGCCGCATATACAGAAATGTAGCTATATCCCTGAAGAAAATATTTTGGGTGAAGACCATATGTCATCACTCACTCCGAAAACCACAATTTGTGTCCGAACAGTAGCTACCCGAGTAAAATAAATTCAACATTTTGGATTTTCACATGTGATCCTTTCTGCGCATGTCTGAAAACGGGAAAAAACGGGCATTGAACTATCTAATTAGCTCGTGTATTAGAGGCGCAATTACCACGCTTTTTCAGTTGAAGAGGGACGCGAGTGCAAAATTATTATTGAACTATCTAATCAGGCGAGGGACCGAAAATTAGTATATAGATAACCCTCCTAAACCATTTCCCGTGGCTACTATACTAACCCTCGGTCCCTTGGATTGTTTGGCATGCCAATTAACATGATTAAAGTAAATAAATCATGTTGCTTTATCACACATAACGCTACTTGTATCTCATCACTAACCCTCCTAAACCATTTCTTGTAGTTTTACCCCCACCCGACATAATACCACTTACCCACCCAGTGGCGTAGCCAGGTTTTTCTCAGTGGGGGGGGCAAAGGGGGGGCCGGGAGTTTTGGTGGGGGGGCAACAACCAAATTGAGGATTGAATTTCCTTGTGTTGTGAATAGGTTAGTCCCAAATTATTTCAACTGACATTTCCCACAGGGGGGGCAACAGGGGGGGCAGAGAACCCCACAGGGGGGGCAGCTGCCCCCCCCTTGCCCCCCCTTGGCTACGCCACTGTAACCCACCCAAGGTAGCACTTCTCTATTGTCCCGTATTGAAACTGGCAACTCTTCTTGCGCAATACTTACAGGGACACGGAGGAGCGTTGAAGATTTTTGTCAACATCCTGGGATGTTGACATTTGAATTCAGATTTAGGTCTTTTGGTAGAGTCTATGAATTGCTTTCTCGTGTATCTTTAATCAGTATTTGTACCCAGATGGCTTTAAAATGTATATTAGATCTGGATATGAAAATATGAACACATATGTTGTTACAATTGTGGAGAAATGGTTTAAATAATATAAAACAAATGATAGAGTTTTGTAAAATCTGCGACATTCGTCGTGTTTAACTGAATTTAGTGGATTTGCAAATAGAACGGCAACTTTATACAATTTTGCGAGCAGAGACGGTTACGCTGGTTCCCTGCACTGATGGTCTTCCCACACACTGTCCGACACTAACTAATTACCGCGCACCGGGGTCCAAGTGTGATTATTATGGGATAACAACGATGATTTCCACTCGATAGAAGGACGCTGGTTCTCAGTTTTAAATATGGCTCCCAATTTTAAATACCATTCGTATTTAAAATTGGCAACCAGCAATTATTATTATAACGTCATTCTATCGAGTGGAAATTATCGTCTTCAGGGCCGCGATGGGATTGATTTCTTGGAAGCTGCTATCAGGCCCGTAAGAAGGGGGGGGCGATGGTGGCGATCGCCCCCCCTTTGAAAATCTTCCCCCGGAAAATTTGTACACAGATGAAAAAATTTCGCGCGCTACGCGCGCATTTGTCTTCCCAAAATGCAATATTCTTTGCTACAAGCTTGTTTAGAGCCAAAATGTATACCTCAATCGTGCAAAAAATAGGTGCAAATTCGAAAATTTAAGCTAGCTGGGATGAAAATGTGTTAAATAAACCTTGATTCTGCTGCGTGAACAAGCACAGAGTATATATGAGTCAGACGATGGAGGGTTCCAGAGAGAAAAGTGGGCCCAGCATAAAAACAGAGTTTTGTTAAAATACATCATACACATGTCAATCTTCTTTTATCATATTTCCTTCGTCGTCTGTTAATTTCATTTTTGGATGTTGACCAGTTTTTGGTAAATACCTTGTTTTATTTAATTAATTTACTTCATAATTCAAGATGAACATTAAAAATTACCATTGTTGTTCCTACTCACAACAATACAGCAAAACTTGATTAAAACAATGTCACCAGCGCTATTTATTGAACTTTTTCTTTAAAACGCCCTTTTTGTAAATATGGTTCACGTTATTTATCACGCGTGCTACGGGGGACACCGCTGACGTAAACATGCTGATCTTGTATAAGATCAGCATTTTTGAATCGTCGTTTTGTTGTACAAAGAGGGCTTTCTTAATCCTTTTTAATTATATACATGTAAGGTCATGTAAAATTGTAAAAATATACCAATCCCAGTTTTTATCATAATTGAGGGCACAGCCTCCACTCTCTTATAGTGCCCCTTTAAGTTATAAATAGTGTTAAAATTTAAAAAATTGATATCTCGGTAACTAAAATGATTTTAGCAGCCGGGATTGGTATCAAATTATAACAATCACAATCAATATTAAAGGAAGGGTCCCGCAAGCACAACAATGAGCATCATTTGTTAGAAAAATAATTATCGAGCCGAAGTTACGTAATTATATAGAACAAAACACCATACTAGTCACAAAAATAAATAAAAACTGTCATCACTCAACATGCAATTTTTAAAATTCGCGGCGATCGAAAGTCCCGGTGTCGATGACGTCATGGGTATCGGTGCTCAAATTTGCGCATGAGCATTGTATAACTATGACATCATCGACACTGGGACTTTTGATCGCCGCGAATTTTAAAAAGTGCATGTTGAGAGATTGCGGTTTTTATTTGTTTTTGTCATAAGTGTGGTGTTTTGTTCTATATAATCACAAAAGTTGCACTCGAAAGTTATTTTTCTAACATATAATGCACACTTTTATGCTTGCGGGACACCTTCTTTAACAACCTATTGTTAAGAAATATCAGTCCTAAACGGCGTAAGATTGAAGTCATGCAAAAACTCAACAATGACGATATAGAGAGGGCAAATGCCCAATTGTGGAAAATCTATCCATACCCGCCACATTATGTTACGATTTTATTCGAATTTAATACCACATTCAATGATTTTCTATGTATACATTTCAAAATTCAATATATTCTTGACAGAAAATGGTTCAAATCACCTAAGAATCTGAAATCAAGTGATCCGTATGTGTAATAATGCGTCATATTTCGGTGGGCATAAATAGACATTTATACATAGAAATTCATTAAACATATAAAGATCTTGAGATTAAAATCGTAAAATATCAAGAGAGTATGGATAGATTTTCCACAATCACAAGGTCAACATACAATTTGTAGTTCAGAATGTTCTTTTATTTGTGTCGCTATCATTTTACCAACAATAAATAAACGTGCCATATAAATACAAACTTGTTGGGGTGCATGTAGTTTTAAAAATGCATGATTCACTTTTTGGAGACACAGCCGCAAATATTTACAGTGGTGACAACGTGTACACGCAAGTCAATTGAATTTGATTCAATATTAATTTGATATTTTTTGTTTGTTTGTTTGGTGTTTGTTTGTTTGGTGTTTGTTTGTTTGTTTGTTTGTTTGTTTGGTGTTTGTATGAGGATTTTATGTAAGCCAGTGAGACAGCAGTTGTCCCTGGTATATGCATGAAGCTAATAAGTCACGTGCGTGTATAATAGTAGTCTGTAGTCACGTCATATGTTTACGCGCCATCAATTTGTAGGTATTGTCCCCAATATTGTAAATAAGATTGTAAATAAGATTGTTGTTAAATTTTATGGTGAGTTATTGAGGTTGGGTAAGTTATTAGTTGAGGGCAGGAAAATGTAAATCTCCATTCCATTCGAATTTGGATTGTTAGTAACCCAGGGAAACAACCACATTCTTTAAAGCGTTAAGTTTTAAAACCCACTCCCCCTCACACCTTTTTCATACTCTTTACAACTTTAATTAAGAGTTCAGATCTAAAATGCGATAAATCAATTGAGATGAGGATGTATTAGCAAATAACAGACTCTTAATTAAAGTTGTAAAGAGTATGAAAAAGGTGTGAGGGGGAGTGGGTTTTAAAACTTAACGCTTTAAAGAATGCGATAAATCAATTGAGATGAGGATGTATTAGCAAATAACAGACTCTTAAAAAGAATGAATGAAGAGAAAATATGTGATACATTTGATCGGATCTCAGCTAAACTCAATAACTTTATGGAAGTTCTTAAGGCCTACGAAGAGTTCAGATTATGATAAAATTATGAGGAGTTTAGATGCATGCAAAATGCGATAAATCAAGTTTGAACAATTTGAGATGAGGTACATGTATTTAGCAAGTGTTACAGACTGGCATTTATATAACGCTCTCTTCCTTTAAACTCCATTATACTCGTATACTCGTCGTAACTATATATAACTCCAACTATACATTCAACTATATAAATAACTCAACTATTAACTATACAACAATTATAACTACAGCCCCGGGACTAATATACAACTACAACCCAAACGCAAACAAATACATTTGCTCAGAACATTTAGCATGTTTAGGTTTAAACACGCATGGCCGCTATTCAATTCTATGAATGGGTGGAATGACATTGCGGCCCCAATAATATGAAAATTGTGTAAACTCTACGGCTGTTGCGCAAAATCATTCAATCGCGGCGCACATATTTAGCTTTCAGAATTAGCTGCCGTGTGTTGTAGTCGGGTAACGGTATTTTTCGAATTGTGAGTGCTGTCTGTTTTGTTGTTTCTAAATAGCGCATTACATGGCGCATACATGCTTATGTATTACTTTTTAATATTAATAAGTCAGTCCATTGTTGTTTTAACATTCAACTTTGCCATGTTTGCAGACCATATACATCTGGAAGGGGTGGGGGTGTTTGTTTGTTATCCTTCACTCCGTTAATTTTGATCAAAGTATCGCCTAATTTGCATATAGAGGAAATAACGTGGAGTGTGGTAAAGTATATTCTAGTGAAATTGGTTATCAATTGGCTCCAAAACAGCGAATTTTGCTCACAAATGCCACTAGAATTGCACGATATTGTGCGTTGCACGTACTACCGGCCACTGGTGGAATTTGATGAACACACCATATGTTCCGCTGTTTCTTGCGATCTTCCCAAAGTAACATGGCTGATCTCTGCATAATGTTTGTCAAATTATCATCAAAAAAAAGTTTTACACACCACAAAAGTGGATTTTCTTCCATTTTTGATATTGATTTTTTTTAAAGATATTCGTACAGATGATTTTAATGTAATTCATCATTAGGTAGGTATGGGATAGGTTATATGGATTTGATCCAGTTATAAACCCCTCATGTAATGTGGGACATGCGCAGCGTAATTATCGGGTCAATGCACTTATTGTGCTATGGGGCACATTTGCCATTTTATGATGGGGCATGTTCGCCAATGGGGATTTACATGATTAAGATTTTGTATAATTTTAAAATTATAATTTTAAAATTGTAACTATAACCTATTTGTAATTATAAAAATAGTTATCTGGAATGGAGTATCACTCAAATTAGAAGATACTATTTTTAAATGTGGTATTTATTATAATTTTAAAATTCTAAACGAGTTTATTCCGTAAAAATGACACCATCCTTAAATTGCGGACTCTCTCAATGTTATTTTGGAAGAAAATCACATTGCATTGTGTATATCTATTTGATACTACTTTATGAAGCCTAATTATGAGACCCTGGCGAACTTGCCCCGGCCTATGGACGAACCTGCCCCGGGGTCAGGGCAAGTTCACCATTTTTTACACCTGTCTTTATCCTTTACTCATTCCTTTACAGTAAGGCCTAGGGTACTGAAATTGTGGTCGTACGTACACGCTTAGAAATGAGTGTCAAATGTTGCTGGGTAAAAAAGAAATGTGTAGTTTTTTACCCAATATTGTGCTAAACATCAATTTCGTAAAATAACTTTTTACACATGCAATAGTTTAATATTGAATTCCGAGTTTTACACTCTGGAAGTGTAGAAAAGTGCCCGTAATTGGGTAAAACATGATTTGACACCATGAAAGTGTAAGAATTATTGGGTAAAGGAAATTTACCCAATTTATGTGTACCAAAAATGACACAAGTGTTGAGTAAAACCTCTTCACAACCCCGGTTGTGTAAAGTGTTACACATAAGTGGGTCAAAATAGGGAACATGGTCGTTTTGGGGTAAACATTTACCCAACGATTTTTTACATTTGTTTACACTTTGACCCACTATGTTACACATAAGTGGGTCAAAATAGGGAACATGGTCGTTTTGGGTAAACATTTACCCAACGAGTTTTACACTCTGGAAGTGTAGAAAAGTGCCCGTAATTGGGTAAAACATGATTTGACACCATGAAAGTGTAAGAATTATTGGGTAAAGGAAATTTACCCAATTTATGTGTACCAAAAGTGACACAAGTGTTGAGTAAAACCTCTTCACAACCCCGGTTGTGTAAAGTGTTACACATAAGTGGGTCAAAATAGGGAACATGGTCGTTTTGGGGTAAACATTTACCCAACGATTTTTTACATTTGTTTACACTTTGACCCACTATGTTACACATAAGTGGGTCAAAATAGGGAACATGGTCGTTTTGGGGTAAACATTTACCCAACGAGTTTTACACTCTGGAAGTGTAGAAAAGTGCCCGTAATTGGGTAAAACATGATTTGACACCATGAAAGTGTAAGAATTATTGGGTAAAGGAAATTTACCCAATTTATGTGTACCAAAAATGACACAAGTGTTGAGTAAAACCTCTTCACAACCCCGGTTGTGTAAAGTGTTACACATAAGTGGGTCAAAATAGGGAACATGGTCGTTTTGGGGTAAACATTTACCCAACGATTTTTTACATTTGTTTACACTTTGACCCACTATGTTACACATAAGTGGGTCAAAATAGGGAACATGGTCGTTTTGGGGTAAACATTTACCCAACGAGTTTTACACTCTGGAAGTGTAGAAAAGTGCCCGTAATTGGGTAAAACATGATTTGACACCATGAAAGTGTAAGAATTATTGGGTAAAGGAAATTTACCCAATTTATGTGTACCAAAAATGACACAAGTGTTGAGTAAAACCTCTTCACAACCCCGGTTGTGTAAAGTGTTACACATAAGTGGGTCAAAATAAGGAACATGGTCGTTTTGGGGTAAACATTTACCCAACGATATTGTAGTTTTAAACTTTGTTGGGTAAAATATCTGTGTAGAAAGCCACGTTACCGATCGTTGTAACTATTGTCCAAGGTAAAGTAAGCTATGCGTGTAGTGTTGCGGGAGCACATTAATATTATCAAGGCGATTTTTCAACGGTTTGCCGGCTACCTGACCTTCACACATCGGTCTCCCTTAAGATAATATAGCTTTATAATTTACTAGTTTCATTATATTTATACTTTTGTCATGCCAATCTCAACATTTACCAACTAATTTCAGCAATTTCTTTCTATCTTGTCATATTTAGTCATATAAAATAGTTTATATTAACACAAAACACTTCCACATATCAACTACTTCGTTAGCACAGTGGGTACGGCGTCAGTCTTCGAATGCAAAGATTGTGGGTTCGAGCCCCGTTCCGGTCAAGTTAAGGTAAGTTCTTCTAAAAAACTTTTAATTCCGTGGATATTAAAATTGCGAACGAAGATTAGAATACAAATATGACACCCAAAATGGCTTAAAATATATTCCTGTATTTTTTTAAATTTATTTATGTGTACCAAAATGACACAAGTGTTGGGTAAAACCTGTTGTGTAAAGTGTTACACATAATTGGGTCAAAACAGGGAACATTTACCCAACGATTGATGGGTAAATGTTTACTATGTGTTGTGTAAGACTCTACACAACCACTGTTATGTTCATTTTTACCCAACAAACGACCATGTTCCCTTTTTACCATCCTAACATTGCTTAATTTTTTCTAAGAGTGTAGCCAATATATCAACCATTCATGTAATGTCAATAGTCCATCCGTTTAAAACCACGATGACCTTAATTATAGAGCAAGATTCATGTACATATTCATTGCGCGCTACGTGTGCATGTTTCAGGGACAGACAAGCAGGCATCGGGGAGGCTGATCCAAAAAGCTTGAGGGGGCTCTCCTTGGAACATTATAGACAGATAGACATTGCATGAGTTGAGACATATCATTCAGGGGAATGCCTCCATTCGGGGGAATTAAAGGATTTTACTTCCATTAATCCAATTTCAAGGCGTCAGATAGGGGACTCGAAACCAAATTTGTATAAGAATAGAACCCATTTGAAATCCAAAGAATATACCTTTAAGTATTGCCAGATTCAAGAATTAACCAAATTTCGGGCGCAGGAGTTTCCATGAAATGGTAACCTAGCAAAATGTGAATTCAGAACCTGTTATATCTCCATCCATCCTCCACCAGGGAAAGTGTGCACGCGTCACTAAACATGACTAGGCCTACATTAAATAAGAGAAATTATTATACACGATACATTTAGACTATAGGCCTAGTCCTAGGTTATTGTCAATTTATCCATGATGAATAATAATTTCCACAATATCATTTTTATTTTAGTTACAAGTTGGTGTTATATGTACATTTTGATATTAACACTTATGACAATGTCTTTGGTCTATCTAATAACGTTCCACTAAGAATAGATTCCTCCCTGCTTGTATTGTAGCATCAGTGAAATCACCCAAATTAAACTGCTTCGGACGGTTCCAATCTTTGTCCAAAAGTGTCATACCAAAATTAAGTTATTTTCTAACTCAATATCGTAGTATAAGTTCAAATGTTTAACGGGTTCGCCGTCGGACGAGTTTTAATCTGTCAAGCTTTCGTCAGGATTAGCTCTGACTTCTTCAGGACCAAATTATTATAATATTGAACAAAACATAGAGATTGCCACTTCTCTTGTTATCATCATTTGGGCTGCCCCTTGCCCGATGATTTGAGAGTAGGTGCCCTTTCCTACTTGTGAAATAATTGGTGGCTCTGAAAAGAGCCGTTCAGATGGATTGCCGCTTCCACTGAACACGTAGGTTGCCCTTTCCTACTTGTGAAAGAATTGGTGGCTCTGAAAAGAGCCGTTCAGATGGATTGCCGCTCCCACTGAACACGTAGGTTGCCACTGGCCTACTATATATAAATTTGGTTCTAATAGAACCTCCAAAGGACTGCCCCTTGACCAATGGAAATAACGTAGAGACTGCCCCTTGTCTACTACCATGACTACAGACTACAAAAGTCTAATGCACAGAAGTGCGGTCACTGATCTGTAAAGATCGTTTGACGCTGTAACGAACTTGAGCAGGATATATAATTGTTCATTGCGGACCTGGCTGAAAAAATTACAAGACTGTTATCGATTGGCGGGATTGATTGATACTGTAGGAAATAGAGAACGCCACATGCGGCTGATATCTTTGCCGTCATTTCTATTGAGCACTTTGTCTTCTAATAGCTTTGTGTACGAGTTTCGAGGGATAGCCATTCTTATTCAATGCTTTTTCAATGTGTTTTAACTCATTATTGCGATGTTCATTGTCGCATAGATTCAGAGCTATGTTTACCAACGTGTTGGCGACGCTATATTTTGCCGATAGGTGATGATTGGATGTAAAATGGAGATACTGATCAGTGTGTGTGGGTTTTCTGTAGATCGAGAAGCTCAAACCAGATTCAATTCGCTGTACTTTGACATCTAAAAAAGGAATGTACCCATTTTCTTCCAATTCCATGGTAAATTGTATGCACGGCTGCTGTGCGTTTAGGCTGAGACGAATATACCTGAAGGGATAAGCAGCTCTATTCATTCCTGTTATGTGCAGCGGTGCAAGTCTAACACGGTATTGTTATGCTTGATGCCAATCGATTATCACTTCAGTTTAATATGTAGCATGACCTCATTATGTGAGTTACCGCGCTATTTCAAATTTAGTGTTATCCACACGTGTGTTACGATCTTCTTAACAACCTGAACACACTGTAGTATCGGACGGTCACCGACATACAGACTGTGATAGATTTTTAAAATGATTACACATTTATATTGCTAGAATTATGGCATTTCATAAGAAGTATGCCAATTAAAACCTACTAGAGCCATAGTTCAATACATAAACAATGTATTATGATATTCAAAGTGCATGGTTTGTGTTTAGATTTAATATGAATTGAAATACAAATATTCAGATGTGGCTGAGCTGATACACTTATCTGTTGATGTATAAAAATACCAAATGTGTTGTGTTTCAATTCACATTAAATCTAAATTCTAAACACAAATTATGAACTTTGAATATCATAGTACATTGTTTATTGGTTGAAGTAGGGCACTAGTAGGTTTTAATTGGCATACTTTTTCTGAAATACCATATTTGTAGCAATATAAATGCGTAATCATTTTAGAAATCTATCCCAGACTCCCAGTCTGTATGCGTACTCATCATGATCATGGTTTAAACCCAGAAGTGAGAGCAGGACAAATCGACGCATGCGTGTGCATGCGCACAGCCTGTTTTGTAGGTTCTGCTTGGGTTGGTTTGAGAACAATACCGCGCACTGCCGTGCAAGACCTGGTTCGCAGCCAGTAGGGAGGTCACGCTACATGTCATATTTTGTTATACGCAAGAAAACAATGGAGTCTCAGTGACTGAATATTTGCTAAAAATAGCTTCGGAAAATGCTCTATTTGGGCATCTCAAAAACTGGGAATCGTCTTAAAAATCTTGTAGAATATTAGAGGAGGGTCAATAACATCTGCAGGTTGGTAAAATGTATAGTTTTAAACACGTTTAGTGACCAAATTTATGTCGTAAAATTTTGGAAAATTCATGTTTTGAAAATCCGTGGTCTTCAAAATTACAGGAATCCTAACTCATTCTAAACCTCACCAAATCATGAAATGAACCCTTGTCTACAAAAAAGTCCATGTACGTATTGCTCTATCTGCTTGGAGATAGCGAAGACCACGGAAACCTCGTAGCTTTATACCACGGAATGAAATCTGCCATAGACATTACATGGCGAAAATCGTACAGATTTGCACTGCAGACCTCTGTGTAGGGAGTGTTGACAATAGCATGACAATAGCAAGGTCGTTTGACTATTGTGTTTGTGCATGTTTGTGACGACTGACCCCGTTTAACAATCTTCATAGCTTTCATATAGGGCTTGGGTGACCTAACTATTGACTGGTTCGTAGAATTGAATAGCAATACACGGAGCTGCCTATCCCTTCAGGTATATTCGTCTCAGGTTTAGGTGATCTAGGAATTTGACCAATTCATCTTGTCCATGTCTCCAAACTACAAACGTGTCATCCACATATCTGAACCAGTTCACCGGTTTCAAAGGATACGAGTCCAGTGCCTTTGTTTCAAAATGCTCCATAAATATGTTGGCTGTTATGGGTGACAGAGGAGATCCCATAGCTTGACCTTCTTTTTGTTCATAGAATTTGCCTTGCCATTTGAAGTAGGTGGAAGTACTACGTAGACCCAACCAAAAATCGAATTTGGCACCATTTCTGCAAAAGAGTGTGTAAATGCCAAAAGCTTCCAAGGGATTTCCCCTAACTCAATATCGTAGACCCAACCAAAAATCAAATTTGGCACCATTTATGCAAAAGAGTGTGTAAATGCCAAGAGCTTCCAAGGGATTTCCCCTGGTAATATTTGGAACTTTTTGAGGAAACTATCAATGTTGGCCTTCACTGTATAGGCGAATACAGCCATGATTAGTGACGTCATGGATATGCATGCGTGGGATGTTTGTACTTTTGGTTTGTATGGAAGGAGTGAATTTCTATAATAGCCGCATGCATGCTTACATCCATCCATTAGCCAGAACTGAGAATATAGAACTGAGTAGGCCTATATAGAAGAAGAAAAATGTTTTCAGGAACAGGTAAAACCAGCACTAAAGTCATTCAAGTGAGGTGGGTGGGGGAGGGGGATTACCTATTTGGGTGAATTAAAGGGGTTTTATATACTTTATTCTATCCAATTTCCAATGCGTCCGTCGGGGGCCGGGAATCGAAAGCTAATTCGTATAATAAATGAAAAAAATATGAAAGATTTTCACGCGCTACACGCGCGTATGTCAACATGGTCAAGGAATATCATGTTATAAGCCATTTACAACCGAAATATGCAACCCGAAGTGGCGTAGCCAAAGAGGGGCCATTGTCGGTTGTGTCGGGTTGAGATTGGCACCGTTGGTTGATTTGACAAGGGGAATCAAGGAGTTATGAACGACTTTCCTTTAAAACACCGGACAGGGGGTGTCTGAGGGGGGATGTGCCCCCCTCATAAGTAGAAAAAATTTCAATTTTCAAACTCATTTGGTGCGATCTGGTGTATACTTTTGACCAATATTGTATTGAAATGCCATCGCTTCATTTTCAATAAATATTTTGTTTTTTATCAATGCACGAACAAATTTAAGCATTTTTATACTGATATATTCTTGATTTTAGTATAGATGGTTTAAAAGCTCCAAAAGGGGGAGTCTGAAAAGTAGAAAGAGTAGAAAAAAAATTCAATTTTCAAACTCATTTGGTGCGATCTGGTGTATACTTTTGACCAATATTTTATTGAAAAGCAATCACTTTATTTCTGCTTTTTAAATAGGCAGATAGGCCTATGCCAAAAAGAAGTTAATTAGTTACCTCCAAAAGATGGATTCTAGTCAACGTACGTACGCGTATGTATCCTGACCAACGTACAGTAAACTCCAAACGTTCTTATGTCCCTCGCATGCCTCCCTGCCCGACTTTCTTGCTCTTTTCCCTTTTCCCCCCTTTTTTCTTTCTTTTTTTCCCTTTTTTCCCCCTTTTCCGCTTTTTTTTGGTAGATGTGAAAAATCAGGGGGGGGGGGATGATTACATTGACCATCCCCCAGGTCAAAAAGTTGGTTTCACGTAACTTGTAACTTGTGGATCCAAGCAGAATCCTTCAAGCTTCAATTTTCAGTGTGACAATAAAAAAGATAACATCGTTAAACCCATGAACATTTGCGTAGTGCGTACATCTTTGCGAACGTCACTCCTTGCGGCCCATTATCTGCGACTGCCGTAATACGACAAGATTTGACTAATTAAACAAATTCGCGTGTAGCGCGCGAAAGTGTGTGCTTTTACACTTATTTTGCCATGATAAGGTGCATTTTGGCTCTAAACGAGCTCCTAAAATAGAAATAATTTTGTGGGGCTCATGCGCGCGAAAAAAAGATATCTTTGTATTAATTTGATGATTCCCCAAAATATTGGTAGGGCGATCGCCCCTCTCCCCCACCTCAAACTACGCCACTGCATAGCTTCAAGGAATTGCACCGGGTCCCCAATCTACGTGTTCTAATATCTGTGCGCAAATTCCCTTGAAAACCCCGCCTAGTCCTACTTCTATAGACGTTATTCTTAATTGGCGCATTTACGTCGAAGAGGGATATGTGAACTGAAAACGAGGCTAGCGATATAGCCAAGACGAGAGTTCTGTATTTTTCAATGGGATGAACTTTACACTAATTATTTTAAAAAAAATCGTACTTCTGAGCTGTTCAATATTTTACCTATATTACATTCGTGAAATGAACTTGAGCGTATAAACTATTTATTTCCACTAGTTTGAAATAAAATGTTTGCTGGTAAGTGGTAATCAACACTATCTAGGAAAATGTAAGCGTTCACAGTTCATTACATTGCAGTTAAAGTACTCCCTCTTTTGACGTAAATGAGCTAATTAAGAATAACGTCTATTAGCTAGCACAAACCACGGGCAGGATTACTCCGGTTACAGCATTGAGGTAGATCGACGGCAAGCTCCTCCTCTCTATGTCTCGGGCATGACTCTATTTGTACTACAAATAATTAACAATGAGGAATTGAAAGTAAATATTTCTTGAACTTGATATTGGATCTAGGTCATTCATGTCCCTATCGCAATAATTATGTGCAATCACAATAAGATACAGGAAGCGGAGTTGTATGTGATAAGTTTGGTCATCTTATTCAAACGACTCTTCCTCTTAGTAAATCATAAAAATGTTGTATAAAGCAGACCGGTGTAACAGACGTTGAGGTTCGACATTATTGTGCGCTACACAATTTGTGAATAAAACTTAGCAGTTTATACCGGTCGGGTATTTAAGTATTATACATGCATGGTGTGTGTCGTCCTGATACAACTGGCATTATGAACGGCTTGTTTTATAACAGTTTGTACTCATTAGTGTGGTGTTTTATACTATTCATGTGTCGAGGGACAAGTGGTAAGTTACTTACTCAGCTGCATTTTGACAAATGTCCATTTCATCAACCATCCCTTCTTTATCTATTTAAGTTATTTTTTTCATCGAAGATATTTAATTTGGAATTGATTAAATCCGATGATACGGTATCATAACTCTCACGTCGTGCAAAAAGTGTTATACAAATGTCCGTGTCGCACTTGTGAGCGAGTTTGCTCTTATGACGTCATTATTTCATACTACAACCGTGTAATCAAGTCACATGATTCATGTCCCACCCAAAATCAACGTGCCCAGTCGTGGTATAGTGTAGTATATGGCAGGGTTATTAGGGTTATATTAACAAATCTTAGAAAAAATTTGAAGGAAAAAAAAAATCAAAAAAATGCTTCTTAACGTGGAAAATCGACCAAAATATCCCCCGATTAATTTGTATTTGCTATTGTGATTATTTATTTGTTTTTGTTTATGCATTTATGTCTTGTTAAAAATTATTAAAACATATCGCTAACACCAGGGGCGAGAAATAGAAAAAAAAACCGTGCCCAGTCGTGGTATATATATGGCAGGGTTGTGGTAAATATGCCATAAGCAACTTACGTACTCTTCAATGATGCTGTTTGCTGATGACGCCACTATTACTTACTCGCACAAAGACATCAATAGAAAATATATATATAATAAACGAAGAATTGAAAGAAGTTAGCAATTGGTTTAAGGCCAACACATTATCAGTATATGCAAGCAAAACGAATTATATGATATTAGGTTCACATCATATGATATCTACAATAACACGTGAAGATTTAAATGTTGTATTAAAGAAGTAAATGATACTTTCCTAGAAAGAGTAAAGTGTACCAATTTTCTTGCTGTACTAATTGTTCAACAACTCCCCCATACCTTAAGTACAGTAGCGATTTGAAATAAATCCACTGTTCACATGCAAATTACGAGGATAGTGCACCTTATTTGGAAACCATTGTATCATTATGCATCATGCATATGCGTATCATACGTCACGTACGTACGAACATAAATAAAAATGTGCATGCACACCCACACTTGACCAGGACTTTACAGTTGTCAAGTTTAATTAATTTCTTATCTTTGCTGCAATCCCCGTTTGTTCGTACCAGCTTGCACATTCGTTCACCCACCGCTCGATTCGCTAGATCTCTGGCTCAGTCACGACCGCAAAAGTTTTTTTGCTGGTGGCCACTGTCGGTTAAATGGATTCCCTTTCATCTTTATGGACCGCTTCACTATTAAAATGGAGGGGTGTGTTTTGAATTGATACGGTTATTCTTTAAATCTGTACCAAAATGTTTTATGTAGATAAATGCATGATTCTTGATTTAATTTGTCTCTAAATATTAGATGTTTTGTGAATAAAATTCGATTTACAAAATGTCACTCTTACTAAATGTACTAAATGAAATCATAAATCATCTGTAATGTTTATCTCAGTAGTTTACCTTTTGTAATCAACCCCATTCAGAAGTTCCTTCAACCATTTAAAGGACACGAACTTTTCCAAATAAGGGCAATCTAATTACAATACAAAAACAAGGTGTCTTTCCTTTTTTTAGAGCAGCTATTTTTAATGGTTAATTTAGCCTATTAAAAAAAACCTTTTTTCATTAATTTTTCAGAACAATATTCACATATGAACGATGTTAATATGTTTAGTCGTTGTTGAACGAGGTTCAACAAGGTCTTCGTCGTTGTTTATCTTGAATCGACAACGGTAAGACGGGTTTATTTTCCAAAATAAACCAATCTTACCGTTGTCGATTCAAGATAAACAAATCCGAAACCTTATTCCGCGCAATCAATATAGGAGCTTATCGGCGTATGTGACACGCCTATAGAGTCTTTTTACTCCTATAGAGTCCACACAGCATTCGTCTCGCATTCTGTGGGGTTAGATCCAGATTAGATTTATTCCGTTAGCGCCCTCAACGGAATAAATCGCAATAACACTAGTTTAAGATTGTAGGATATCCAATTTATAGTTTAAGCTTGTGCCATCCTTGTTTTTACATCCTTGTTTTTACCTCCCCGACCACCAACCCCCTGAGTGTTTTGGCATACAATTATGTATCAATATGATTTCCAAGGTGTCTAATCTAAAATACGTATACTGTACGTATTTTATATTTGTACGTAATCTTAAACTAGTGTTATTGAGATTTATTTCGTTGAGGGCGCTAACGGAATAAATCTAATCTGTGCTGTGTGGACTCTATAGGAGTAAAAAGACTATATAAGCGTGTCACAGGCGTATCTTATAACAAGGCCCGATAAAAGGTATTCTTGTTTTTGAAGGAGAAAATTGGCGAAATGAAAGGTTTTCGCGATAACTGTTCTAGCAATAGGCCTATAACGATACTGGTGATACCTGTCATCTGCACATTCATAAAAATTCATCATCTTTGCATGCATCTGATGACTGACGTACACACAAGAATATTCTTTAAAAAGACAATTATCATTTAAACAGTTGTAATAAAATTATAAGAAAGGTACATTCATTGAACATTAATGTGACATTCTTTTATTTCCACTACAACAGTCTCATAGATGATTGTCCTTTTTTAAAGACTCATCTTTTTACAGAAGGGTCTTATGGCTGCCGCTTTATATTATATTAAGGACTAAGTTAAACCTAATCGAATGACTTGTTCTATTTTTTGCAGGCGCTTCATTGCGTTTAATTGGCGGCCTGCACCCTGGACAGGGACGTCTTGAAATATATCACAATGATGAGTGGGGTACGATCTGTGATGATAGTTTTGGGATGGTAGATGCTCATGTTGCTTGTCGTCATATAGGATTTGCTGAAGCACACAGCATTCTTACTTCGGATTCATATACAAAAGGTATAGGCTACATTATAATACAAAATACATAGAAATGTTGTGAAGCTGTAAATAAAAATGTAGTTAATAAGGATCATTATTAAAAAATAATAACAATAATAATTATATAACCCCAACACACCCCAAAAAACACACACCCCACCATCTAGCAACACACGAGCAAACGGACAAACGATAAAAAACACCAACTATGAAACCCCCTAGACCCCCAACAAACCCAGTTTTGTATTATAATAAAATGGTGTCTGAACGGTTTATAGCAAAAAAAACCAAAGTAAATCACAATAAACCTATCATTAATTTAGGGTGGTGGAGGGGGGGGGGGGGGGGGTCTAGGGTGGGAAACATGTGTGTTTTGGCTAGGTAAGGCAATATGCTATATTGAAAACATCATATGCAGTTAAATGTTAGCTGCAAAATGCTTTTCTTTTGGACTGAAATCGGACATTTCGTTTTAATTTGGTGTTTGAACAAAGTTATATCGGTGAGGCTAACTTGTATCAGAATGGCGATTTTAAAAGTGCGTTCATACTCGCGTCGTTGCGCATCGGCCGACGTCGGCGGATAGACCATTTCAAATCCGAAAATATACGACCACCCGAATGTTTCCGATTAGCCACACTCGGTTCCATGACCTGTCAGCTCCTGACAGGTCATGGCCATGTGCCTGAGAAAAACAACGTGTTTTTCACCCGTCTGCCCGTTAGGTAGATTGCGCTGGTGTTGGTGATAGATTGTATCCCTCACAAAGTTGATGTTGCGGCATTTCAGTTACAAAAACGAGTGAGATGCAAGAGATTTGGGGTAATATTTTCACTTTTTACCGTCTGCTCGATACATTTGGAATTTGTCCGTCAGCGCCTTTGTTGATAAAAAACAAAATAGTCTCGTTCCACGTTTTACTTCTCATGTGTGCACGCGTGTATGTAAACATAGGCGGACAATCAAGCAATGTCAACTTTTGTCCGTAGTATTTTTCAAGCAGTGATATTTAACTCAATTTGGGAAAAATATTTAAATCGAAGGTTTAATAAAACATCCTATAATAAAAAATGGTATTAAAAATATTGAAATTACATTCACTATGAAATTCGATTTATATTACGTAATTTTGTTGTATTTCTTATGTATTTTATTGTTTTTTCACCCTGCTATTTTTATCTTAGCAAAACTTTAATTATAAAATACAATTTATATTTTTACAAACATGAATGTTAAAAAAAATGGATGCAAAGGTTTGTTAATGCAAAGCGCCCTCTACGATATGTGATTTTTAAAACCCCGATATCTCGAAACGTCGAAAAGCGCAAACTTGCGATACTCATGCGGCTCTAACTCAAAAACGAATGTTGGATTTGTGTAATATTTGGTATACATATTAAGACCATTAAGGTCTACATCATGAATCCCGGTTTTTTTCAAATTTGAATTATCATGCAAAATTACCTGATTGGTCGGTTCCTGGTTGCCATGGCAACGGTATATAAAATCCGGCCTCATGATATTTTGCGGAATGTCATTGTTAACCTTCAACTTCTAATACAAAGTCCAGCATGTTGTCCAGCATGGTCGAGGTCGAGATAAGAAGAATTTTCTTAAAGACCCTCTATGACAACATTATAAGCCTTTCATCGTACTGTATTAATGTCAATGAGAACCAGTAGACACTGGTGACAGAAATCAGTGGTCAAGTGATGAAAATTAAGCAAGCTGGAGTTGCTCAAGAAATCTTCTTTTTTTTGCTATGGTTCCATTGGACACTGGTGATAGTGAATCTGTAGGGATGTTTAACCCGCTCAAAGAATTTGTAGCTTGCGCTAATTTGTTCATTCATGAAAGTTTGCCAAGAAACCAGCATATAAATAAGGCCGCATTAATGAACTTTGACGTTTGTATCCATGCACCAAAGCCCAAAATCTAGTAATTTAATTGAAAAATAAATGTTGGTTTCATTTGGCGAAAAGGAATACAGTTATGATGTGCATAGATATGATACGAGATGTTATGAGCTCATATTATTTTATTTGGATAAATCTAATTTTCTTTAATTTAAACTTAAGAGAACTCATTTTTTTTTCTGCATGGGTGAAGGGTCCTTTGTTTTACGATGGCCTCTGGAATCTAAAAATAATTGGTATCTATTATTCCGCTAATATTGAAAGTTTACAATAAGAAATAATCTACAATTTAAGGCCTACGAGAATGATATATATCTATGGTCACGCGTTATGAACTCGCCTCCCAATAGGGTGGTGCTGTTACATTTTTTAGCTTCATGCTGTCATTTTCCTCAAATATTTTTAAAACCACAAATGCTATCTCAACAAATTTGGTATCATTTTAAAGCCCTAATAACAAGCCATCTGCCTGCCAAATGGCAATGGTATAGCTAATACAGAAATGAAGATACAGCTGTTTGATGTTTGGGGACCAGGGGTGGTGCTGGAAGGGGTGCCGCTGGAAGGGGTGCCGCCTGTACATACTCAATGGGGATAATCCCATGCTTTGTCCTTTTTACAATAACTAGTCATCCCCTAATGTTACAAACTCCATTTTGGTCCCATTTCAAAGGATATTTAGTCGTTTTTAAGTATGACCCGTGGTTCAACAGACTTGTCAACTATTTGTAACAACTAATTAATTATGGATAAGACAATGATCGTCCGCTTTCTTCCTATTGGCTACACAGTCAACATGAATAATCAGCCTCAATTTACCGGATTTATAAAAATGACTATAACAGAAAAAGTGTTCAACCTATGATAGCAAAAGTATACATTTTTGGAAAGCTTGTAAATTCAATTCAAGGTTTAATAAACATATCATTATCGCAGCAAAATGCTGAATTACAATATGTAATATATAGAACAATAGAAACAATATATATTCATAGAAATAACTAAGCATGCATAACACAACAACCCACCCCCGATTGGGAACAGAACTATAATGTATGATTTAAGAGTTTGACCATGTATGGAATTGAGCTTCGAGCGTAACGCAGGGTACGTGTTTTAGGAACAGTTATTTTGTGAGCACTACGGAGAGTCATATTATGCACTTGTTCATCTCTAGATTTTGGTAACCAACCACGGAATTCATTAGATTTTAAAAGGGATTTAGCAAAGTTTAAATAAATTTGGTCTCTACGGTTCCTGAGTTCCGGAATAGCACATGTTATTAAGGCATCGTGATAGCCAATGTAGTTAAAACCTAAGATGATTCTACACGCCCTCTTCTGAATACGCTCCAAATCATAGTGGAGATTTTCTGTCATACCAGGATGCCATATTGGTAGAGCATACTCAAGAAGGGGGCGAACAAAACCAACATAGAGTAACTAGAGGAATTCAGAAATGCAGTTCATATCAGGAAGGGTTCATCCTTAAACAAATACTTCTGAAAATTCTAAAAATATATAAAATAAAAATTGGAGATATTCACTAGCCGGTATAATTACCATACCGACGTAGTAACTTTAAAAATTATATATCATCTAATGGGTAATTTCATGAAGAATTCAAATATGTCAAAAAAGATAATGCTAGGGGTATAAAAAATATATGGATCTCAAATTAAAAATTAAAAAACTCTGATATTTTTCCGAACATTTCCGATCATATCATTTTAGTTCTTGGTCGTATAAATTTTAATGGCATATTTTGGTTTCCTCATGCAATTTCCCTTCAGAAAATGTATACTTTAACTACCTCAGGGGGTATACAAGCAAATATAAATGTGTAAAGTTAAAATCATGTCGCGAAAGCCAAAATCCGTGTGTAACGCGAAAGGAGGCGAGCTTAAAACGCATGACCCTATGTGATATTTTTTAGTAACATTGTTGACGCATCATTCACATGAGATAAATAATGTTTTTCCCCGCGACCTATTTGTATTGTGCAATTAGCGAGGGGTGTATCCCGTCATTTCACCCAATCCAAAACGTGTGTGTTGACCAGCAGTGAGGTTTTGTTATGGTTGTTTCAAGATGTGTACAGACAGTCCTCCTGAAATGCCCACGTGCGCTCAATCAATATACTGGATATTAATACATCAGACTGATAGTAAACTGCGCCAATAAAGTATCTAAACACTTACAAATGGTCAGATTTATCGGAACTTGAAATAGTATGCAAAAAAAGTAATTAATTAATTCGATTTACAGTTATCTTCTGCGCATTTTGACACCTCTTTTGTTGCGCTACGATGTTGTTTGGCGGATTTATGGGCACTTGAGTGGCTTAAGGTCGAATTCAAAAGTTGCAAAAGCCCCTATTCATTGCCATCTATGGCCTCTCTTAGGGCGTAGTCGAGAACAATGACAAAGAGATAGGGTGAGCCAGGGTGTCACCTTGTAGTACTCCAGCCAGTATTTCAAATTCCTCAGTTTCCCCATCAGGTGATATAACCTTTGCCTTGGTGTCCTTGTATATGTCTGCAATCGCATTTGTAAGCGGCTCAGGTATACCATAGGCCTTCAGAACTTGCAGCATTCGTCCCCTATGTATTGTGTCAAACGCCTTCTTGAAGTCAATAAAGGTTATGATGGCTGGCAGGTTGTTTGATCTAATTCCCTCAATAATTCTTCGGAGGGCAAGAATGTGGCCAACCGTGGTACGTCCAACTCGAAAGCCATTTTGTTTAGCTCTCAGGTGGATGTCAAGCTCCGGTCTGATTCTGAGTGAGTATCATCTTGTTGTATAGCTTGGCAACAATTGAGCTCAGACTTATTCCACAGTAGTTGCCTCCCAAGCTGAGAGCACCTGATTTTGGTATTGGTATTATGTTGAGAATAGACCATTGGTCTGGCTTTTTCCCGTTCATCAAGGCATCGTTGCAGAAGTCCAGAATGATATTATCCAAATCACATCTTTTGAGCATTTCAGGAGTGACGATGATGTATATTGTAGGGGATGAAAATGCGCTAAAAACATTAACCAAAGCCTTCTTTTAAGCCTAGAATTCAATTTTGAATGAAAGTGACAATTTAACTAAGATTAGAATACAATGGCACACACAAGCAACAAAGTGTTTAAAGTTTAGAAAATGCTTAGCATACCATGCACCTACCGTTTGCCTCAATCAGCACAATTTGTATGCAGCGCTTTCAAAACTGCAAAATCCTATCCCTACAATATCGTTCAATTGCATTCTAACACAATTAAGCATATTACCCCAAATGTAATACGGTGAAAGAATTACCACATGCAAGTTCCTAAACATTTTAGTGTAGAGTCATAGAATTCTAATGCAACATGTTATAAAAGATCTTTCTGATATGTTTATGTATTGTTGGCACTTAAGGAATATATTTATGAAACAAAATAAACTCACTAAAATGTATTCGTACACTGAAAAATAAATGGGTGTCACAGCGACGCCTTCTTGGAGTCAACTGTAAATGACACTTACAAAGGCGTCATTTTGACTCCAAAATTGGTGTAATCGTCAATGATATGGGTTTGCACATAATTTACGTTGACACCGTTAAGTGTCCGACGGACACCTTTCAGTGATCATTTAGTGATTTACACCAAAACTGGTGTCAGATTAATTGAAATAACTCCAAGGGCGTCAATAGTTGGCGGGAAAGCTCACGGTTTTTAGAGGTGTCGAAGCAGCATGACACCAATTGGTGTCATTTTGACACCAATTGGTGTCATTTTGACACCAATTGGTGTCATTTTGACACCAATTGGTGTCATTTTGACACCAATTGGTGTAATTCTGACACCAACGGGTGTAATTCTGACACCAATTGGTGTAATTCTGACACCAAATTGGTGTAATTCTGACACCAATTTGGGCGTCTATCAACATATCAACGCATGCGTTTTCTCGTCGCCATTTTGTTTGCATGTTACGAGCCGGTAAGACTGGTAAGTACCGATCTGCTCCATTTCCAGACATTTTTGATAATAATTATGATACAATTAGCGTAATGTAAGCCTTGTTCATGTTGTTTAATATTGCGCCAACTAACTGATGAAATGAATTACAATTTCATAGTCAGAGACTAGCATTTTGTTGGACTGTGTCAGTGCATGGACCTACTAGTACTATGTGTGTGTTCGTCATGCATGCATACGATGATATGTGCAACATTACATACATGTAGCCCGATTTATCTGGCTCAGTGGTCATCTTTTTCATACGGACGTCTTACATTACGCTAATTGTATCATAATTATTATCAAAAATGTCTGGAAACGGAGCAAATCGGTACTTACCAGTCTTACCGGCTCGTAACATGCAAACAAAATGGCGACGAGAAAACGGCTCCTAAACATGTGCTATCTCAATATGACTCTTAAGAGAGTCAATATTACACCCCATTGGGGTGTAATGACATTTTTCGAAAATGGGTCCTCAGGTAACCACCCAAAGGTGTCAAAATGAATATGACACCCTAAGGTGTCATATTTTACACCCATAATGGTGTCAATTTGACACCTTTAGGTGGCCAACTGAGGACCCATTTTTTGACGCTTGTTTTAGTGTCAAAATGACACCAAATTATTTTTCAGTGTAGTATTATTTCCAATAAACAAAATAAGTGCTGTCTGAAAATTGAATACCCCAAACCCAAACTTTAATACATCAAGTCTTCAATCCGATGTCTCTATGGTATGAAGATTCTATAGCACAAGTCCAAGTCAGTTAAAGGCCTCAAAAATCCCACTCAAAGGGTTCCTTATTTTAAAAGTCGGATGGGTTTAGGTGCATCTCTCTGGTTCCATAATCCAACAAAATAAGTTCCATAATCCAAATTTGTATAGAGTGTAAAAGAAATTAACTAATCCGTATCTGATAAGGCTCAATAATATGAATAATTAAAAGATCGAATATTACAAATTTGTATAGTCTGAAAGATGAAAATTGATCCTTCAAACACACGAACAAGTTTTTGTATAATCCATTGTCGGATGAAAATCTTACCGTTTTTAAATAAGTTTTCCAGATCGACAAATAACAACCCATAAGATTCAGACTAAAGAGCACTTTTTATGATTCGGAATAAAGAACCTCATTTCAAATTTACACTACAGAACTTGCTTTAATAATTGGAAAGGACTTTTTTTTCAGATGTTAGATTCTTCAGATTATTGAACCTTAGGCTTAATTACGTTAATTCTATAAAACCTTAGTACTATAAAACCTTTTTTCCTAATATAGAACCCGTGACTCCGAACATGTCACTAAAATTGTCTTCACTTCATTGCAAGGAATATTACTTGATATTATTACTTAAAGGGAATTTTTATTACTTCCTTTCATGGTCCTAAAACATATTCAGTATGTTACCAAAATAATGTTGGTATACTACGAAAGGTCAAATTTCCAAAAGTGTATGGTAAAAGTATAGTTTAAATAGTGGGATGTATATATTAGTACTCTAGCAGCTAATATGCAGCATCTTTGCGTTGTTTACATACTTTAAATCCAAAATGGCCACCCGTTACCATGACAACAGAGGCTTGCTGAAATTTGTAATACCATATCTTTACATAACTACTAAATGTATTTCACCTCCCAAACTTTAGGCAAAATCTAAGAGATGGCGTGTCCAAAAGGGTATCAACCTAGAAAAAGGTCACTCTTAAATCCAGGACAGACATTATCATTAAGCCTGTAGATAGAGGATCTGCTGTGGTGGTTGTGGGTCGCCAGAAATACATCGATGAGACCACGACGCGCTGGATAATCGAACCAACTATGTTCGTCTCGATTCTGATCACCACTGCCTCCTTCTCCCAACAGATACAGGTCACCCTGGATGACATGCACGCATGTGATGTACTTACTAATAAAGCACGTACATATTTTTCTCCTACTCAAGAGCTGCCAGGTTTAAACTCCACCCCAAGATCCACAAGCCCGGTAATCCTGAACGACCCATTGTTTCTTGAAATGGTTTACTCACTGAGAACATATCTATTTATGTTGATCGTTTCATTACACCCATTGTCTCACAGGCTCCGTCATACATACATGACATCCCAGACTTCCACAGGAGGCTTGAAGCTGTTAAGGACCCTGACACTGCCATCATTGGTACATTTGATGTGAATCTCTGCATAGTAACATCCCAATTGATGAAGGTGTCTCTGCTACTTGTGAAGCGCAAATTAAAAGTAGCGACACCAGCCCCCCCCCCCCCCCCCCCCCCCCCCCCCCCCTATCGATGATCTGAAGAATCTCATGAATCATGTACTAACCAAGAACAATTTAACCTTTATTGGAGACAATTTCTCACAGGTATTTGGGACAGCGATGAGCGGATGGTACCATCTTACGCCTGCCTCTTTATGTTTTATGTCCAGGCTTGAAGAGCAGATGTTGAACTCTGCTCAATGTCGTCCATGTATTTGGTGGATATATAGAGGACGTGTTCTTCATCTGGACTAGAGAGGAAGAAAGCCTGCAGACTTTCCTAAATCATATCAATTCTTTTCACAGCACAATCAAATTCACATCTGAATTTTCTCACCACCAGATCAACTTTTTGGATGTCACCATCAGAAAGGAGAACCATACTCTCATCACTGATCTGTACACCAAGCCCACGGACAGTCACCAGCATCTACACTCTTCCAGCTGCCACCCACGTCACTGTAAGACTGGCATAGCTTACAGCCAACTTATCATAACGTTTGGCGGATCTGATCGCACACATTGCTTTTGGCACAGTTCCAGTGCGCAAACGGTTATCCATAATGTGACCTTGGTAGCAATTAAGTTACATTCATACACTCTATGTAGTGTTGAACCAATCAGGAAGCAGGAATTACAAATACGCGGAGTGCATTGAAAGTGTCCACCTGCACTCCGCGTGTGCGCCGTTCAAATCCCGCAGTGCGCGTTTTGTTTTGATTCGTTGTTCAAGACCGCGGTTTCGCCGATTTTCACTGCGGGTGTTAGAAAACTTGTTAAAGTCTATTTAGTCGTTTTACATAGATCAAAATCATGCTTAAATTGTGAATATTTATTTGTATAGTGTCGTGTATGAATTAGGTCAATGCATGCGTATGTTTTGTTTCTCGAAAAATTAGAATAATCAATGCACTTGCGCAAATGTTGATATGCTCACAATAGCACTCCACTTCGGGGTCGGGACATTATTCACACATCAACATCAGCGCGCGTGCAATGATTTGTCTAATTTCTCTCGAAACAAAACATACGCATTTATTGACCTATAAGTAAATACCATGATATTTAGGAGGCACATGCACAAGGGGATAGGCAATGAATGGCATAGTCAGATGAACAGGAAGTGGTTGTATGAAGTAAGATTATACTTCCCTGCGTGAAGAAATATTATCGGTTTTTGGTATTGACTCAGGTACTGGACAGATATGGTTAGACGACATCCAATGTAGTGGTAGTGAATCTGCTCTTGATGATTGTTCTCATTCGGGATGGGGAGAGCATAACTGTGCTCATAGTGAGGATGTAGGGATTAGGTGCCAAGGTGGTAAGTTATCCTTTAAGGTAAAAAATGTAATGGGATTCCGGTCGTTCCTCAATATTTGTAAAGCAACATTAAAAGTTATTCAAAGAAAACACAGGGGATCACCACAGAAGTGTGTTTGGTTAAAATATTAAAACAACAGTGTATCTGAATCTAATACTTGCAACATACCGGTGGACATATCCCCTACTCAAGATATTTATTTTTGTTCAGGTATAGCTAGCATGATGTTGCTGGAAATCGATGAAAACGTGTTTCTTTCAATTTTAGCGCATTTCAAATTAATAAACCCGACACCGCTGTTAAAACTACGGTCCAAGAAACATTGTATTAAGTCAGTCAAACTGAACAAATCCTTTACGTCATACAAATATTTCTTCACAAACGTCGCAAACAGTCAATCAATAAACTTAAAATGGAAATTAAAAAAGGACACATCATAATAATAGACCTTTCCTGAACATGGCTAGAGATTTCACCAAATTTCTAAAGAGAATCACCAACACTCTGAATATGTTTATGAAAGATTAGAGGAGCTGTTAGATATGCCTGTTTCAGTTAAATATGTAGTATGCATCTTTACACATTTATTATGACATTTGATTAAATTCTCATTATTCTATTTTATATTTTTTATTTGGCTAAAGGTGATCACACTCTTGTATTATCTGGTGGGGACGAGTTTGAAGGACTTTTGAAGATATATCACAATGGCGTATTAGGCACAGTGTGTGATGATTATTTTACCATTACCGATGCCAACGTCGTATGTGCTGCGTACGACTGGGGGCGAGCCAAAAGGATTGTCACGGATGGATCGGTTGGAGAAGGTATGTTATCTACTGCGAGTCAGTATTAACACCAACCTCTAAACTAATAATAGGCCTAATATTGATACACAGTAAAACAATTCTTAAACAAGTTGTTTAAAAATGTCAACAACCCCTGATTAACGGATGAAGTGAACAGCCACTTGTTCAAACCGTTAAACATCTTTGGTTGTTTAAACATTGCGTTGATTAACCTCTTTAAACAACTTGTTTAATATAATTATTCAAACAACCAGTGTTGTTTAAAAAGGTCGTTTACCTTTTCTGGACTATCCACCAATCATGCATACAAAAATTATAGACATATTTTCAATCAATCACTCAATCAACCAATAAATCAATCAATCAATCAATCAATCAATCAATCAATCAATCAATCAATCAATCAATCAATCAATCAATCAATCAATCAATCAATCAATCAATCAATCAATCAATCAATCAATCAATCAATCAATCAATCAATCAATCAATCAATCAATCAATCAATCAATCAATAAAAGATTAACATGAAATGAACTGCAACAGCACAATGTAATTGTTATGAGCATGCCCACATCAGTTAAGACATGGCCAAAACTCCCAGTTAACCATGTTAACATTTGACCCCGGGAGTGACGTAGTTAGTAGTTCACTGACGACACATTCTTTTATTTTACACAAAAAACCAATAACGTCATTATTTTTCTCTCTGATTGTATGGTAAATATTTGGCGCATGCGACAAATATTGTATAAGTGGGACGATGTTAATATAGATATATACTGACCTCGCTAGTTACTTACCCCAGTTTTCTCTAAAAATTACATTTTATTATTATCGCTAATAAACACTTCGATTGCATAGGCGTTCTACTGCCATTGTTAGTAAATGCGCCGCTTAATTATATTGTCTTTATCTACTTATAATCGTTTTAAAATTTCCAATATTATTTAAGAAAATGTAAACCTTCGAGCCAAAACCGAAACCGTAACACTGACACTAACCGAGAAAATCTGATCCTGATCGTCGTCGTCGTTCTATGGATCATGGCTGATTCTTTGTGACCCTATTGATGATGGAGCGCCACCGTTGTCTATTTTGTGACATGCGATGTGCAGAGATAAGAGATAGACCAGTTGCTTCTTTAATGCCATCAGTCCAACGAAGCTTTGGTCTGCCACGGTTACGTCTTCCTTTGATAGCTCCTTGTATTATCACCTTTTCTAGATTGTCACCGTCTAGCAATATGTCCAAAGTATTGTAGCTTGTTGCGCATGATCTTTGTATACAGAGAAGTTTGGTTCCCAATCTGGGATCCTGATACTGACACTTTTAAACGCTTAATTCCAAACTCTAACCTTATAAAAACACCATTGAATCACACGTGAGCATGTTTATATAGCCTGCATGGCCCGAGAACCGCACCTTCCCAGAATAATAGGCCTATATTCTTAAAAAAGGGTTTTCAATTACTAAATCAAATCAATTCATTAGTGACTATCGCACTCGAGCATGTTTATATATGTCCCGAGAACAGCACCTTCCCAGAATAACAGGCCACATCCGAGCCGGAAAAAAATATGTAGAAAATCTTTAAATTCAATTGTAATTATTAATAGTTCTTTGATAGATTTATGAGTCCAGGTTTGTATTTCCTGAAGGTCAAACTTCATTATAAAAGACAGAAACCGTAGTGTAAAAATTCAGAATTGTTCGATGTCATACATTTCCGAAAATATCTTCATGGATATCTGCAGGCCCTAATTCGCAAATCTAATCATGTTTGTATTATAATAATATGTTCCGTTTCAATTTTTGGCACTCTTTGAGGCGATGCTGGTGCATTGTTCACCCGGAATGTACACCGGAGTTCCGCCGGTATATTCGTAAGCAAGGTCTTTGTTTGTTGTTGCTAGTAGCAGTACAATTCGGAACGACTACATACGTATGTACGTAAAATGCGTATCAAGACGGTTAGGATATTATTTACGATACCAAACTTATTTTTACGCACATTTATTCCAAACTCAGTCATACTCGTACAATGTGAGAAGTTGGCTCGGGAACTTAAATGACAACGATGACGCTGGTGACGACGTCGACAATGACGACGATGAAGATGACCTCGACAAAAACGATGATGATGACGACCGTGACGATAAAGATGACGATGACAACTACGATGACAATGATGACCATGACGACGTGGACGGTTTAAGTCTTCGTTTAGGCGTCGACGATTCCGGTATTGATGGTTAAACATTGCTCGATATTTGCTCACGTAGGATCCGGTCAAATATGGTTGGACAATGTTGCTTGTAGCGGAATCGAGACTAATCTAATAGATTGCTGTCATAGAGGATGGGGCGCCCACGACTGCCAGCATTCAGAAGATGTTGGCCTTGAATGCGCTCGAGGTAAGTGCAACTACATGCAGTGCGATGATACGTCGATTTAAAAACGTTGCACGTAATTACGTACTAATTTCAAACGAATCGACCTTTTTTTCTCTTGTCATAGAATGTGCGATGTTTGTTATAATCATATATGCGGATAAGACAACAGAATCAGTTTTATGCCAGCTATAAATAAAAGCCAACTTTCCCCGTCGTTTTGTTTGCTTAATCGCCCTCATGACCTTAGGGCGGAGCATACCCCACAACGGTCCAACTCGTCACGTTCTTACACGTGCGTAGTAGTGTTCATGATAATAATGAGCTAGTTCCCCATGATCATTACGCCATATATATACATAGGTCGGAGACAATAATGACACACGTTGCAGTGGCAAACGCTACCACTCAGCGGTCGAGCGTTGTGGAGTATACTCAGCCCTTTACCTTAACAGTTGAAGTTCCAAAATCCAAAATAGTTAGCTAAAAATATCAACATGGTTAGCTAAAAATATCATTTAGATATATTGTCTGATGATCGCACAACCTTGAAACTCGGAGTAATAACTACCGTTCCAAATGGTGCTCCCGCGGATGACTGTCTGTGGCCATCAATGCACTACAGGGTGAATCAAAATATCAGAGTATTAATGACTTATCCCAGAGTGAAAGAAAAATTTGTCAAGAACATTTTGACAATGAATGTGATGATAATGACCATTTTAGCAAAACCAATTTTACTGTGTGTAAATCCCATTGGAATGGCGAAAAACGCGGTCAGTTTACGAAACTTGCCACAGTTTGCTTATTTTTCAGTCGATTACTTTCATAATTTGGGAGGATAAACTAGATTAGAACGCTTTATACAAACAATAATAATTATATGGTTCAATGCACGGATCAAGGTCAAATGACCGTTTCAAATCGTGCACATTTTTTTTGGATTCATCCTGTATACGAGGGTCGTTCAATAAATAATGAAAGTGGTCATGGTATGGGATGCATGAGTGATTCTAATGAAGGATAATGTAATCAATACAAAGTATGAACCTTTGTCTTTCAAACAATACCCTTTTGGATTGTTAGATACCTTTGGTTATGTAACGTCATTAACATAAACACAATAGGTTTCAGACACTGACTGAAATCTGTCAATTATTTGGCTGGATATGTAATATGTTGAATATGGGTTGATTGATACATTTGCGTATATCTCGGCAATGCAAGCATAAAAACAGATAACACTTGGCACATAGTTAGAACACACACTGATCTTTGTTTGACACTCTTTTTAGATCTGAATTCCTTAATACAAACAAGAAGGAACCATCTCAAATACGCTTTTATTTAGCAAAATCCGCAATAATATACCTTAGAAAACACCAAAGGATAAAGAACAATGGAGGGATTATAATTTAGTAAATTGTTGTGGGATGTAAAGCAATAATAGTGGGGATTTTAAGAGGAACTGTTCATAAAATTTCCTCAAACCATTGAAATTATGTGACGACTATTTTAACAATACATATCTATTAGCTCTAAAGATAACAGTAATACGAGAGGTTGTGGCAGCCATCTTTGATTGATACATTCATGCATATCTTCATTTTGACTATCACAATATTTTTACACATTGATTTAAGCATTTTTCATTATTTTGTATTAGAATTTGAATGCACAGTAAGCTTTTATCTGGTAAATGTCATGATTTTAGCCGCTTTTGGCCCAGTTCAGAATGCTCTGCCGTCTGCGCATGCGCACATTTTTTGCAGGTTTCGTGTGAATAAGTTCAGATAATTAGTTAACTATCATACGGAAACTCCCAAACTGGTTAATTGCTTGGATTTTTCCTAAATGGTTTGATTTTCCGCAATATTAGTGATTCACTGACTGGGCATTTTTCAATGAAAATTGGCTGTTTGAAATACTGATATTTGTATACTTTTTATTCGATTGCCTCTCCTTACTTTTTCCTCTTTTACTACATATATCAAATTACACAGGGATTAAAGTTATTGTCTTTTTTATCATACTTACGCGAAAAAAATGGGATTTATCTGCTTCTGGTGTCATGTTATGCAATCTTCTTACCACATGTTTCATACAAACAATTCAAATTTCCCGCCAAATAACTGATTTAGTAGTGTCCCAAGTGTTCTTACTTTGAGACAATGCTATGACGTCATAGTTCACACTTATAAAATCCAAAACTATATTGTTTGAAAGACAAAGGTTCATACTTTGTATTGATCACACTATCCCTCAATAGAATCACTCATGCATCCCATACCATGATTACTTTCATAACTTACTGAATGACCCTCGTATGTAAAAAATAAAAATATAAATTGTTTACAAAAACGTACGTTGTTTTGGTTTTTACATACATACATACATACAATAGGCTTTTATAGAGCGCCATTTCATAAAGATCACAGCGCTAAAGATGATAGAACAATACAAAATGCATGAAAAATATACACAAAATAGTAAAGAACATGAAAACAAAACAAAGGGACCTGACTGAAGCATGCGATGGAGCTACTTGGGGAAGAGGTGTGATTTCAGACCCTTCTTAAAGTTGGAAACCGTTCTGGCACACCGAATGGATGGCGGTAGGGCATTCCATAGCCCAGGAGCAGAATAATAAAATGTCCTGTTGACAGCTGACTTCATTGTCCTGTTGTGGATCTTATGTACTGTGAGACGAGTGACATCAGAGGCTGATCGCAACTACTCACGCGCTGACAGATAGCTTTGTTAATATTCTGTCAATTGTCACGTGCAATATTTCAAATTAAAGAGAAGGAATTGTATCATGTATCAATTTTTATGATAAAGCTATAGCTTTGAAGTTACTTTACAATATATAAGCACTGTTAATTTTATTTTACTCAAGTTCGGTTGGTCGGAGGATCCAATGATAATGAAGGCCGTGTAGAGATTCATAATAGAGGTGAATGGGGCACCGTATGTGATGACTCATTTACTGAAACAGATGGCAACGTTGTTTGTCGAGAATTAGGCTATTCATCAGTATATTCGGTCGTCACGGTCACGAATGATAGATATGGATTGGGTACGTTAACTATTTTGATCAGAAGATCATTGATACCACGAGTTAAGTTATTACGAGTAGAGTTGTTAAAAAAATGAAAAGTAAAAGACGATACTGTTCTTGCTTTATAATCACGAATTAGGAAACACTTCGGACTTCCCTAAAAGAGAAGGTGACTCTGTCATGTTTTACAGTAATGAAGGCGTCACTACACTTGCAAATACGACAAAAGCCTAATTATTACAAACAATGAACGGACTTCATTGACCCTCGTAAGACCGCTGTACAGAATACAATATGGGACTGTCCACGCATAACTGTCTTTCTCACAATACAATATTAACATACCGTTAAACTTCATCTATAAGCACCCATTGACTAATAGTTAATAAGCAGAGAATAGATAAAAAGGTATGAGCGCCCTCTTTTGATCTAGAGAAATTAGCACGAATTTGTTTAGTGTATTCGATATTCAATAATATAAAGTTGTATTACTATCTAAATAATTTCATGGACAGACGAATTGCTCAGTTGGTAAAGCGCCCGGTAAAGCGTCAACTTCAGTATCACGAGGTTGGTGGATCAATTCTCAACTACACCTTTTGCAATTTCTTTTGAAATCCAAGTGATATAGAAATTAATGCAAACTTGAATGTAAAATTATTACTCAATTATACTAGCTTTATTGTTATTTTTCAAAAAACAAGCGCATAATTAATTTGATTGTAAAAGTAATGATCTTAATAGTCCAACCTTTTTATAAGCTAAAACACATTTATACTACAAATTAACCACAGCAAAATGTATTCATTGGCTTATTTTAAATGTTTCACACAGTAATCTTAAACGTTTCCTTCATCATGATTTAAGGGCAAATTATGATGATGCATATTAGGTTGGTAGATCAAGTTAAGTGACATTGTCCCTAAAAATCAAGTTTTTGTTGGCAGACATACAAATATGAATTTCCATTATACTTTGGTCATTGATAGACCTTTGGTCAATAAACACTAAAATGGAACCTTTTTTTTTTTTTGCCTTCGTTGCCATGACAACGACACATATTAGAATTTTCATGGTTTTTAACAAAATTTTCAATTTTTCAGAAATTAAAAACTGCTAATTTACACATATCATTTTGAACAAACAATACAACCAGGATTTTATTTTCATTCAAAAATATAACCATACATGTCTCAACTTTCATTCCATGCAACAAAAAAACTTGTGCAAATTGTATTATGGGATATACCATTATTTGAAAAAGGGGTGTTTTTCATAATAAATCGTGTGAAAAAAATACACCTTCGTAAATTAATCACAACTAGCAAAGTGGTGTTTTTTTTGCATTCACCTTCTACAAATGAAAGCTTGAGGGATGTCTGAATAATAATATATAAAAATATCCATGGGTAATTCATACCTGTTGGAACAGTGTTGCCAGAAAGTGTTGACTTTTTCCAAAAAAAATCGGTATTACATGGTATGAAAATACACGTTTAATTTCAGCAAACTATTTAATAAATCATCCTTGTTATGTCTAAAATAGAGAACATCTATTTTTGGATCAGGGATAATGTTGCTCATGTTTCAAAGTGCATATTAAAAAAAAGTGTTGCCAGGTAGGTTGAGTTTTAACTTTATTCATGGCAGAACAGACTCGTATTAAATAAACAGAATTCTTCTTAAATCTGCTTTTGACAGCTACATCCATTTACTGTATCACTATAAGTGATGTTTATTCACATTCATGTGTGAATAACAAAAGGATTTTGGAAAGGTATTAACCTCTAGTTTCAGAATATGGCTGATAGCAAATTCAAAGCGGTAGCTTTATATGAGTTTTCAGCCATTTTCAAAATGGCCGCCAAAATGCCAACATAAAGCACACTAATAAACTTATGATGAATTTTGGAAACTCTGTTGGATGTAAATAACGCAGTCTTGTATGTATTAGACCCCTAGACACTAATATCCAGAACTTTTGCTTTGTTAACACATCAAAATCCAAGATGGCCGCCAAAATGGCCGCCAAAAATGGTAAAATTCCATATATTGGCATATATAAACCAACACGTATGATCAGAGTATAGTTCTAACAATGGGATGTATATGTTAGACAATAGAAACTCATAACTCGTATTTTTGCATTGTTAACATACTTTGAAACCAAAATGGCCGCCAAATTGATGGCCAAAAATGATCAAAAATTGTCAAAATTCCATAAAATAGCATAATATCAACCATAATGCATGATGAAAATATAATTTTAATGATGGGATGTATGTATTGGACTACTAGTAACGCATATACAGTATTCTTGCTTTGATAACTTAGTACAAAATCCAAAATGGCTGCCAAAATGGCCCCCAAAGTGGTTCCCGAAGTGGCTGCAAAAATTGTCAAATTCCATCAAATGGGACAATATCAACTTAAATGTATGATGAAAATATAGTTTTAATGATGGGATGTATGTATTAGACCGCCATCCAAAATGGCCCCCAAAATGGTTCCCAAAATGACTGAACAAATTGTTGGAATTCCATAAAATGGGCTAATATCACCCAAAATGTATGATGAAAGTATAGTTTTAACATTGGGGTGTATGTATTAGACCACTAATAACTCATATCCACTATTATTTGTATTGTAATAACATACTTTAAATCCAAGATGGCCACCAAAATGGCCGCTGTAAATGTAAAAATAGTCTATATATTACATGAGTGTATGATAATCCAAAATAGATATTGTGAGAGTGTATATTACATCAAATCCACCAAATAGATGTTCTAAACTGGTAAGCTATTGCTTTTAGAAATAAGGCCCACATCTGTGACAATTTTGATTCCAATCACTTTCCAAAATGGCAGCCAGAATGGTTCAGTTGATGTTAAATGACCTAAAACAATTGTTTTGTATTGTAAATGAACACACAATTGTTTTGTATTGTAAATGACCGGTACTATGTAATACCAATACCCCCAAATTGAATGGGACAGCATTCACTACATGCCTATGATAAAGCCTAGGGGCTGTAGATCTAGTTTTAGTATTCTAAAATATCCAAGATGGCTGTAAAAGGTTAAAATAGCTGAAAAACAGTGTTAGTTTATTGTTAGTATTACATTATATATATATGATCACATTATTATATCTACAGCTTTTAAGCCATCCAGTAAATGTGTTTGTATATGTGACAAGGATGATTGAATTGTATAGACTCCATTTTGACAATTTCATGTTATTAAGATGGGCATTATAATGAACATTTCAATAAAATTATCTCCAAATGGCCAAAATAATTACCACGGGTGGCCACCAATTGATAATAATATATATGACCAGAATTTAAAAAAATGGAGTCTATACCATTTAATCATACTTTGTCACCTACAGATACGTTTACTTGGTGGGTTAAAATCTATATATATAATCTTTTGGTCATATCTAATGTAACACTAGCAATAAAACTAATACTGTTTTTCAGTTATTTTAACATTTTGCAGACATCTTGGATACTTTAAAATACTCAAACTAGATCTACAGCCCTTAAACTTGATCATAGACATATGTTAAATGCTGTCTTATTAGATTTGGGGGTATTAGTATTACATAAAATGGTCATTTAAACAATTGTTTTAGGTAATTTAACATAAACTTAACCATTCTGGCAGCCATTTTGGAGAGTGATACAGAATCAAAATTGTCAAAGAGGTGAGCCTTATATCTAAAAGAGAAATCTTAGCAGTTTTAGAACATACTATTTGGTGAATGTGATGTAATATACACTCTTACAATGTCTATTGTGGATTATCATTCACTCATGTAGACTATTTTAACATTTACAGCGGCCGTTTTGGTGGCCATCTTGGATTTAATGTACGTTATTACAATGCAAATATACTGGATATGAGTTACGAGTGGTCTAATGAATACATCCCGATGTTAAAACTATTCTTTCTTCATACATTTTGGTTGATATTATACCATTTTATGGAATTTCGACAATTTGTTTAGTTATTTTGGGATCCATTTGGTGGCCATTTTGGATTTTTAAGTATGCTAACAAAGCAAAAATACTAGATATGAGTTACTAGTGGTCTAATACATACATCCCATCATTAAAACTGTATTACATCTTACATTTAGGTTGATATTATCCCATTTTATGGAATTTGACAATTTTTGCAGCCACTTCGGGAACCATTTTTGGGCCACTTTGGCAGCCATTTTAGATTTTGAACTATGTTAACAAAGCATGAATACTGGATATGAGTTACTAGTGGTCTAACACATACATCCCATCGTTAAAAATATATTTTCATCATACATTTCGGTTGATATTATGCTATTTCATGGCATTCTGACCACTTTTTACCATTTTTGGCCATTCATTTGGCGGCCATTTTGGTTTTAAAGTATGTTATCAAAGCATAAATACTAGATATGAGTTTCTAAGGGTCTAACACATACATCTCATTGTTAAAACTATACTCTGATCATACATGTTGGTTTATATGCCAATATATGGAATTTTATCATTTTTGGCGGCCATTTTGGCGGCCATTTTAGATTTAGATGTGTTAACAAAGCAAAATATCCGGATATGAGTGTCTAGTGGTCTAATACATACAGTACTGCGTTATTTACACCCAACAGAGTTTCCAATATTCATCATAAGTTTATTAGTGTGCTTTTTGTTTGCATTTTGGCGGCCATTTTGAAAATGTGCTGATAACACACAGAAAGCTACCGCTTTGAATTTGCTATCAATCATATTCTGGTTTCATGGATCCATACCAATACAAAAATCATTATTAGCCTTACTCCCTCGACATGGTACTGACCGACCCTACGGGCTCATGGACATTAATATGTTTACTATACTCAACATGGCATATGTTGCAATATTGCTAATTTGAGGTAAAAAAAGAGAACTCTGGCAACTTTAACAAGTACATTTCATATCATTTTATTGCAAACAATCACAAAACAAGTAATATCTTCAATATATCTCCTAATCAACGCTTATATATATGTAATTCACTGTTTAATTGTCCGTTTTTCGATAATAGGCATTTTAAGATTTTTCAAAAATACCTATCTTTCTGGAAACACTGCTGCCATGTTTAAAGATTACCCACACTTTTCTCATTGAAATTCAATTGAGCAACATTGTTACTCTCTACATGCAAAATATCTTTGAAAAAAAAGTGCCACTTTCAGGGTTAACGGTGATTAGATTTGGCTAATAATTGATAGTTTGTAAAAGGGACGAAACACCCCTATTTGGAAACATGGTATAGTCCAATTGCCAATACCAAGATTTTTTTTAAAATATGGATTAGTTTGACTGTGGACTGCCCTTTCATATATAAAAACAAGAATTTGTAAAAAGTACTTTGTATGCTACAAATGTGGGATCCAAGTTGAGCTAAAATTAGCATTTAAAACAGCAAAAAATGAGAAAAATCATCAAATTAATGGAATTGCCCGTTACCATGGTAACATACATGTGACACCAATTTTTTTTCCATATTTGTTGACTTTGACCATAGGTCCATCCATGCACAAGGTATGAAGAAAATTCATATTTTTCAGTCTGCCACATTTTTCAACATTTCCTTGATTCTTACTGAATATGGTTCTTAAGCAACAAAATGAAAGTAACTATGCAAACCACTATAATCCTGGTCTCACAGGATTATAATTGAATGGCTATTAAATCAATTTATTTTCAATAAGATAGAGGGCCGTCCATTTATACCGACCCATCAATCATACATGTAGTTATAAAACAGTATCTGACATAGCACTCCCGTTTAGATCAATTGGTAAAGCCAGCGCCAACAGTTTGGGCTAGGGCAATTGTGATCGCAGGTTCCAGATGACAATTCCTGGTTCGAATCTCACTTCAAGACTTCTTCTTTTGGAAAGGTCATAATTTTCAAATTCTTGACAGTGTTTTATTTTTATCATGAATGAACAAGGAATCTATCTTTTACGTTGGTTTTTATATATATATATTTTTTAAATGAAACAAAATTTATTCAAACTGGACACGCAAGCCATGGCCAGTCAATAACGTTTTGACTGTTTGCCTGTTGTTCTCATTGATTCGAAACGCGATATTACACGTTTGTGCCATACCTATTCTTGGAGAAACACAAAGCACAAAACAAATAAAACAAAACTGAGTGGAAAATAATAAAAGAAATCACGCGAAGGACTTATTTACGGCACCATCCATCTTTTTAAGTCTGTTTAAGTTTTTCGGAACTATAATACACACGTTTGACGGATTGCCTTTAAATTGCACGCCTAATGAACATGTCATAGTTTGAGCAGCTCACGTGGTATTGAAGGTCATGAATTACATTCATGTAAATGGTAGTATAGTGGCCACGTGTTATTGATTTATAACGGATTAGTTTTAGAATTACGAAACTGTGTCTATACATGAAGCTTCATGGTCTATATCACTAAAGAAGTCCTCTGCCCCAAATTCGATAGACATGCTACATGCTTGTATCATGAAGCTAATGCTTGTATCGATCAACTGTGAACATATACATGTACATGTACATGTATGTGTCTCTATAAACTCAATTAGGAAGTGTCATCTAGAACCAACAATGGCCAACTACTCACAAAAACCACAACTTAACAAAATACCATAAGTAGCTGAACTGAAAAGCAGTGAATTGTAACGTATTGTCTCATTGTACTCCATCCATGCATGTCTTCACAAAAATACTAAGTCGTTGAGGTTGATTTAAATGTTTGTGCTATTTATAAACGATTGTGATAACATTAAAATTAAAATAAAAAATAGTAGAAAGAGAGGGAAAAAAAGAGGGAAAACCCACATTAAAGACGAAGATAGATTCACTATTTATTCATGGTAAAACAAAGTTAAGAATTTGATATACACCGTAAATATTTATAAACTTTCCAAAAGAAGAAGTCTTGAAGTGAGATTCGAACCAGGTATTGCCATCTGGAACCTGCGATCACAATTGCCCTAGCCCAAACTGTTGGCGCTGGCTTTACCAATTGATCTAAACGGGAGTGCTATGTCAGATACTGTTTTATAACTACATGTATGATTGATGGGTCGGTATAAATGGACGGCCCTCTATCTTATTGAAAATAAATTGATTTAATAGCCATTCAATTATAATCCTGTGAGACCAGGATTATAGTGGTTTGCATAGTTACTTTCATTTTGTTGCTTAACTTGATCTACCAACCTAATATGCATCATCATAATTTGCCCTTAAATCATGATGAAGGAAACGTTTAAGATTACTGTGTGAAACATTTAAAATAAGCCAATGAATACATTTTGCTGTGGTTAATTTGTAGTATAAATGTGTTTTAGCTTATAAAAAGGTTGGACTATTAAGATCATTACTTTTACAATCAAATTAATTATGCGCTTGTTTTTTGAAAAATAACAATAAAGCTAGTATAATTGAGTAATAATTTTACATTCAAGTTTGCATTAATTTCTATATCACTTGGATTTCAAAAGAAATTGCAAAAGGTGTAGTTGAGAATTGATCCACCAACCTCGTGATACTGAAGTTGACGCTTTACCGGGCGCTTTACCAACTGAGCAATTCGTCTGTCCATGAAATTATTTAGATAGTAATACAACTTTATATTATTGAATATCGAATACACTAAACAAATTCGTGCTAATTTCTCTAGATCAAAAGAGGGCGCTCATACCTTTTTATCTATTCTCTGCTTATTAACTATTAGTCAATGGGTGCTTATAGATGAAGTTTAACGGTATTTGAATTATTCAACCATACAATTTTTTTTTAAAACTTATTACTTTATTAATTTGTGTTACTGTATTCTTTCATTCACACGAATCGGCTGTTTCGCAATGAAAAGAACCGAGAGATAGCCTAAGAACATGTCAACCTGTCATATTGTCACCCCGTCGGAGCCTAATTACACTGTAGCGTAGAATTCTCATTCATGAATTTAACCTAAGTTAATCGAATTTTTCGATCATAAGGCTCATGGTCATATATTTTTCATCCACCACATCGTTATCTAATTTTCACGAAATATGTTGTACGATTGAACGATTTTGGATCGACAAGCGTGATTTCCATGCACTATTCAAGCAGGTCAATGGTTGATGCGGGTCATGCATGGGTCAACGTGGGATTAGAGCATGAGACTGTACAATGCTCTATTCTATTTGGCTAGGCTAAATTACAATGATTACTATCATGATAGATTTATCTCCGACAACATGTTCAAGATTTCCGCACTGGGTTTCTAACTATTTAATAATAGTAATAGGCCATTATAAGTGACTCTAATAATGATGAATATATTAACGTCTTGAACGTTTTTCCTCAACACAGGTTCTGGACGAATATGGTTAGATGATGTTGGATGTAGGGGTTCTGAGTCGTCCCTGGGTGATTGTCCGGCATTACCCTGGGGAGATAATAATTGTGGTCACAGTGAAGATATTGGAGTTATTTGTGTGTCTGGTATGTTTCTCTCATTTTTATATATTGAATAGAATGAAGAGGAAAACGATGCCGACGAAGACTCTAAAGTCTATGTTTATCGCTATCGCAAGGGCAGTGTAAACCGGCATTTGTTTAAAAATATGCATTTTAACATTTCTCTATTATTATTTAAATACTTTTAAATATATAAACGTCTTTGACGTTGTATTCTATCTTTACCATCATAAGTTACTTATCGGAAGCGATCATTTCCCGTTATTAGGTGATTTAAAATTATTGTTTTGGTATTAAAGTTTGAGTCAGGAAAGGTACATGGTCATTTGGCTGGAAATTACGCGGAGTTTCACCCTTTTCAAATACTGCGCCAGCTGTTCGATCATTGCGTCGCGTACTGAATTTTACCGTGCGTAATAAAAGACGCGCTGCTTATTATCCGCGACGCAGAACGCAAAAAGCAAAAGAGCGCAAAACCATGTCATAAAATGTAAACATAGGTCGGTATTACGATCTCTTAAATTTCTGTTTCTTCCAATTTCTTTACCTTTTGACAATATAAATTGGATCTGATAATCTATTTCGATGTTTTTTATTTGTTCATACAATATGCTCGCCTTTTAAGTCACACTCCCTTGTATTTCATGAAAATGTAGCTTTGAATGGTGGTAATGTCAATATTTTTACTAAAAAGTTTAATTTATCAGACAAGATAACTCTAAGAAACAGCTATACAATTTTAAATAGTTACTGTTATCCTATAGAGAAAATGTTTCTCTATGAACTGTTTTCTCATTTTACAATTTTTGCATTTCAGCTTGAGATATTCATCAATTAACGGTTAAATGTATTACAAAATGCAAAAAATACTAACATTTACATATTTCTGATGTTTTTCCCCCCGAAAATTAGGCGTTATTTCTAAAAAAAGAAAAAACTGATACTAGGCAAATACGTCTTGTTTACGATAATTAATATTTGAATTTTTGTTTAGTTATGCTGTAAAATGTAGGTAAAAACATCGCCTTTGGGTTAATTTTTTGAAATATGGGAATTTATGTGTCAAACTGATTTCATAATCAGATTCTGCGTTCAATTTACTTTCTTTAAATGTATACTATTATTAAATATTTTCAAACTTAAAAGCAAAAAACAAGGATCGAAAGGGCAAGGGTTGACACTTCCCGGGTCTTCTACCTCAAACAACGTAAAGGCCCTGTCACACCATAGCGTATCGCCTGAACGTATGCGAAAATATCAAAAATACGTTGGTGTACGTTGGTGTACGCTGATATAAGTTAGGGGTAAGTTGGGGATACGTCGTTTACGTTAAGAGCACGCTGTGATACGCTGTGATACGCTGTGTTGCATCTCGCTATGCTCACAGTACGGACTAGCGCTTGTATGAACATTCGAGCGTTGAATATTCAATTAAGAAACATAACCCAAATGTGAAAAGATGGACATTTAAATGAACTTAATTTGACCTAAGTTACATCGATATAAGTTATTTCGGAGAATAAACTCAGCGCAGGGGGAAATTGCGTACAATAACGCACAGATGCAACGCATGGGTGGTTTATGAAAAATCGTGACAAACGGGTTCTGACTATATGCTCTATTCAATGTATCAGATTGATCCCAATTCAACCAATTAAAGACAGATATATTTACTTTCATATCCCTAAATATAAAGCAGTCATGATGTTTCCTACCCCTTAAGTTACAAGCTCTCCAATTTTTAGACACGCTGTACTACTATTCACTGACATTTTACTAAGTCATTATAACTATACCCTAGTTAAGATTAGGTTGCCGCCGCCATTACATATTTTTCAGTATTTGAATTTTGTAGACGATGCAGTTCGTTTAGTCGGTGGATCTAGTGATCATGAAGGACGTCTGGAGATTAACCACAATGGTGAGTGGGGCACTGTGTGTGATGATAGCTTTGACGTTACAGATGGAAATGTTGTATGCAAACAGCTAGGCTTTGGATTCGCCGCAATTGCAGATAATTCATATGAATCGGGTAAGCAACAAATACAGTTGTTAAAAGCTCATAATTATAACACAACACTTTCCACGCGGCAGGCGTCTGCAGACGACATTCCAAAAGTTCTCACGGAATGTTTCAAAAATGTCAACGTTATTGAATTTCATCACCATATTTGGAATCACCATGAGAAATGCATTGAAATTAATACAAACATGCCTAGTATTGTATTGATTCAGTAATCATAAGATAGACTTTGAAAATTGGGAAAGGTTTCTGAAAAAATTGTTTTGTATATTATGGTAAAACTAATAGCCGCGAGGAAAGTGTTAAACAAACCCTACAGATATTCGAAACGCTGCCATCGACTTAAAGGCATATTATGTGATCTTTTCCAGATAGCGCCCTCTATTCATTATTTTTTTTAGAAAGTAGATTTTCTTGCAGATTTACATTTTTGATCATAAATCATACATACATTCCAAGTTACAGAGCGATACGATTCCTAATTACCTCAAAATCATGGTTTTAGAGTGAATTTACTTGTAAAAATATAAACTGTCGGAGTTATCCGACAGTTTTTTTCACTCTAAAATCATGATTTTGAAGTAATTAAGAATCGTATCGCCCTGTAACTTGGAATGTATGTACGATTTATGATCAGAAATGTAAATCTGCAAGAAAATCTTCTTTCAATTTTTTTTTTCGATGTTGAGGGCGTTCCCTGGAAAGATCACATAATATACCTTTAACCCATGTTTTTGCCTCTTCAGGAATGAGGTTGTATATTAATTAAGTATTTTTCTTAACGATTGTAAATTTACAATTTACTAGTTTCGACCTGAAACACATCAATGGATCCTAAAGGCATATACTACGCGTCATTTCTTTTCTGATAAAACAAAGGTAAAATCAGATGAAATTATTCTTTGACCGGACGTAACTTTATTCAATTCAAATCTTGAGTCACTTTATTGTATGGGTCGAATTAATAACTCATAGTCTGTGCTTTACGTTTTAACTCTCGTCCTCCGAAATGGGTTGGGGTTGGGTGTGGTGGTGGCAAAACGTCCTTCTCAAGGTTAACACGGTTAAGAAACTCAAATAATTCGCCAACCGCTCTAGCAATCGTTGATTATGCTCATTTTAGCAGGTAAAAATTCGACCGACTCCTTATGCGGGTATTTCGACTACCTTATGCGGGTATTTCGATCCTCATGTCTTCCCTTACACATCTTACACATGGCCCCTGCGAGGGTGCTCAAATGTGAAGATTGGAAAAATACAGTTCTAATAAAATGCTGAATATACATGAGCTTATCACGCACCAGTCACGCCACATAGGGCCTCCCGTGGCGCGGCGTGACGATCATTCGATGCACTGCAATTCGAATTGGACCAATCAGGTGGTTTTTTTTGTTGTTGTTGAGCACAAATTCGCATGCTCGATGGATTGTGTGCATATTCTTATATGCTAAACCGCACACTTTTTGGACGTAATATTTTCCCAGTCCCTCTTTTTGGTCCGTCATTTTAAAGATGGCGGCCATATAGAGGGACGTGGGGACCCAGTCTATACGGGTATTAGGGTCAGTCATCAAACTTAGGTAGGAGGGTGGCTGGGGCTGTGGTATGTGAAACTCAAAGCGTTTCTCAGGGTATTCCTTTCCTATACATACCGTAACAAAATGATACGGACATGAACGTTTAGACACATGTTTGGAGACAATTATTTGCAGCGCAATACTTTCATGTTTTAGAGCGAACAAAACCGCCAATTTTTCCTGCATGCAGTGAAAATCAGTAATTTTTTGTTTTCGAGCTGATTTTGGTTTGACATAAGCCTGCACTCATATAATGACATCACTGTGGCATCAAATGGGTGTGTTTATATTAAGTTTAGTATCAACTGAAAAATGTCATCCATAGATACAAAACACATAAACATGGAATGTACAATAACGAAAATATTGGGAGGGGTCTCCTTAGGACGGGTGTAGCACGAGGTTTATATAACAGAAAACACTTGCATGCGATCTTTGACCTTGAGACGAAGTCCTTAATTAGGCGTTGCAAAACAATGGACAAACACACAGGACTCCGGACTTGAAGGCATATTATGTGATCTTTTCCAGGGGGCGCCCTCTATCCCTGATTTTTTTAGGAAGTAGATTTACATTTCTGTTCAGAAATCATGAATATAGTCTGAGTTACAGAGCGATACGATTCTAATTTCTTCAAAATCATGGTTTTTAGAGTGAAAATAGAGTAAAAATAGATTGTTCACTAGCGAACAATCTATTTTCAACCCTTAAAAAACATGATTTTGAAGTATTAATAGGAATCGTATCGCTCTGTAACTCAGAATATATTTATGATTTATGATCAGAAATATAAATCTGCAAGAAAATCTACTTTCTAAAAAAATCATGAATAGAGGGCGCCCCTTGGAAAAGATCACATAATATGCCTTTAACTGTAGATGTACGTTTAATATGTCCAGTAATAATGTAACTTGGAACCGTCATGATGTTACTCGGTTGAAATCTAAGCAGCAAATGAATAATATTTTAAACATTCTAACACAAGTGACATGATTGTCAAATTGATAGGCACCTGTCAGATTATATATTTTGCACACAAAGAAGATTCGACCATCCTCTTAACAATAATCTTCATGAACTAGAAGAGGATTCAGCCTCCCTCAACTAGACAATAATCCCTAATTACGATCTCCAAAGAACAACCACCCAATTTCAATGTCTAGAAAGCAGGTGCTTCCAATTAACATTCACCTTAATTTAATTTTAAAAATCTGTAGTCCATCACAGTCCTGTTATCTGTAAGTGACCGTGAATATTAGGACCGACGTAGTCACCGGGTGTCGGAACGTCAATCTGCTCGAAGTTTTGTATTTTGGCCTAAAAAGTCGTGCTCACTGCGGACGGATCACCATTCATTATTTACAGGATGTCATGTTCATGATTTGTCCTTTCTTTCTTGTCCACTGATAGGTTCTGGGTCCATCTGGTTAGATAACGTAGCATGTACTGGTACCGAATCTTCTCTAGCTAGCTGCAGCCATTCTGGATGGGGAGTTCATAATTGCGTACATGCAGAGGATGTCGGGATTGTGTGTGTTCAGGGTAATATTCTAGTTTAGACTGTCACAAATTAAATTTTGCTAAACAACTACCAGTAGCCTATTAGCCGACTATGCGAAATGGACACTAAATAGCCTAAATCTATATCGTCCATGAAACATTGTGAAATTTAACCTCTTTGATAACATTCTGCATATTCTCGGTTACAAGTGTAAGTCTCTCTCATTATAACGGACATTGCTTGAACTTTGCAGATAATCTGATTCGGTTAGTCGGTGGAACTGCATCCTACGAAGGTCGTCTAGAAATCAAGAATAATGACGTTTGGGGTACTGTGTGTGATGATTATTTCTTGTTAACGGATGGCCACGTGGCATGTAGACAGTTGGGTTTTGGATTAGCTTCACGGATTGTGACCGATGATTCCTTTGGATCAAGTGAAGGTAGGTGAAGACATCAACAGTGCTATTAATTGCCCGAAGGGAGATTTCTGAAAGGAAACTCTAGTAGTCTACTGCTTGTCCCAAAAGGCAAAGGTTTTCCAAAGATACGAACGAAGAAAAGGCCTTACATTTCTGGTTTATCATCATCATCAATCCAGTTCCCGTCTCCAACTATTGGGGGAAAATGCAGCACATGCCGTAATTAGTTGATCACGTAGTGTCTACGCAGCACGCCAAGAATGCGCTAGAGCAGCTACGGTGCACGTAGCATGACGCCAGAATGAGGTTACTACCTGTTACAAGAATTTACTATTTACGGCTAAAAATAACGTCATCCCGTAAACGGAGAGTTAGGTACAGCTAACTTTGATATGTGACGTAATTTTGACCTATCAACGAACAATATTGAATGGATTATGAAATACAGGTACTATTTCTGTCAATTCTTACTTTCAATAGACAATGATAGAGATATTTGTTGAGCAAAATGGACCCTTATGTCGGGCCCTTTACACCGTGTCTATAAAAGTCGCAATGACATGCTAAAAATAAATGTGACTGTTACAGGATGATTTTTCTTTCTTTTCTACCAAGATTGTGCGGCGATCTGGTTAGATGACGTGGCATGTACTGGCACTGAATCTTTCCTTGCTAATTGTACCCACCGTGGATGGGGAGTCGAGAATTGTGTCCACTCCGAAGACGTCAGTATTGTATGCGTTGAGCATGGTATGGTATTTGTTGTATGGTCGTGTGAATACTATTTACTTACTATTGTATGAAATGTATAAATAAAGAAGACCTTTGATAGTGATCTGAAGCATTTAATGGCAAAATTCTACATCAGGATCTTGACCTTTTGCTTACACCTTAATCAGTCGATCACACAAACCAGGACAGATATTTACAGAAGGCTCAACGAAAGTTCGTTATGTATTTGAGGATACATCTGGCAACGAAGCTCTCTGTGACTTTGTTGTAACTGTGACTGCTGGTAAGACATGTAAGATGACGTCTTGTATCAATTCAGGACTTCGGGTAGTAGTCAAAGAAGAATTCTTGTGCATGTCCAGCATGCTTAGTAACTAGTGCCCAAAGGTTTTTTTCACCGAATAAGCAGTCCATAACATGTGCTAAAGTAATTTGCAGCTGAATGTCATCTGACCTCCATATTTCAAAAAGAATGAAAAAAAGAAGAAAAGGAAATGCCGTATGTGTTATTATTTAAATAAGTAGAGGTTCCTTTATAAAACAGTTGAGAAATTGATTGAAGTCATATCAAATGTACTATTTGCTGCATGTTTTTCTTTATGACCGTCAATTAAAAATGTTACACACCTTTCATTGCAATGTGATATCAATGGGAACCAGTAGACACTGGGCGATGCTGATGATTCTAAAATTGGGTAGCAGTGACGAAGCAAAACGGTCATTTTAACTACAAACAACGTCCACATTTTCTCCACCTTACAATCTTCAATCAGATTTCAAACAAATTTGCCCATATGTCATAGATTTCTCCCAACATTTACATATTCCACGTTCCCACGAATGACCCTGACCCTTATTTTCTTACACGATTGTATCATCAATATAATAATATATTTAATTGCATTTAGTAATAATACTTTAAATGCATATTGAACTTTACAACTTTGTCATGAATATACAGTTGATACTATCCCACCCGAAATCATCGGCTGCCCGTCTGACCAAACCACTACTTACGAATTAGGACAACGAGGTGTTGCCATCAGTTGGACCGAACCTCGAGCTACAGATGACTCGGGATTTTCCGCCCTAGTGAGTAGATCACACCAATCAGGAGATGTATTTATAGAGGGCTCTACTACGGTCAGTTACATGTTTGGGGATGCAACTGGCAATGAGGCTGTCTGCACCTTCGACGTTAGAGCTAGCATTGGTAAATAAGACATTCAAGTGTGTAATTTGATGCATTAATTAATATTATGAATAAGTTCATGAACATCCCTATTTGAATAAGTTCATGAACATCCCTATTTGAATAAGTTCATGAACATCCCTATTTGAATAAGTTCATGAACATCCCTATTTGGGAATATATTTTAAGGAAACGGTCTGCATTTGTCGTTGTATTGTGCAGGCGAGACGTGTTGTGAATTACGAAATTGTTGACAGGTGTGTGTATATAAAACGTGCACTGTGTATGTGCAGTTGCGAAACGTAAAAGGCAGGCGGGGGCCTGTGCCCTGGGCCTGTCCCCCCCGTAAAATTACGCCGTCGGTACACCGAAGGTCGTTGGTACATCGGTGCCTTAAAAAAATAAGGGAGAGAGAAAAGGCCGAGAGGGAGAGACGACAAAATCTGAAAATAGAAAACAAAGTATCAATTTTCTGAGCTGGAAATAGAAATACCCTACCTAGAGCATCTATTATTTCAAATTTTATCTGAGCCCTTTGTAGGCATGCCCTTGCACTATAGTCTGTATTATAGCAAGTAGCTAAATCAAGTGAATCGAACATATGATTATAATCAAAATGCAATCACTAGAGCAAATCTTATATCTTGTTAATATAATTATATGTACAGCTGAAACAACCACACCTATTATCTAAGGCTGTCCATCTGATTTATCTAAGTATTGTTTCAAAAGATTATAGGCACTATACAAATTTAAAATCATATTTACAGTTGATACCATCGCGCCTGTGATCTCCAACTGTCCATCTGATCAAACCATTACGTACGAACTAGGGGAACGAGGTGCTGCCGTCAGTTGGCCCGAACCGCATGCTTCAGACGTCTCAGGAAATGCCATCTTAATCAGTAGATCACATGAGTCAGGACAGATATTTACCCATGGATCTACGATAGTTCGTTATGTATTTGAGGATGCAACTGGCAATGAGGCTGTCTGTACCTTCGTTGTAACTGTGAATGAAGGTGAGATGTCGTGTTGTAAACTTGTGCCAATACACACTTGACATGATGACATAAATAACGACAGTGGATCTGGTTTAGTATTAACGTGCTATGGGGGAGGGGGGCAGTCCTATTTGTCTCCACAGCATAAATGTTTAATAATTTAGGAATGATTCTCTCTTTTTTAAAGTGGATACGGTGGAACCTATAATCACTAGCTGCCCACCTGTGCAAACCATTAATTGTGAACTAGGAAAAGGGGTTTCCGTCATGTGGACTGAGCCACAAGCAGCAGACGTCTCCGGAAATGTCACCTTAATCAATAGATCACACCAACCAGGACAGATATTTACAGAAGGCTCCACGAAAGTTCGTTATGTATTTGGGGATACATCTGGCAACGAAGCTCTCTGTGAATTTGTTGTAACCGTAACTGCTGGTAAGATGATGTCTTGTGTCAATTCAGGACTTCGGGTAGTAGTCAAAGAAGAATTCTTGGGCATGTCCAGCATGCTTAGTAACTAGTGCCCAAAGGCCCTTTCACAAAATAAACAGTTCCAAAAATGTGCTGAAGTAATTTGTAGCTGAATGTCACCTGGCTTCCATCTTCTTACATAGAGATAGGCTAAATGTATCATGTTTATAGAGGTCTTTACTACGGTCAGTTACATATTTGGAGAAGCAACTAGCAATGAGGCTGTCTGCGCCTCCGATGTTACAGCTAGCATTGGTAAATAAGACATTCAAGTGTGTTATTTGATGCATTACTTAATATTATGAATCCCGGAATTGTGAATTGGTAATTAGTTATAAGGAAACAGTCTGCATTTGTCGTTAAGTGAATTGTTGAGAGGTGTGGGTATCGAGTGCACTGTAGGAGACTAGGAGTGTATGTGCAGTGGCGAAGCCTAAGTGGGCGGGACATGTGCCGCCCCCACCGTATAATTACGCCGTCGGAACATCGGTACCTTGTAAAATAGAAGGGAGAGAGAGGAGGAGAGAGAGACGACAAAATTTGAAAATGGAAAGCAAAGTATGGACTTTTTGAGCTGTGAAATCGCTGAGAAATAGACCAGCCCAGAGAGCACCCACTTTTCCAAATTTGCTCGTGCCCTTTATGAGCAGGCCCTGAACCCACGCTGTTAGGCGCTTCGCTTGCTTCGCTTAACCGGTAATATACAGGTAGGTCTGTAATAACCAACTGCTTTAGCGAACATGGATCCGCCATTGTTTCGTCGGTAGATCATCATGCCTTTTGTTGGTACAACTGCATGTTGTGCCTCCCTCGTTTCAAAAAGCTGGCTACGCCACTGTGTATGTGGTCATAATCTAACATTTAAATTAAACTATAGTCTGTAAACTCTGTATAGCAAGTAGTTAAATCAAGTGAAGAGAATATATGATTTTAATAGAAATTCAATCACTTGAGCAAATCTTATATCTTGTTAATATAATTATATGTACAGCTGAAAAAACCACAACTATTGTCTAAGGCTGTCCAACTAATTTATCTGTAAGTATTGTTTCAAAACATTATAGGCAATAATTTAAAATCATATTTACAGTTGACACGATTGCACCTGTGATCGTCGGTTGTCCATCTGATCAAACCATTACGTACGAATTAGGAGAGCGAGGTGCTGCCGTCAGTTGGTCAGAACCACATGCTTCGGATCTCTCGGGAAATGCCATCTTAATCAGTAGATCACACCAGTCAGGACAGATATTTACCCATGGATCTACGATAGTTCGTTATGTATTTGAGGATGCAACTGGCAATGAGGCTGTCTGTACCTTTGTTGTAACTGTGAATGAAGGTGAGATGTTGTGTTGTAAACTTGTGGCAATACCATATTCCAGTATGTATGCCAATACCATAAATACTGGCATAACTACTGGAGATGCCAATACACACTTGACATGATCTAAGTTCCAGAATAAAAATTCATTCGAAATGGGCAGAAATTTGAATATTTCCAACAGAATGTACTAGAACAAGAGATCAGGAATGGGTTCAAAACATTCACCAGTACTCGGCAACAATAAGTATATTTTAATCGTTCAAAATGTATTGATCAACCATTTTGAAAAGTAAAGCCAGACTAGAGGGTCGAGAAGATGTTGGTACGAGAAAAGTAAAATGAAAATAATTACATTTGTAAATAAATAACGTACAGTAGATCTGGTGTAGTATTGACGTGCTATGGGGGGACCAGTCCTATTTTCCTCCACAGCATAAATGTTTAATAATTTAGGAATGATTATCTATTTTTTAAAGTGGATACGGTGGCACCTATAATCACCAGCTGCCCACCTGTGCAAACCATTAATTGTGAACTAGGACAAGGGGTTTCCGTCATGTGGACTGAGCCACAAGCAGCAGACGTCTCCGGAAATGTCACCTTAATCAATAGATCACACCCTCCAGGACAGATATTTACAGAAGGCTCCACGAAAGTTCGTTATGTATTTGGGGATACATCTGGCAACGAAGCTCTATGTGAATTTGTTGTAACCGTAACTGCTGGTAAGATGATGTCTTGTGTCAATTCAGGACTTCGGGTAGTAGTCAAAAAAGATTTCTAGGGCATGTCAAGCATGCTTAGTAACTAGTGCCCAAAGGCCTTTCCACAAAATAAACAGTTCCAAAAAATGTGCTAAACTAATTTGCAGCTGAATGTCACCTGACTTCCATCTTCTTACATAGAGATAGGCTAAATGTATCATGTTTATAGAGGGCAGTTACATTTTTTGGAGAAGCAACTGGCAATGAGGCTGTCTGCGCTTCCGATGTTACAGCTAGCATTGGTAAATAAGACATTCAAGTGTGTAATTTGATGCATTAAATAATATTATGAATCCCGGGATTGTGAACGAGCTCATCATGCCCATCAACATCCCTATCGGTAATTAGTTATAAGGAAACATTCTGAATTTGTCGTTAAGAAGGATATTCTGGTAGACTCATGCAGGGGGAGGAACACGAAGGTTGGCATATTTGGTTCATATTTTGTATATTAAGTGAGTGCCCCAAGTTATGACCAGTGGTGAAATAAAAAATTCTCCGACCCCCATAGGCTAAGATTCATGACCCCCCTAAATGTGGCCCCCTGGAACGGCAATTATATAAGAAAAAGTAATAAAAGTAGTACATTGGATGAGTCCAAACGAACAGAAAGGTACTGCCAATGAGAATCAAACTTCTCATGAGGTAAATTGGTACCCTCCGCTTTGTAAATATGATAAGATGTGTGAAAAAAGTTATTGGGTTAGTCTATTTTTTCAAAGGGGTGTTTTCCTATTTTCGTGTTTTCAGGAAACTTTAAAAAATGCAATTATTGGACAAAAGTTGATTAAAAAAAAAAAAACTTTCATATTTTTTTATTTTTTAAATTTTAACATATAATCTATTTATATCATTGCTTAATCAAATTTAAAAGTCAAAATAATAGTATCCCCTCTGATTCAGTATAAACCAACCTCAAAAAGACAAGCAGTTTTGTAAAAGTATAAAAATGCACATTTGTAATTATGCTGAGTTTTCTTCAAATGGTTTGTGTAATAATCTTTTATATTCAAATGCAACTACTCCTTGGACACAAAGTAGGGCCAACATAGTCCTTTTATGTCATTAACCATTGTTTATAGGTCAAACCATTTTATTGGAGGGTGTTTTTGTCAATACATTATCTGAATTGCACTAAAATAGATGCCTTGTTGATCGTTAAGTTAAATAACGGGTTGTTTTCTCGGGCCACCCACTCAAATATACCACTACCCCTACACCACTCACCCCACACCACAACACCCCAACCAACTTCAACCCAACACAACCCACTCCACCACCCCTTAAAACGGAGTGTCAAGCAACAGGGTTATGTTATAGGGAGTAAACCCTAGCGCTTTAAATCACGCATCAGGGTGAGCTATTGCTGATGAGCCGAAACTATACCTGTAAGGATTATCACTGAGTAGCATCATCAGCCAATGTTTTCACCAACACCCCACCTCACCCACCCCACACCACCCACCCCACACCACCCAACCCATCAAGAGATCTACTCAAAATTCACCATCCATCTATATTCCCTCCTGAAAACATGGTATTAAAAGATTATTTGGTGACCATTCTGCAACTATGGTAACAGAGAGTATACTAGGTAGTTGAAACACACGTGAGACTAAAATCCGACTCCAAGGCCTGCAAGTTCTGTTCTGCAAGTCAACAAAAGTCATTGCGAGGATTAGATTACTTTTTTACGGAAGGTGGAAGGACCTTTGACACTTTGGATGACATCACAAGTAGCCTGTATAATGCAGGTTTTGAAAGAAAAAAAGTGTGATGAAATAAAAAGGAAAATAAGGAAACATTTATTTGAAAACTGATTACAAAACGCACATTAAAAATGAAGATAATTGTCCTGATCACTGCTCAAAGTATGCCCTTACCGATCCAACAAGTCCCGACTATGATGAGAGCTGTGATCATGACCATGATGTACAATGTAACAGATGTTATAAACTAGAGAGGGTACTCGCCGATGTCAAAAATGCTATTCAAAGCTCCACGCTGCCAGAAGATGAAGTACAACGTCTTCTTTATGAGTTTGACATTGCAAAGTCAGATGTCGGTGCATGGAAAGCTCATATTCTTAGAACATACAACCAAGAATCCGCAAAACACCATGAACACGATGCTCTAAACTCAATGGATGACAAAAGCATCATGCTTGTCATGGACTGGGCGATGAAGTTTTAACCTACTAGATTTAGAGAGCAAATGTCTGATTTTTTTGGAAAACGTGGCCGTGGTTGGCATGTAGCGTGTGTGATCGCAAGATCAAAGATTGATGGCAAATTGGAAGTAGAGTGTTATGTACGCCTCTTTAATTCTTGTACTCAGAATTGGTATGCTGTTTCATCAATCATTGAAGATGTTCTATGAAACATGTGAAGAATCAAAATGAAGATGTTTCTAAAGCGTTCTTAAAGAGTGACAATGCTGGCTGCTACCATAGCAGCCAGCTTCTGTTAGCCTTACCGCAAATTGGTAAAAGAGTTGGAATTACCATTTCACGATATGATTTCTCCGACCCACAATCAGAGAAGGATATTTGCGATAGGAAAATTGCTCCAATGAAAGCGCATATCCGTAGGTTTGTCAATGAGAAGCACGATGTAGTTACAGCTCAAGATATGAAAACAGCTCTAGAGTCCAATGGTGGAGTAAAAGGCTGCAAGTTTATTTTTGCTGAAGTAGATACTTCAAAATCACCAGGGACAGGTGAAAGTATTGAAGGAGTGAGTTTGTTGAACAATTTTGCATATGAGAAGGAAGGTATCCGCTGTTGGAAAGCATACAACCAGGGAGAAGGAAAGGTTATCAAGCCCACTCTAGAGAAAACCCCTGTTATGACTGGGCTAAGAGTAGTAGTTGAAGCACAACATCAAGCAACTTCAGCAAAGGGACATGTAGCTGAACAGGGTTCCAGTTCTAAGCCTACACTATTTTTTTGTAACGAACCAGGATGTATCCTTTCATTTTCCTCTGTTGATGATGCAGAACGTCATATGGACACAGGTACCCACACAAAGGAGGAAGAAAAGGACACGTCATATGACAAAATGAAGAAAAGGTGGGCAATGAAGGTATCCGAGTTGCAGATGACACGTGAACAACAAGCACCTCTTCAACCATCACAAGCATCAATATCAGATGAAGAACAAGAGTATCAAAGACAACACGGATGGGCTTTGAAAGTTATAAAGCGGGCACCGAGAATTCAAGAAAAGGTGAAAAACTATCTAACAGCCAAATTCAATGAAGGGGCTCGAACAGGAAATAAAGCAGATCCAGCTCAGGTCGCCATTGAAATGCGTCACAAACAGGATTCATCACACAACCTGGAATTCTTGCCACATGAATGGCGCTCTGAAAGACAAATTGCAAGTTTCTTCGGACGTTTGTCTTCACGTCAAAGACGGGCTGAATTAGCCACCCTGTCAAGTGCTGCGGAGGTAGAAGAAGATATGTGGGATGAGGAACACAACCGGAGAGAAATAAGAAATGCCGTTTTCGGTACACTTGATTTTGGACACCCTTTAGTCCCGGGGGGGGGGGGGGGGGGGGCAGTCAAACATAATGGTGTACACATGCGTGACCACATTTTTTCCAGACACCCCCTAAACAAGTTTTACCCTGCAAGCAAAATTACCCCCTAAACAAGTTTTTAGCGCGCTTTCCTTGCAAATTTGGACCCCTAAACAAGTTCTTGCCAGAATATGACCCCTAAACAAGTTTTGTCTATTTAACGGGGAACAAAATAAGTTACCCTAAACACGTTCGACCTGTATTTTAAGCCGGGATTTTAAGCCACCCTTTTTCTTGAAAATCAGCGTTTTTGATACCTTTAACGCGTCACGCGCGTGACGCGTCCAACACTGAAAAAACACCCCTTTGTACGCGTTTTTTTGGTCACGCATGTGTACAACATTATGTTTGACTGGCCCCCCGGGCCTTTAGTTTACCAGGAGCATGATTTATGCAAACAAGCTAAATAACATAAACTCAACCAATTCAAGCTGAAATACTTGGAAGAAATTTGTGTCAAATTTGAAATTGACCCAGTTGGAACAACATCAAGGAAAGCTAGCTTCATTAAGCCTCTGCAGCTATTCATTCAACAATGTCCATGCTTTCAACATGTTCAAGATAATTAGTTATATTGTGTTACACATTTAGAATTTTGGCTTATTCTTCAGAAAGTGAACTGTTACTTTGTGCTATAGCTACAGTTCCTAATCTGTACAAGAATTCTTCTTTGATATAGGAAGAAAAACATTTGTGACTTTGCGCAATATTCTTGAGACCACTATTTCTGTATCTATTGTACTTGTATATCAATCATTTTGTGGCCTTGCTTTTGGTAACAAATGTAGCATTTGATATATGACTTTTGTAAAATGTTAGTATAAATCATTTGCTCATTCATGCATGGATAATAAAACATCAACATTTGTATTATGAAAATGATTCTCGAGTATCTAGGGGAATTACCAACAACTCCGTTTATGGTCTAATATTTTTTTTAAATAATTTAGCTTGAAACAAAAAAAAGTTTCACCTTCTAGAGAATGAGCTATTTGATCATTATTTGTGCATTATCAAACAATATACATTTTACTATCACCAGTTAAATGTTGAACTCAATTATTATGGTTATTACATTTTGTTTGATTAATTTAAGGGTTGGATGCATATGTAAAACATTGATTGCTGAGTACTGACAAAGCAAGATATAAAGTACGGTACAATTCATGAAAATGCACAAAGAGGTATAACAGGAACACAGAAAAGGTGATAAAGGCAAATAAACACCCCTCTTATATAATGGAATGCTCTTAATTTGACTATAAGTTTTAGTCTGCTCATTAACAATGCTCAGATTAAAGAATGAATACTGAATATGACTAATTAATATATATTCTACTTTGTACAATTACCAAGCTTTATTAATTGCGTCAAACGTATAACCATTATAGGACATACACCCCTACGTAATAATGGTATCAACCTTGTATGGTCATGTGTTTGAGCCAGCATACAATAAGCATACCCATGTGTATTAATATGGTTCAAGTAAAAACAACTTGTGTATTATTCGGTGCCACATTAAAGTTTAAAATGCTATGTAAATTGTGAATTCCCTATAAAAATAATGAAATAACCCTCTTTTAAGAGGGTTAAACCATTTAAAATGGTTACACGAGTGAGCCGGCCAAATGATGAGTTTATTGGACTGAGTGGGAAACTAAATGGGGAACAATTTGTTTGACAATGGTTCAAAACAAGTCAATATGGAAGGGGAAATGGGCATTAAATACATTATAATATTTGACAAAAATACAAAAGTGTACCTTCATTAATGTCATGTGATTAAAATACTCATCATGGCACCATTATTTGAAATCCATTTTTATAAACATTAACAATAGGGTAATACATGGCGCAAATATTAAAATAATTAAAAGATACGAAAATTGTTTTTTTTAAAAATGAAAACGGTGAAAATCACACTTTTGAGATATTTCTAAAACCATGAAAAGTAGCACCACCCCTATGCTTCATAATGGAACATTCCAAAATATTTTTTAGTTGTTCTGTGTATTTTTGAATAGTAGAAAGATGTCACATCAGATGTACGAAAAGAGAAAGTGATTAAAGGTACCTTCATTGTTATAAACATAGCAACAAATGTCTCCTAAATTCATTATTATCAAGTTTTCAACGGGGATATTTTAGCCTCGTTTTGAAGGGCTAGTATATCTCCCGAAGGAGGGTATCTGAGAATTTGTCATACTGATATTCATGAATGCTTTGAGGAACACAACAAAACTTCATAGTATGAGTAAAAAATGCTGACCCCTCTTTTCCTGGATTTTGCAATACTGCATGGTTTTCTCAGAATGTCTGTGTTAAGTGTGTATGAAGTTGTTGAGAGGTGTGTGTATCGAGTGCACTGTAGGAGACTAGGAGTGTATGTGCAGTGGCGAAGCCTAAGTGGGCGTGGCATGTGCCGCCCCAACCGTAAAATTACGCCGTCGGTACACTGAAGATCGTCGGAACATCGGTGCCTTGTAAAAAAGAGGGGAGAGAGAGGAGGAGAGAGAGATGGCAAAATCTGAAAATGGAATCAAAGTATGGAATTTTTGAGCTGCGAAATAGCTCAGAAATTGACCAGCCCAGAGAGCACCCACTTAACTAAATTTTCTCGTGCCCTTTATGAGCAGGCCCTGAACCCACGCTGTTAGGCGCTTCGCTTGCTTCGCTTAACCGGTAATATACAGGTAGGTCTGCAATAACCAGCTGCTTTAGCAATCGTGGATCCGCCACCGTTTCGGCGGTAGATCATCATGCCTTTTGTTGGTAAAACCGAATGTTGTGCCCACTCGTTTCGAAAAGCTGGCTACGTCACTGTGTATGTGGTCATAATCTAACATTTAAATTAAACTATAGTCTGTAAACTCTGTAACAAGTAGCTAAATCAAGTGAATAGAATATATGATTTGAATAGAAATTCAATCACTTGAGCAAATATTTTATCTTGTTAATATTATTATGTGCAGCTGAAAAAAAAACACCTATTATCTAAGGCTGTCCATCTGATTTATCTAAGTATTGTTTCAAAACATTATAGGCACTAATTTAAAATCATATTTACAGTTGACACGATTGCGCCTGTGATCGTCGGTTGTCCATCTGATCAAACCATTACGTACGAATTAGGGGAACGAGGTGCTGCCGTCAGTTGGTCCGAACCGCATGCTTCAGACGTCTCGGGAAATGGCATCTTAATCAGTAGATCACACCAGTCAGGACAGATATTTACACATGGATCTACGATAGTTCGTTATGTATTTGAGGATGCAACTGGCAATGATGCTGTCTGTACCTTCGTTGTAACTGTGAATGAAGGTGAGATGTCGTGTTGTAAACTTGTGCCAATACACACTTGACATGATCTAAGTTCCAGAATCAAAATTCATTCGAAATGGGCAGAAAAATATATATTTCCAACAGAATGTACTAAACTGAGAGATCAGGAATGGGTTCAAAACATTCACCAGTACTCGAACACCAATATAATAAGACTATTTTAATCGTTCCAAATTTATTGATCAACCATTTTGAAAAGTAAAGCCAGAATAGAGAGAGGAACTAAAGACAGTTCGGAACATTTAGGAGCGTCATTGACGTCTCTAGTCAGGGAGAGAGAGAGGGTCCTCCTTTTGGGTTGATATTGATCCGGTCAGGTGCAAAGTTGATCGATCAGAGGTTGTAAAAAGCCTATTTGTCTCCACGGCAAACTTGTTTAATACATTACGAATGATTTTCTTTTTTAAAGTGGATACGGCGGCACCTATAATCACCAGCTGCCCACCTGTGCAAACCATTAATTGTGAACTAGGACAAGGGGTTTCCGTCATGTGGACTGAGCCACAAGCAGCAGACGTCTCCGGAAATGTCACCTTAATTAATAGATCACACCAACCAGGACAGATTTTTACAGAAGGCTCCACGAAAGTTCGTTATGTATTTGGGGATACATCTGGCAACGAAGCTCTCTGTGAATTTGTTGTAACCGTAACTGCTGGTAAGATGATGTCTTGTGTCAATTCAGGACTTCGGGTAGTAGTCAAAAAAAAATTCTTGGGCATGTCCAGCATGCTTAGTAACTAGTGCCCAAAGGCCCTTTCACAAAATAAACAGTTCCAAAAATGTATTAAAGTAATTTGCAGCTGAATGTCACCTGACTTCCATCTTCTTGCATAGAGATAGGCTAAATGTATCATGTTTATAGAGTGCTTTACTAATGTCAGTTACATATTTGGAGACGCAACTGACAATGAGGCTGTCTGCGCCTCCGATGTTACAGCTAGCATTGGTAAATAAGACATTCAAGTGTGTTATTTGATGCATTACTTAATATTATGAATCCCGGGATTGTGAATTGGTAATTAGTTATAAGGAAACAGTCTGCATTTGTCGTTAAGTGAATTGTTGAGAGGTGTGTGTATCGAGTGCACTGTAGGAGACTAGGAGTGTATGTGCAGTGGCGAAGCCTAAGTGGGCGGGACATGTGCCGCCCCCACCGTATAATTACGCCGTCGGTACACTGAAGATCGTCGGAACATCGGTACCTTGTAAAATAGAAGGGAGAGAGAAGAGGAGAGAGAGACGGCAAAATTTGAAAATGGAAACAAAGTATGGACTTTTTGAGCTGTGAAATCGCTCAGAAATAGACCAGCCCAGAGAGCACCCACTTTTCCAAATTTGCTCGTGCCCTTTATGAGCAGGCCCTGAACCCACGCTGTTCAGCTGTTAGGCGCTTCGCTTGCTTCGCTTGCTTCGCTTGCTTCGCTTAACCGGTAATATACAGGTAGGTCTGTAATAACCAACTGCTTTAACGAACGTGGATCCGCCACTGTTTAGTCGGTAGATCATCATGCCTTTTGTTGGTACAACTGCATCTTGTGCCTCCCTCGTTTCAATAAGCTGGCTACGTCACTGTGTTTGTGCTGATAATCTAACATTTAAATTAAACTATAGTCTGTAAACTCTGTATAGCAAGTAGCTAAATCAAGTGAATAGAATATATGACTTTAATAGAAATTCAATCACTTGAGCAAATCTTATATCTTGTAAATATTATTATATGTACAGGTGAAACAACCACACCTATTATCTAAGGCTGTCCATCTGCTTTATCTAAGTATTGTTTCAAACTATTATAGGCACTGATTTAATTCATATTTACAGTTGACACCATCGCACCTGTGATCGTCGGTTGTCCATCTGATCAAACCATTACGTACGAACTAGGGGAACGAGGTGCTGCCGTCAGTTGGTCCGAACCGCATGCTTCAGACGTCTCGGGAAATGGCATCTTAATCAGTAGATCACACCAGTCAGGACAGATATTTACCCATGGATCTACGATAGTTCGTTATGTATTTGAGGATGCAACTGGCAATGAGGCTGTCTGTACCTTCGTTGTAACTGTGAATGAAGGTGAGATGTCGTGTTGTAAACTTGTGCCAATTTGACATTTGACATGATTCGAAATGGGCAGAAAATATATATATTTCCAACAGAATGTACTTAACTGAGAGATCAGAAATGGGTTTAAAACATTCACCAGTACTCGACCACCAATATCATGAATATAATAAGCTATTTTAATCGTTCCAAATGTATTGATCAACCATTTTGAAAAGTAAAGCCAGAATAGAGAGAGGATGGAGGAGACGTAGCAGATCTGGTGTCTTAACGGGTTGTGGAGGGACCAGGCCTTAGGATGGTGGGTGGATCGCACCTGTATGCATTTATTTTAATAAAATGACCAAGAAGGACGGTGAAGAAACCCTGCTCTCCATTGATAAAAAGACCGCAATGAAAATCTAGAGACAGTTCGGAACGTTTAGGAGCGTCATTGACGTCTCTAGTCAGGGAGAGAGAGAGAGGGTCCTCCTTTTGGGTTGATATTGATCCGGTCAGGTGCAAAGTTGATCGATCAGTGGTTGTAAAAAGCCTATTTGTCTCCACGGCAAACTTGTTTAATACATTACGAATGATTTTCTTTTTTAAAGTGGATACGGCGGCACCTATAATCACCAGCTGCCCACCTGTGCAAACCATTAATTGTGAACTAGGACAAGGGGTTTCCGTCATGTGGACTGAGCCACAAGCAGCAGACGTCTCCGGAAATGTCACCTTAATTAATAGATCACACCAACCAGGACAGATTTTTACAGAAGGCTCCACGAAAGTTCGTTATGTATTTGGGGATACATCTGGCAACGAAGCTCTCTGTGAATTTGTTGTAACTGTGACTGCTGGTAAGATGATGTCTTCTGTCAATTCAGGAATTCGGGTAGTAGTCAAAGAAGAATTCTTGTGCATGTCCAGCATGCTTAGTAACTAGTGCCCAAAGGTGGTTTTTTCACATAATAAGCAGTCTCAAACATGTGCTTAAGTAATTTGCAGCTGAATGTCATCTGACCTCCATCTTCTCACATAGAGATAGGCTAAATTTATTATGTTTATAGAGGGCTATATTAGGGTCAGTTACATATTTGGAGACGCGACTGACAATGAGGCTGTCTGCGCCTTCGATGTTACAGCTAGCATTGGTAAATAAGATATTCAAGTGTGTAATTTGTTGCATTACTTAATATTATGAATCCCGGGATTGTGAATAAGCTCATCATGCCCATCAACATCCCTATTGGTAATAAGTTATAAGGAAACATTCTGAATTTGTCGTTAAGTGTTGTCGTTAAGTTGTTGAGAGGTGTGTGTATAGAGTGCACTGTAGAAGTGACACGGTGGCACCTATAATCACTAGCTGCCCACCTGTGCAAACCATTAATTGTGAACTAGAACAAGGGGTTTCCGTTATGTGGACTGAGCCACAAGCAGCAAACGTCTCCGGAAATGTCACCTTAATCAATAGATCACACCAACCAGGACAGATATTTACAGAAGGCTCCACGAAAGTTCGTTATGTATTTGGGGATACATCTGGCAACGAAGCTCTCTGTGAATTTGTTGTAACCGTAACTGCTGGTAAGATGATGTCTTGTGTCAATTCAGGACTTCGGGTAGTAGTCAAAAAAGATTTCTTGGGCATGTCCAGCATGCTTAGTAACTAGTGCCCAAAGGCCCTTTCACAAAATAAACAGTTCCAAAAATGTATTAAAGTAATTTGCAGCTGAATGTCACCTGACTTCCATCTTCTTACATAGAGATAGGCTAAATGTATCATGTTTATAGAGTGCTTTACTAATGTCAGTTACATATTTGGAGACGCAACTGACAATGAGGCTGTCTGCGCCTCCGATGTTACAGCTAGCATTGGTAAATAAGACATTCAAGTGTGTTATTTGATGCATTACTTAATATTATGAATCCCGGGATTGTGAATTGGTAATTAGTTATAAGGAAACAGTCTGCATTTGTCGTTAAGTGAATTGTTGAGAGGTGTGTGTATCGAGTGCACTGTAGGAGACTAGGAGTGTATGTGCAGTGGTGAAGCCTAAGTGGGCGGGACATGTGCCGCCCCCACCGTATAATTACGCCGTCGGTACACTGAAGATCGTCGGAACATCGGTACCTTGTAAAATAGAAGGGAGAGAGAGGAGGAGAGAGAGACGGCAAAATTTGAAAATGGAAACAAAGTATGGACTTTTTGAGCTGTGAAATCGCTCAGAAATAGACCAGCCCAGAGAGCACCCACTTTTCCAAATTTGCTCGTGCCCTTTATGAGCAGGCCCTGAACCCACGCTGTTCAGCTGTTAGGCGCTTCGCTTGCTTCGCTTAACCGGTAATATACAGGTAGGTCTGTAATAACCAACTGCTTTAACGAACGTGGATCCGCCACTGTTTAGTCGGTAGATCATCATGCCTTTTGTTGGTACAACTGCATCTTGTGCCTCCCTCGTTTCAATAAGCTGGCTACGTCACTGTGTTTGTGCTGATAATCTAACATTTAAATTAAACTATAGTCTGTAAACTCTGTATAGCAAGTAGCTAAATCAAGTGAATAGAATATATGACTTTAATAGAAATTCAATCACTTGAGCAAATCTTATATCTTGTAAATATTATTATATGTACAGGTGAAACAACCACACCTATTATCTAAGGCTGTCCATCTGCTTTATCTAAGTATTGTTTCAAACTATTATAGGCACTGATTTAATTCATATTTACAGTTGACACCATCGCACCTGTGATCGTCGGTTGTCCATCTGATCAAACCATTACGTACGAACTAGGGGAACGAGGTGCTGCCGTCAGTTGGTCCGAACCGCATGCTTCAGACGTCTCGGGAAATGGCATCTTAATCAGTAGATCACACCAGTCAGGACAGATATTTACCCATGGATCTACGATAGTTCGTTATGTATTTGAGGATGCAACTGGCAATGAGGCTGTCTGTACCTTCGTTGTAACTGTGAATGAAGGTGAGATGTCGTGTTGTAAACTTGTGCCAATTTGACATTTGACATGATTCGAAATGGGCAGAAAATATATATATTTCCAACAGAATGTACTTAACTGAGAGATCAGAAATGGGTTCAAAACATTCACCAGTACTCGACCACCAATATAATAAGCTATTTTAATCATTCCAAATGTATTGATCAACCATTTTGAAAAGTAAAGCCAGAATAGAGAGAGGATGGAGGAGACGTAGATACGAGTCAGGTTAAATGAAAACATTTACATATCTGTAATTAAATTAACGTATAGCAGACCTGGGGTTGTGGAGGGACCAGGCCTTAGGGTAGTTTGTGGATCGCTCCTGTATGCATTTTTTTTAAAATAAAATGACCAAGGAGGACGATGAGGAAACCCTGCTCTCCATTGATAAAAAGACCGCAATGAAAATCTATAGACAGTTCGGAACGTTTAGGAGCGTCATAGGGGTCTCTTGTCCGAAAGAGAAAAATCCTCCTTTTGGGTCGATCGGTCCGGTCAGGGGCAAAGTTGCTTGATCAGAGGTGGTAAAAAGCCTATTTGTCTCCACGGCAAACTTGTTTAATACATTACGAATGATTGTCTTTTTTAAAGTGGATACGGCGGCGCCTGTAATCTCCAGCTGCCCAACTGTGCAAACCATTAATTGTGAACTAGGACAAGGGGTTTCCGTCATGTGGACTAAGCCACAAGCAGCAGACGTCTCCGGAAATGTCACCTTAATCAATAGATCACACCAACCAGGACAGATATTTACAGAAGGCTCAACGAAGGTTCGTTATGTATTTGAAGATACATCTGGCAACGAAGCTCTCTGTGAATTTGTGGTAACTGTGACTGCTGGTAAGATGATGTCTTCTGTCAATTCATGAATTCGGGTAGTAATCAAAGAAGAGTTCTTTTGCATGTTCAGCATGCTTAGGAACTAGTTGCCCAAAGGTTTTTTTCACATAATAAGCAGTCCCAAACATGTGCTAAAGTAATTTGCAGCTGAATGTCATCTGACCTCCATCTTCTTACATAGAGATAGGCTAAATGTATTATGTTTATAGAGGGCTATACTAGGGGTCAGTTACATGTACATATTTGGAGACGCAACTGACAATGAGGCTGTCTGCGCCTTCGATGTTACAGCTAGCATTGGTAAATAAGATATTCAAGTGTGTAATTTGTTGCATTAATTAATATTATGAATCCCGGGATTGTGAATAAGCTCATCATGCTCATCAACATCCCTATTGGTACTTAGTTATAAGAAAACATTCTGAATTTGTCGTTAAGGGGGGTCTATGTTAGTCAGATAGTAACATTCAGTGCTTCTGACAAAAATGAGATATTAGAACAGTAGGAAACTGCTAAAAGTCTCTGCTTTAAAATGCTTTTTGTTTGAGGTTAATTGGATTTTCGGTTCCGAAGTTATGGTCGATTGAGTTTCGGGTGTCTCAAAATATCGGTGGTGTTTTGTATACATTTGTATGTAGAAAACGCTCACCCTGCGATTTTTAGCATTTTCAGTTTTAATTATTTTTTGATCAAATAATTGGAACATTTGATCAAATTTATTTATTAAAATATTAAAATAATTAATTGCACATCATAAATCATCAACATTTCAAAGTCAACGTAATTTCTTATGTATTTCTTTATTTTTCATACCCGGCTATTTTTAAGCCATTTATCTTTAAAAATCAATAAAAATGCTAATATAAATGCTATTTTCACCCAAAATGGCTCAAAATGTGTCTAAATTCATGCTCTTCCATATTTGAACGACTATTTTTATCCAAAATGTCAACTTGTTTTTTTCTCGCCAATTTTAATATTTTTCATACGTCTTGCAATATGGAACCAACGTAACTCAAAAACGAAACCTCGTATCAGGGTGATATTTGGAATGGATAATAAGCTTGAATAGAGGAAGAACCCGATGAAGCCGGATTTTCAATTTAGCTTTCCAAATTTGAATTATAATGTAAAATTACATGATTGGTCGGTTCCTGGTTACCTTGGCAACCGTATAAAAAATCCGGCTTCATCGGGTCGTGCGCATTGTTCCCATGCATCATCTACTAAAGTATGGTGAACATGCAACCTTTAGTTTTCTAGTAAAGTTGGATCCCGTGTTTAGCCAATCAGAGGCCTGGACTGGTTACCATAGCAACCAGATCAAAATAACGCGCATTTTCTAAAACGCTGTTACCTAAGCTTCAATTTGATATATGACTCTAAGGGGTAAACCCATGGTTACATTGAGAAAATCTGTTTCCAAAATTGGTGAAAATAACATAGACGCCCCCCCCCCCCCCCCCCCCCCCTTAAGTGTTGTCGTTAAGTTGTTGAGAGGTGTGTGTATAGAGTGCACTGTAGAAGTGACACTCCTACAGTGCACTAGGCGTGCGCAGGATTTTTTTACCCGAGGAGCTTAAAAATAAATTTCATCGAGTATGCATGATTGACTAATCAAAGCATGCGAAGCACCGCTATCCGCGGTAACACGTACAGGGGGAATCTGAGGGGGATGTGCTCCACTTGGAATTGGATTTTCTTTTCAATTTTCGAACACATTTGGTGCGATTTGGTGTGTACTTTTCACTAATATTTTATTGAAAAGCCTTCACTTCATTTCCAATAAATATTGGCTTATTATCAATATCTTTTCTAATTGGATTTTTTCCCTTCAATTTTGCAAAAGCAAACAACACGGCGTAAGTGTTTGAAATTGCGCATAAATTGAAAAGGATTCGCGCAGAGCGCGAAAATATTGGCTATTGTAAAAAGAAAGGTTTAAAAACAGTTCCTTAAGCCATGTTGTTATGCTTGACTGACAATTAAACAGTGAACCTAATTTGCGCGTTGCGCGCAAAGAAATGTCTATTTTAACACTAAAAAGAACGTTTCTGAAGCCATCTTGTTCAAATTAAAAAACAAAGTAGTAAAAATAATTCGCGAAAACTCTTGCTATTGTAAAAAGAAAGGTTTAGAAAAACGTTCATGAAGTCATCTTGTTAAGCTTGAATAATAAATAAACAGTGACACTAATGTCTATTTTAACACTAAAAAGGTCCAGAAAACATTTATGAAGCCATCTTCTTGAAATTGAATAACACAAAATTAAAAATAATTCCCGCGGAGCGCGAAAAAAATGGCTATTGTAAAAAATAAAGGTTTAGAAAAACGTTCCTGAAGCCATCATGTTATGCTTGTTTAATAAATAATCAGTGTAACTAATTTTCGGGTAGCGCGCAAAAAAATGTCTATTTTAACAATATAAGGTCCAGAAAACCCCATCTTGTTCAAATTGAATAAACAAATATTAAAAGAAAATGGCTATTGTAAAAGGAAAGGTTAAAAATCCCGTTGCTGAAGCCATCTTGTTAAGCTTGATTGAAAATAGTTTGTGCGTAGCGCGCACAAACTGGTTATTTTAACACTAAAATGGTTCTGAAAAACGTTCATGAAGCCATTTTGTTGAAGCTTGAATAATAGAAAAATGAAACCAATACGCGTGTTCCTGAAACATGTTATCAAGCTTGAATAAACATTGAAACCAATTAGCCTGAAACGCGCAAAAAATGGCTATTTTAACACTAAAGAGCTCCAGAAAAACGTTCCTGAGCCATCAACTTTTAAGCTTGAATAATTTAGGCGTACAAACTGTCGGGTTTTTATAACTCGAATAAAAAACATTGAATCTAATTCGCGCGAAGCGCGCAAAAATGTTAGTTTTTCACTAAAATGGTCCGGAAAAGTTTCCTGAAACCATGTTGTTAAACATTGAAACTAATTCGCGCAAAAATGGCTTCTTTTGGGGCATCGTTCCCACCGTGACAATTATGAGAAAGGCGGGACGTGCCCCCCGCTTACACTGTCTATCTATGCTCGATACCCTTCCTCCTTAATTGTCATGCTTTATATATTTTACTCTTTTGCCAATAGGGGAGGGGGGACTGTACCCCTTGGTTACGCCACTGGTGGTGTTGGAATGCCGTCGGTGGTGATTCAGAGGGCCGAGCTGTTGGGTACTTGCCTAGATGACCTAAAATTCTCCTCGTTATCAATATTTACTTATGGTATAAAACACTCACATGGTTCAGAGACGTAGAGATAAAGTGAGAGACACTAATAAAAGCTCCCGGCCTCTCCTTTTCCATCCCCTCCTCCCCTACCATCCTCCACTCCCCTCCCCTCAATCATCCCCCTCCCCTCCCCTCTCTTCCCCCTTTTTCTTCCGTCTCGGGACCCGGGGGCTTGAGCCCCCAAAGCCCCCCCCCCCCCCCCCGGGCACGCGCCTGACTGTATGTACAGTAGTGAAGCTTAAGAGGGCAGGTACCATTGCCGCCACCGTAAAATTACGCCGCGGTACACTGTAAGGTCGTCGGTACATCGGTGCCTTAAAACATAGAAGGGAGAGAGAAAGGGAGAAATCTGAAAATAGAAGGCAAAGTATGAACTTTCTGAGCTGTGAAATATCTCAGATATAGACAAGCCCAGAGAGCACCCACTTTTCCAAATGTTCACGGGGCCCTTTATAAGCAGGCCCTGAACCCACACCGTTAGGCGCATAACTTGCTTCGCTTAACCGGTAATATACAGGTAGGTCTGTAATAACCAACTGCTTTAGCGAACGTGGATCCGCCACTGTTTCGTCGGTAGATCACCATACCTTTTGTTGGTACAACTGAATGTTGTGCCTCCTTTGATTCAATAAGATGGCTACGCCACTGTGTATGTGGTCATAATCTAACATTTAAATTAAACTATAGTCTGTAAACTCTGTATAAGCAAGTAGCTAAATCAAGTGAATAGAATATATGATTTTAATAGATATTCAATCACTTGAGCAAATCTTATATCTTGTTAATATAATTATATGTACAGGTGAAACAACCACAACTATTGTCTAAGGCTGTCCAACTGATTTATCTAAGTATTGTTTCAAATAATTATATGCACTAATTTTAAATCATATTTACAGTTGACACGATTGCGCCTGTGATCGTCGGCTGTCCATCTGATCAAATCATTACGTACGAATTAGGGGAACGAGGTGCTGCCGTCAGTTGGTCCGAACCGCATGCTTCAGACGTCTCAGGAAATGCCATCTTAATCAGTAGATCACACCAGTCAGGACAGATATTTACCCATGGATCTACGATAGTTCGTTATGTATTTGAGGATGCAACTGGCAATGAGGCTGTCTGTACCTTTGTTGTAACTGTGAATGAAGGTGAGATGTTGTGTTGTAAACTTGTGGCGATACCATATTCCAGTATGTATGCCAATACCATAAATACTGGCATAACTACTGGAGATGCCAATACACACTTGACATGATCTAAGTTCCAGAATAAAAATTCATTCGAAATGGGCAGAAATTTGAATATTTCCAACAGAATGTACTAGAACAAGAGATCAGGAATGGGTTCAAAACATTCACCAGTACTCGGCAACAATAAGTCTATTTCAATCGTTCCAAATGTATTGATCAACCATTTTGAAAAGTAAAGCCAGACTAGAGGATCGAGTAGATGTTGATACGAGACAAGTAAAATGAAAAAAATACATCTGTAAATAAATAACGTATGATCTGGTGACTTAACGGGCTGTGGAGGGACCAGGCCTTAGGGTGGTGGGTGGATCGCTCCTGTGTGCATTTGGTATAAAATAACAAAGAGGGACGATGAGGAAACCCCGCTCTCTACTGATAAAAAGTTGCACTAGCAGTATACATGAAAAATATGAAAGACCGCAATGAAAATCTATAAACACTTCGGAACGTTTAGGATCGTCATCATAGGGGTATCTTGTTCAGAGAGAGAGAGAGATGGGGTCCTCTTTTTGGGTAGATTGGTCCGATCAAGGGGCAAAGGTGCTCGATCAGAGATTGTAAAAAGCCTATTTTTCTCCAGGGCAAACTTGTTTAATACTCGTACATTACGAATGATTTTCTTTTTTAAAGTGGATACGGCGGCACCTATAATCACCAGCTGCCCACCTGTGCAAACCATTAATTGTGAACTAGGACAAGGGGTTTCCGTCATGTGGACTGAGCCACAAGCAGCAGACGTCTCCGGAAATGTCACCTTAATCAATAGATCACACCAACCAGGACAGATATTTACAGAAGGCTCCACGAAAGTGCGTTATGTATTTGGGGATACATCTGGCAACGAAGCTCTATGTGAATTTGTTGTAACTGTGACTGCTGGTAAGATGATGCCTTGTATCTCGACCTCGGGTAGTAGTCAAAGAAGAATTCACGTGCATGTCCAACTTGCTTAGTAACTAGTGCCCAAAGGTCTTTTCACAGAATAAGCAAACATATCATAAAGTAATTTGCAGCTGACGGTCCACTTAGGCTTCGCCACTGCACATACACTCCTAGTCTCCTACAGTGCACTCGATACCCACACCTCTCAACAATTCACTTAACGACAAATGCAGACTGTTTCCTTATAACTAATTACCAATTCACAATTCCGGGATTCATAATATTAAGTAATGCATCAAATAACACACTTGAATGTCTTATTTACCAATGCTAGCTGTAACATCGGAGGCGCAGACACCCTCATTGCTCCAAATATGTAACTGACCGTAGTAAAGCCCTCTATAAACATGATACATTTAGCCTATCTCTATGTAAGAAGATGGAAGTCAGGTGACATTCAGCTACAAATTACTTTAGCACATTTTTGGAACTGTTTATTTTGTGAAAGGGCCTTTGGGCACTAGTTACTAAGCATGCTGGACATGCCAATGAATTCTTCTTTGACTACTACCCGAGGTCGAGATACAAGACATCATCTTACCAGCAGTCACAGTTACAACAAATTCACATAGAGCTTCGTTGCCAGATGTATCCCCAAATACATAACGCACTTTCGTGGAGCCTTCTGTAAATATCTGTCCTGGTTGGTGTGATCTATTGATTAAGGTGACATTTCCGGAGACGTCTGCTGCGTGTGGCTCAGTCCACATGACGGAAACCCCTTGTCCTAGTTCACAATTAATGGTTTGCACAGGTGGGCAGCTAGTGATTATAGGTGCCACCGTATCCACTATAAAAAAAGAGAGAATCATTCCTAAATTATTAAACATTTATGCTGTGGAGAAAAATAGGACTGGTCCCCCCATAGCACGTTAATACTAAACCAGATCTACTGTCGTTATTTATGTCATCATGTCAGGTGTGTATTAACACAAGTTTACAACAAGACATCTCACCTTCATTCACAGTTACAACGAAGGTACAGACAGCCTCATTGCCAGTTGCATCCTCAAATATATAACGAACTATCGTAGATCCATTGGTAAATATCTGTCCTGACTGATGTGATCTACTGATTAAGATGGCATTTCCTGAGATGTCTGAAGCATGCGGTTCGGACCAACTGACGGCAGCACCTCGTTCTCCTAATTCGTACGTAATGATTTGATCAGATGGACAACCGACGATCACAGGCGCAATCGTGTCAACTGTAAATATGATTTTAAATTAGTGCCTATAATTATTTGAAACAATACTTAGATAAATCAGTTGGACAGCCTTAGACAATAGTTGTGGTTTTTTCAGCTGCACATAATAATATTAAGGGAAGACATCAAAAATAGACCGCCCGTTGACCGCCGGTTACGTTCGGTTCCGCCCGGTTCTTTCAGGTCAAATGTTTTACTGGTATATGAATATTCACGCATGCAACACTGAACAACCGCCGATTGACTTAATGCTGTAACCGAAGCAATTTACACTATCAATCTGTTACTTTGCGGTCATAATAGCTCTCTCTATAGTCGTTCTATAAAAAAAAACCATTCATAGACTTTCGGTATTGATTTTAAAAAGTTAATTGAACTATAAGTATAAACAGACTGAAAAAGCCAACCCCAGCGAAAATCAATAGCTGTATTGTACTGGTTGTCAACTGAGACTTGAGAGCCCATTACTTCAAGATTTTATTGCTCACGCGTGTGACGAGGCACTATCAACCGGTCGTGTTCACCAGAGTGTAACTATTTGACCTCATTATGTGTGTATATTATAACAGACGACACGTTTTGTGAGAACCGAGCGGAACCGGCCGGAACCGGCGGTTGCCTGGCGGTCGAGTTTTGACGTGATCCCTAACAAGATAAAATACTTGCTCAAGTGATTGAATAACTATTAAAATCATATGTTCTATTCACTTGATATATGTTCTTGCTATACAGACTATAGTTTAATTTAAATGTTAGATGATCGACACATACACAGTGGCGTAGCCATCTTTTCTAGACGAGTGGCGTACAAAATGCAGTTGTACCGACAAAAGGTATGATGATCTACCGCCGAAACAGTGGCGGATCCACGTTCGCTAAAGCAGTTATTTATTGCAGACCTACCTTTATATTACCGGTTAAGCGAAGCAAGCGAAGCGACTAACGGTATGTGTTCAAGGCTAGCTTATAAAGGGCCCCGAGAAAATTTAGAATAGTTGATACTCTCTAGGCTTTTCTATTTCTGAGCCATTTCACAGCTCAGAAACTTCAAACTTAAGCTATCTGTAACATCGAAGGCGCAAACAGCCTCATTGCCAGTTGCCTCCCCAAATATGTAACTTACGGTATTAGAGCACTCTACAAACGTAGGACATGATCAATTTAGCCGATCTCTATGCAAGAAGATGGACCTTTCTCGGGGCCCTTTATAAGCTAGCCTTGAACACATGGGCTCTCAAGTCTCAGTTGACAACCAGTACAATACAGCTATTGATTTTCGCTGGGGTTGGCTTTTTCAATCTGTTTATAGCTCAATTAACTTTTTAAAATCAATACCGAAAGTCTACGAATGGGTTTTTTTATAGAACGATTATAGAGAGAGCTATTATGACCGCAAAGTAACAGATTGATAACGACAGTAGATCTGGTTTAGTATTAACGTGCTATGGGGGGACCAGTCCTATTTTTCTCCACAGCATAAATGTTTAATAATTTAGGAATGATTCTCTCTTTTTTTATAGTGGATACGGTGGCACCTATAATCACTAGCTGCCCACCTGTGCAAACCATTAATTGTGAACTAGGACAAGGGGTTTCCGTCATGTGGACTGAGCCACGCGCAGCAGACGTCTCCGGAAATGTCACATTAATCAATAGATCACACCAACCAGGACAGATATTTACAGAAGGCTCCACGAAAGTGCGTTATGTATTTGGGGATACATCTGGCAACGAAGCTCTATGTGAATTTGTTGTAACTGTGACTGCTGGTAAGATGATGTCTTGTATCTCGACCTCGGGTAGTAGTCAAAGAAGAATTCATTGGCATGTCCAGCATGCTTAGTAACTAGTGCCCAAAGGCCCTTTCACAAAATAAACAGTTCCAAAAATGTGCTAAAGTAATTTGTAGCTGAATGTCACCTGACTTCCATCTTCTTACATAGAGATAGGCTAAATGTATCATGTTTATAGAGGGCTTTACTACGGTCAGTTACATATTTGGAGCAATGAGGGTGTCTGCGCCTCCGATGTTACAGCTAGCATTGGTAAATAAGACATTCAAGTGTGTTATTTGATGCATTACTTAATATTATGAATCCCGGAATTGTGAATTGGTAATTAGTTATAAGGAAACAGTCTGCATTTGTCGTTAAGTGAATTGTTGAGAGGTGTGGGTATCGAGTGCACTGTAGGAGACTAGGAGTGTATGTGCAGTGGCGAAGCCTAAGTGGGCGGGACAAGTGCCGCCCCCACCGTATAATTACGTCGTCGGTACACTGAAGATCGTCGGAACATCGGTACCTTGTAAAATAGAAGGGAGAGAGAGGAGGAGAGAGAGACGGCAACATTTGAAAATGGAAAGCAAAGTATGGACTTTTTGAGCTGTTAAATCGCTGAGAAATAGACCAGCCCAGAGAGCACCCACTTTTCCAAATTTGCTCGTGCCCTTTATGAGCAGGCCCTGAACCCACGCTGTTAGGCGCTTCGCTTGCTTCGCTTAACCGGTAATATACAGGTAGGTCTGTAATAACCAACTGCTTTAGCGAACATGGATCCGCCATTGTTTTGTCGGTAGATCATCATGCCTTTTGTTGGTACAACTGCATGTTGTGCCTCCCTCGTTTCAAAAAGCTGGCTACGCCACTGTGTATGTGGTCATAATCTAACATTTAAATTAAACTATAGTCTGTAAACTCTGTATAGCAAGTAGCTAAATCAAGTGAATAGAATATATGATTTTAATAGATATGCAATCACTTGAGCAAATCTTATATCTTGTTAATATAATTATATGTACAGCTGAAACAACCACAACTATTATCTAAGGGAGCAGTTCCATTTGTACGCGATAAAAATTGCGAGAATGTTCCGGGCCCCGATGAGTTTTTTATCAGGCCCCGATGAGATTTTTAGCGCGAACAGTTGCGAGAAGCAAAGGATTATTTATCGAGTAGCGTATTACCGCTTGTTTAAATATAACGAAAGATAAGTGGTCGGTATGTAAATAGAGCTTCGGGCTATTTATTCTAGTTGTAAGGTACAAATTCAGCATTTCATGTTTTTAGAGATAATGTTATTGATTATGGATGTTTAACGTAAATTGTATTATCCTCGTGTATTTGCTAAACAATGTCCCGCTCTATTTGCTAAACATACCCCAGGGTATGGCAGAGGCCTCGTATCGGGCCCCGATGTCTATTTTATCGGGGCCTGATGACTATTTTATCGCGAATCAACTTGAAAAACATCGGGTCCAAAACATATCAGGCCCCGATACAGTCGGGATAAATTTATCGCGTATAAATGGAACTGCTCCCTAAGGCTGTCCATCTGATTTATCTATAAGTATTGTTTCAAAACATTATAGGCACTAATTTAAAATCATATTTACAGTTGACACAATCGCGCCTGTGATCGTCGGCTGTCCATCTGATCAAATCATTACGTACGAATTAGGAGAGCGAGGTGCTGCCGTCAGTTGGTCCGAACCGCATGCTTCAGACATCTCAGGAAATAGCATCTTAATCAGTAGATCACACCAGTCAGAACATATATTTACCTATGGATCTACGATAGTTCGTTATGTATTTGAGGATGCAACTGGCAATGAGGCTGTCTGTACCTTTGTTGTAACTGTGAATGAAGGTGAGATGCTGTGTTGTAAACTTATGCCAATACCATATTCCAGTATTTATGCCAATACCATAAATACTGGCATAACTACTGGAGATGCCAATACACACTTGACATGATCTAAGTTCAGAATAAAAATTCATTCGAAATGGGCAGAAATTTAAATATTTCCAACAGAATGTACTAGAATAAGAGATCAGGAATGGGTTCAAAACATTCACCAGTACTCGGCAACAATAAGTCTATTTCAATCGTTCCAAATGTATTGATCAACCATTTTGAAAAGTAAAGCCAGACTAGAGGATCGAGTAGATGTTGATACGAGACAAGTAAAATGAAGAAAAAAATACATCTGTAAATAAATAACGTATGATCTGGTAACTTAACGGGCTGTAGAGGGACCAGGCCTTAGGGTGGTGGGTGGATCGCCCCTGTGTGCATTTGGTATAAAATAACAAAGAGGGACGATGAGGAAACCCGCTCTCTACTGATAAAAAGTTGCACTAGCAGTATACATGAAAAATATGAAAGACCGCAATGAAAATCTATAAACACTTCGGAACGTTTAGGATCGTCATCATAGGGGTCTCTTGTCAGAGAGAGAGAGGGGTCCTCTTGTTGGGTAGATTGGTCCGATCAAGGGGCAAAGTTGCTCGATCAGAGGTTGTAAAAAGCCTATTTTTCTCCACGGCAAACTTGTTTAATACATTACGAATGATTTTCTTTTTTAAAGTGGATACGGCGGCACCTATAATCACCAGCTGCCCACCTGTGCAAACCATTAATTGTGAACTAGGACAAGGGGTTTCCGTCATGTGGACTGAGCCACAAGCAGCAGACATCTCCGGAAATGTCACCTTAATCAATAGATCGCACCAACCAGGACAGATATTTACAGAAGGCTCCACGAAAGTGCGTTATGTATTTGGGGATACATCTGGCAACGAAGCTCTATGTGAATTTGTTGTAACTGTGACTGCTGGTAAGATGATGTCTTGTATCTCGACCTCGGGTAGTAGTCAAAGAAGAATTCATGTGCATGTCCAACATGCTTAGTAACTAGTGCCCAAAGGTCTTTTGCGTTATGTATTTGGGGATAAATCTGGCAACGAAGCTCTATGTGAATTTGTTGTAACTGTGACTGCTGGTAAGATGATGTCTTGTATCTCGACCTCGGGTAGTAGTCAAAGAAGCATTCATGTGCATGTCCAACATGCTTAGTAACTAGTGCCCAAAGGTCTTTTCACAGAATAAGCAGTCCCAAACATATGCTAAAGTAATTTGCAGCTGACTGTCATCTGACCTCCATCTTCTTGCATAGAGATCGGCTAAATTGATCATGTCCTACGTTTATAGAGTGCTCTAATACCGTAAGTTACATATTTGGGGAGGCAACTGGCAATGAGGCTGTTTGCGCCTTCGATGTTACAGATAACTTAAGTTTGAAGTTTCTGAGCTGTGAAATAGCCCAGAAATAGAAAAGCCTAGAGAGTATCAACTATTCTAAATTTTCTCGGGGCCCTTTATCAGCTGGCCTTGAACCCATACCGTTAGTCGTTTCGCTTGCTTCGCTTAACCGGTAATATACAGGTAGGTCTGCAATAAATAACTGCTTTAGCGAACGAGGACCCGCCACTGTTTCGTCGGTAGATCATCATGCCATTTGTTGGTACAACTGCATTTTGTACGCCACTCGTCTAGAAAAGATGGCTACGCCACTGTATATGTGTCGATCATCTAACATTTAAATTAAACTATAGTCTGTATAGCAAGAAGCCATATCAAGTGAATAGAACATATGATTTTAATAGTTATTCAATCACTTGAGCAAGTATTTTATCTTGTTAGGGATCACGTCAAAACTCGACCGCTAGGTAACCGCCGGTTCCGCCCGGTTCTCACAAAACGTGTCGTCTGTTATAATATACACACATAATGAGGTCAAATAGTTACACTCTGGTGAACACGACCGGTTGATAGTGCCTCGTCACACGCGTGAGCAATAAAATCTTGAAGTAATGGGCTCTCAAGTCTCAGTTGACAACCAGTACAATATACAGCTATTGATTTTCGCTGGGGTTGGCTTTTTCAATCTGTTTATAGCTCAATTAACTTTTTTAAATCAATACCGAAAGTCTACGAATGGTTTTTTTTTATAGAACGATTATAGAGAGAGCTATTATGACCGCAAAGTAACAGATTGATAGTGTAAATTGGTCCGGTTACAGCATTAAGTCAATCGGCGGCTGTTCAGTGTTGCATGCGTGAATATTCATATACCAGTAAAACATTTGACCTGAAAGAACCGGGCGGAACCGAACGTAACCGGCGGTCAACGGGCGGTCGAGTTTTGATGTCTTTCTTAATATTATTATGTGCAGCTGAAAAAACCACAACTATTGTCTAAGGCTGTCCAACTGATTTATCTAAGTATTGTTTCAAATAGTTATAGGCACTAATTTAAAATCATATTTACAGTTGACACGATTGCGCCTGTGATCGTCGGCTGTCCATCTGATCAAATCATTACGTACGAATTAGGAGAGCGAGGTGCTGCCGTCAGTTGGTCCGAACCACATGCTTCAGACGTCTCGGGAAATGCCATCTTAATCAGTAGATCACACCAGTCAGGACAGATATTTACCCATGGATCTACGATAGTTCGTTATGTATTTGAGGATGCAACTGGCAATGAGGCTGTCTGTACCTTTGTTGTTACTGTGAATGAAGGTGAGATGTCGTGCTGTAAATTTGTTTCAAAGACACTTGACATGATCTAAGTTCCAGAATCAAAATTCATTCGAAATAGTCAGAAAATATATATATTTCCAACAGAATGTACTAAACTGAGAGATCAGGAATGGGTTCAAAACATTCACCGGTGCTCGACCACCAATATAATAAGCCTATTTTAATCGTTCCAAATATATTGATCAACCATTTTGAAAAGTAAAGCCAGAATAGAGAGAGGATCTAGTAGACGTCGATATGAGTCAGGTCAAATGAAAAGATTTACATATCTGTAGCAGATCTGGTGTCTCAACGGATTGTGGAGGGACCAGGCCTTAGCGTGGTGGGTTGATCGCTCCTGTGTGCATTTTTTATAAAATGACCAAGAAGGACGACGAGGAAACCCTGCTCTCTATTGATAAAAAGACCGCAATGAAAATCTAGAGACAGTTCGGAACGTTTAGGAGCATCATTGACGTCTCTAGTCAGGGAGAGAGAGAGGGTCCTCCTTTTGGGTTGATATTGATCCGGTCAGGTGCAAAGTTGATCGATCAGAGGTTGTAAAAAGCCTATTTGTCTCCACGGCAAACTTGTTTAATACATTACGAACGATTTTCTTTTTTAAAGTGGATACGGCGGCACCTATAATCACCAGCTGCCCACCTGTGCAAACCATTAATTGTGAACTAGGACAAGGGGTTTCCGTCATGTGGACTGAGCCACAAGCAGCAGACATCTCCGGAAATGTCACCTTAATCAATAGATCGCACCAACCAGGACAGATATTTACAGAAGGCTCCACGAAAGTGCGTTATGTATTTGGGGATACATCTGGTAACGAAGCTCTATGTGAATTTGTTGTAACTGTGACTGCTGGTAAGATGATGTCTTGTATCTCGACCTCGGGTAGTAGTCAAAGAAGCATTCATGTGCATGTCCAACATGCTTAGTAACTAGTGCCCAAAGGTCTTTTCACAGAATAAGCAGTCCCAAACATATGCTAAAGTAATTTGCAGCTGACTGTCATCTGACCTCCATCTTCTTGCATAGAGATCGGCTAAATTGATCATGTCCTACGTTTATAGAGTGCTCTAATACCGTAAGTTACATATTTGGGGAGGCAACTGGCAATGAGGCTGTTTGCGCCTTCGATGTTACAGATAACTTAAGTTTGAAGTTTCTGAGCTGTGAAATAGCCCAGAAATAGAAAAGCCTAGAGAGTATCAACTATTCTAAATTTTCTCGGGGCCCTTTATAAGCTGGCCTTGAACCCATACCGTTAGTCGCTTCGCTTGCTTCGCTTAACCGGTAATATACAGGTAGGTCTGCAATAAATAACTGCTTTAGCGAACGTGGTTCCGCCACTGTTTCGTCGGTAGATCATCATGCCATTTGTCGGTACAACTGCATTTTGTACGCCACTCGTCTAGAAAAGATGGCTACGCCACTGTGTATGTGTCGATCATCTAACATTTAAATTAAACTATAGTCTGTATAGCAAGAAGCCATATCAAGTGAATAGAACATATGATTTTAATAGTTATTCAATCACTTGAGCAAGTATTTTATCTTGTTAGGGATCACGTCAAAACTCGACCGCCAGGTAACCGCCGGTTACAGCCGGTTCCGCCCGGTTCTCACAAAACGTATCGTCTGTTATAATATACACACATAATGAGGTCAAATAGTTACACTCTGGTGAACACGACCGGTTGAGTGCCTCGTCACACGCGTGAGCAATAAAATCTTGAAGTAATGGGCTCTCAAGTCTCAGTTGACAACCAGTACAATACAGCTATTGATTTTCGCTGGGGTTGGCTTTTTCAATCTGTTTATAGCTCAATTAACTTTTTAAAATCAATACCGAAAGTCTACGAATGGTTTTTTTTATAGAACGATTATAGAGAGAGCTATTATGACCGCAAAGTAACAGATTGATAGTGTAAATTGGTCTGGTTACAGCATTAAGTCAATCGGCGGCTGTTTAGTGTTGCATGCGTGAATATTCATATACCAGTAAAACATTTGACCTGAAAGAACCGGGCGGAACCGAACGTAACCGGCGGTCAACGGGCGGTCGAGTTTTGATGTCTTTCTTAATATTATTATGTGCAGCTGAAAAAACCACAACTATTGTCTAAGGCTGTCCAACTGATTTATCTAAGTATTGTTTCAAATAGTTATAGGCACTAATTTAAAATCATATTTACAGTTGACACGATTGCGCCTGTGATCGTCGGCTGTCCATCTGATCAAATCATTACGTACGAATTAGGAGAGCGAGGTGCTGCCGTCAGTTGGTCCGAACCACATGCTTCAGACGTCTCGGGAAATGCCATCTTAATCAGTAGATCACACCAGTCAGGACAGATATTTACCCATGGATCTACGATAGTTCGTTATGTATTTGAGGATGCAACTGGCAATGAGGCTGTCTGTACCTTTGTTGTTACTGTGAATGAAGGTGAGATGTCGTGCTGTAAATTTGTTTCAAAGACACTTGACATGATCTAAGTTCCAGAATCAAAATTCATTCGAAATAGTCAGAAAATATATATATTTCCAACAGAATGTACTAAACTGAGAGATCAGGAATGGGTTCAAAACATTCACCGGTGCTCGACCACCAATATAATAAGCCTATTTTAATCGTTCCAAATATATTGATCAACCATTTTGAAAAGTAAAGCCAGAATAGAGAGAGGATCTAGTAGACGTCGATATGAGTCAGGTCAAATGAAAAGATTTACATATCTGTAGCAGATCTGGTGTCTCAACGGATTGTGGAGGGACCAGGCCTTAGCGTGGTGGGTTGATCGCTCCTGTGTGCATTTTTTATAAAATGACCAAGAAGGACGACGAGGAAACCCTGCTCTCTATTGATAAAAAGACCGCAATGAAAATCTAGAGACAGTTCGGAACGTTTAGGAGCATCATTGACGTCTCTAGTCAGGGAGAGAGAGAGGGTCCTCCTTTTGGGTTGATATTGATCCGGTCAGGTGCAAAGTTGATCGATCAGAGGTTGTAAAAAGCCTATTTGTCTCCACGGCAAACTTGTTTAATACATTACGAACGATTTTCTTTTTTAAAGTGGATACGGCGGCACCTATAATCACCAGCTGCCCACCTGTGCAAACCATTAATTGTGAACTAGGACAAGGGGTTTCCGTCATGTGGACTGAGCCACAAGCAGCAGACATCTCCGGAAATGTCACCTTAATCAATAGATCGCACCAACCAGGACAGATATTTACAGAAGGCTCCACGAAAGTGCGTTATGTATTTGGGGATACATCTGGTAACGAAGCTCTATGTGAATTTGTTGTAACTGTGACTGCTGGTAAGATGATGTCTTGTATCTCGACCTCGGGTAGTAGTCAAAGAAGCATTCATGTGCATGTCCAACATGCTTAGTAACTAGTGCCCAAAGGTCTTTTCACAGAATAAGCAGTCCCAAACATATGCTAAAGTAATTTGCAGCTGACTGTCATCTGACCTCCATCTTCTTGCATAGAGATCGGCTAAATTGATCATGTCCTACGTTTATAGAGTGCTCTAATACCGTAAGTTACATATTTGGGGAGGCAACTGGCAATGAGGCTGTTTGCGCCTTCGATGTTACAGATAACTTAAGTTTGAAGTTTCTGAGCTGTGAAATAGCCCAGAAATAGAAAAGCCTAGAGAGTATCAACTATTCTAAATTTTCTCGGGGCCCTTTATAAGCTGGCCTTGAACCCATACCGTTAGTCGCTTCGCTTGCTTCGCTTAACCGGTAATATACAGGTAGGTCTGCAATAAATAACTGCTTTAGCGAACGTGGTTCCGCCACTGTTTCGTCGGTAGATCATCATGCCATTTGTCGGTACAACTGCATTTTGTACGCCACTCGTCTAGAAAAGATGGCTACGCCACTGTGTATGTGTCGATCATCTAACATTTAAATTAAACTATAGTCTGTATAGCAAGAAGCCATATCAAGTGAATAGAACATATGATTTTAATAGTTATTCAATCACTTGAGCAAGTATTTTATCTTGTTAGGGATCACGTCAAAACTCGACCGCCAGGTAACCGCCGGTTACAGCCGGTTCCGCCCGGTTCTCACAAAACGTATCGTCTGTTATAATATACACACATAATGAGGTCAAATAGTTACACTCTGGTGAACACGACCGGTTGAGTGCCTCGTCACACGCGTGAGCAATAAAATCTTGAAGTAATGGGCTCTCAAGTCTCAGTTGACAACCAGTACAATACAGCTATTGATTTTCGCTGGGGTTGGCTTTTTCAATCTGTTTATAGCTCAATTAACTTTTTAAAATCAATACCGAAAGTCTACGAATGGTTTTTTTTATAGAACGATTATAGAGAGAGCTATTATGACCGCAAAGTAACAGATTGATAGTGTAAATTGGTCTGGTTACAGCATTAAGTCAATCGGCGGCTGTTTAGTGTTGCATGCGTGAATATTCATATACCAGTAAAACATTTGACCTGAAAGAACCGGGCGGAACCGAACGTAACCGGCGGTCAACGGGCGGTCGAGTTTTGATGTCTTTCTTAATATTATTATGTGCAGCTGAAAAAACCACAACTATTGTCTAAGGCTGTCCAACTGATTTATCTAAGTATTGTTTCAAATAGTTATAGGCACTAATTTAAAATCATATTTACAGTTGACACGATTGCGCCTGTGATCGTCGGCTGTCCATCTGATCAAATCATTACGTACGAATTAGGAGAGCGAGGTGCTGCCGTCAGTTGGTCCGAACCACATGCTTCAGACGTCTCGGGAAATGCCATCTTAATCAGTAGATCACACCAGTCAGGACAGATATTTACCCATGGATCTACGATAGTTCGTTATGTATTTGAGGATGCAACTGGCAATGAGGCTGTCTGTACCTTTGTTGTTACTGTGAATGAAGGTGAGATGTCGTGCTGTAAATTTGTTTCAAAGACACTTGACATGATCTAAGTTCCAGAATCAAAATTCATTCGAAATAGTCAGAAAATATATATATTTCCAACAGAATGTACTAAACTGAGAGATCAGGAATGGGTTCAAAACATTCACCGGTGCTCGACCACCAATATAATAAGCCTATTTTAATCGTTCCAAATATATTGATCAACCATTTTGAAAAGTAAAGCCAGAATAGAGAGAGGATCTAGTAGACGTCGATATGAGTCAGGTCAAATGAAAAGATTTACATATCTGTAGCAGATCTGGTGTCTCAACGGATTGTGGAGGGACCAGGCCTTAGCGTGGTGGGTTGATCGCTCCTGTGTGCATTTTTTATAAAATGACCAAGAAGGACGACGAGGAAACCCTGCTCTCTATTGATAAAAAGACCGCAATGAAAATCTAGAGACAGTTCGGAACGTTTAGGAGCATCATTGACGTCTCTAGTCAGGGAGAGAGAGAGGGTCCTCCTTTTGGGTTGATATTGATCCGGTCAGGTGCAAAGTTGATCGATCAGAGGTTGTAAAAAGCCTATTTGTCTCCACGGCAAACTTGTTTAATACATTACGAACGATTTTCTTTTTTAAAGTGGATACGGCGGCACCTATAATCACCAGCTGCCCACCTGTGCAAACCATTAATTGTGAACTAGGACAAGGGGTTTCCGTCATGTGGACTGAGCCACAAGCAGCAGACATCTCCGGAAATGTCACCTTAATCAATAGATCGCACCAACCAGGACAGATATTTACAGAAGGCTCCACGAAAGTGCGTTATGTATTTGGGGATACATCTGGTAACGAAGCTCTATGTGAATTTGTTGTAACTGTGACTGCTGGTAAGATGATGTCTTGTATCTCGACCTCGGGTAGTAGTCAAAGAAGCATTCATGTGCATGTCCAACATGCTTAGTAACTAGTGCCCAAAGGTCTTTTCACAGAATAAGCAGTCCCAAACATATGCTAAAGTAATTTGCAGCTGACTGTCATCTGACCTCCATCTTCTTGCATAGAGATCGGCTAAATTGATCATGTCCTACGTTTATAGAGTGCTCTAATACCGTAAGTTACATATTTGGGGAGGCAACTGGCAATGAGGCTGTTTGCGCCTTCGATGTTACAGATAACTTAAGTTTGAAGTTTCTGAGCTGTGAAATAGCCCAGAAATAGAAAAGCCTAGAGAGTATCAACTATTCTAAATTTTCTCGGGGCCCTTTATAAGCTGGCCTTGAACCCATACCGTTAGTCGCTTCGCTTGCTTCGCTTAACCGGTAATATACAGGTAGGTCTGCAATAAATAACTGCTTTAGCGAACGTGGTTCCGCCACTGTTTCGTCGGTAGATCATCATGCCATTTGTCGGTACAACTGCATTTTGTACGCCACTCGTCTAGAAAAGATGGCTACGCCACTGTGTATGTGTCGATCATCTAACATTTAAATTAAACTATAGTCTGTATAGCAAGAAGCCATATCAAGTGAATAGAACATATGATTTTAATAGTTATTCAATCACTTGAGCAAGTATTTTATCTTGTTAGGGATCACGTCAAAACTCGACCGCCAGGTAACCGCCGGTTACAGCCGGTTCCGCCCGGTTCTCACAAAACGTATCGTCTGTTATAATATACACACATAATGAGGTCAAATAGTTACACTCTGGTGAACACGACCGGTTGAGTGCCTCGTCACACGCGTGAGCAATAAAATCTTGAAGTAATGGGCTCTCAAGTCTCAGTTGACAACCAGTACAATACAGCTATTGATTTTCGCTGGGGTTGGCTTTTTCAATCTGTTTATAGCTCAATTAACTTTTTAAAATCAATACCGAAAGTCTACGAATGGTTTTTTTTATAGAACGATTATAGAGAGAGCTATTATGACCGCAAAGTAACAGATTGATAGTGTAAATTGGTCTGGTTACAGCATTAAGTCAATCGGCGGCTGTTTAGTGTTGCATGCGTGAATATTCATATACCAGTAAAACATTTGACCTGAAAGAACCGGGCGGAACCGAACGTAACCGGCGGTCAACGGGCGGTCGAGTTTTGATGTCTTTCTTAATATTATTATGTGCAGCTGAAAAAACCACAACTATTGTCTAAGGCTGTCCAACTGATTTATCTAAGTATTGTTTCAAATATATAGTTATAGGCACTAATTTAAAATCATATTTACAGTTGGCACGATTGCGCCTGTGATCGTCGGCTGTCCATCTGATCAAACCATTACGTACGAATTAGGAGAGCGAGGTGCTGCCGTCAGTTGGTCCGAACCACATGCTTCAGACGTCTCGGGAAATGCCATCTTAATCAGTAGATCACACCAGTCAGGACAGATATTTACCCATGGATCTACGATAGTTCGTTATGTATTTGAGGATGCAACTGGCAATGAGGCTGTCTGTACCTTCGTTGTAACTGTGAATGAAGGTGAGATGTCGTGTTGTAAATTTGTTTCAAAGACACTTGACATGATCTAAGTTCCAGAATCAAAATTCATTCGAAATAGTCAGAAAATATATATATTTCCAACAGAATGTACTAAACTGAGAGATCAGGAATGGGTTCAAAACATTCACCGGTGCTCGACCACCAATATAATAAGCCTATTTTAATCGTTCCAAATTTATTGATCAACCATTTTGAAAAGTAAAGCCAGAATAGAGAGAGGATCTAGTAGACGTCGATATGAGTCAGGTCAAATAAAAAGATTTACATATCTGTAGCAGATCTGGTGTCTTAACGGATTGTGGAGGGACCAGGCCTTAGCGTGGTGGGTTGATCGCTCCTGTGTGCATTTTTATAAAATGATCAAGAGAGACGATGAGGAAACCCTGCTCTCCATTGATACAAAGTTGCACTAGCACGATACATGAAAAATATGAAAGACCGCAATGAAAATCTAGAGACAGTTCGGAACGTTTAGGAGCGATATTGAGGTCTCTAGTCAGAGAGAGAGAGAGGGTCCTCCTTTTGGGTTAATATTGATCCGGTCAGGGGCAAAGTTGATCGATCAGAGGTTGTAAAAAGCCTATTTGTCGCCACGGCAAACTTGTTTAATACATTACGAATGATTTTCTTTTTTAAAGTGGATACGGCGGCACCTATAATCACCAGCTGCCCACCTGTGCAAACCATTAATTGTGAACTAGGACAAGGGGTTTCCGTCATGTGGACTGAGCCACAAGCAGCAGACGTTTCTGGAAATGTCACCTTAATCAATAGATCGCACCAACCAGGACAGATATTTACAGAAGGCTCCACGAAAGTGCGTTATGTATTTGGGGATACATCTGGCAACGAAGCTCTATGTGAATTTGTTGTAACTGTGACTGCTGGTAAGATGATGTCTTCTGTCAATTCAGGACTTCGAGTAGTAGTCAAAGAAGAATTTTTGTGCATGTCCAGCATGCTTAATAACTAGTGCCCAAAGGTCTTTTCACAGAATAAGCAGTCCCAAACATGTGCGTAAGTAATTTGTAGCAGAATGTCATCTGACCTCTCTCTTCTTACATAGAGATAGTCTAAATTGATCATGTTTATAGAGGGCTACTCGTACTACGGTCAGTTACATATTTGGAGAAGCAATTGGCAATGAGACTGTCTGCGCCTTCGATGTTACAGCTAGCCTAAGTTTGAAGTTCTGAGTTTGAAATAGCTCAGAAATAAAAGGGTCAAAAAAGTAAGCCCCCCCCCCCCCTAAAATTAGATTACTTTTGTTTACATAACTTCACACACAATCAGACGTTTTGACAAAATTAAACGATTATGAAAAGAGAAAACGCTTGGCTACCAATAGAAAGTTTTCCCCAAAAATGATGTTTTCAGAAAAAGTGGCACTTGGTCCGATATCAGTAAATTTAAACACTCTCTCTCGTGATTTTTTTGTACGCAAATTAGACCAGGTTTATTTGCATAATTTCGCACAGGATTAATCATTTTGAGAAATTTAAAAGCTTGTGAAAAGAGAAAATGCTTGGCTTCTCACAGAAAGTTTCTTGTGTTAAATATCATGTTTACTTGTCCCAAATTGTCTCATTTATTCAAAACGATGTTCTCAGAAACAGTGGCAATTTTCAAAATCCTATACAATTTTGTTTGCGTAACACCCCCACACAATTAAACGTTTTAAAAATGATGTTTCCGTTAACATAAAATTTGCCAAAATCCAATACAAGTAAGTGCCACTTTTTCTGAAAACATCATTTTGCGGAAATGTGACTGTTTTGGGAAAAGTAAACATGATATCGGAAATGAAAAACTGTCTATTAGTAGCCAAGCGTTTTCTCTTTTTATAATCGTTTCAATGTTTCAAAACGTCTAATTGTGTGTGAAGTCATGTAAAAAAAAGTAATCTAATTTTAGGCAGGGGGGGGGGGGGGACTTACTTTTTTTGACCCCTTTAGAAAAGCCTAGAGAGCATCAACTATTCCAAATTTTCTCAGGGCCCTTTATAAGCAGGCCTTGAACCCATGCCGTTAGTCGCTTCACTTGCTTCGCTTAACCGGTAATATACTGGTAGGTCTGCAATAATCAACTGCTTTAGCGAACGTGGATCCGCCACCGTTTCGGCGGTAGATCATCATACCTTTTCTCGGTACAACTGAATGTTGTGCCACTCGTTTAGAAAAGATGGCTACGTCACTGTGTATGTGCTGATCATCTAATATTTAAATTAAACTATAGTCTGTATAGCAAGAAGCCATATCAAGTGAATAGAACATATGATTTTAATAGTTATTCAATCACTTGAGCAAGTATTTTATCTTGTTAGGGATCACGTCAAAACTCGACCGCCAGGTAACCGCCGGTTACAGCCGGTTCCGCCCGGTTCTCACAAAACGTGTCGTCTGTTATAATATACACACATAATGAGGTCAAATAGTTACACTCTGGTGAACACGACCGGTTGATAGTGCCTCGTCACACGCGTGAGCAATAAAATCTTGAAGTAATGGGCTCTCAAGTCTCAGTTGACAACCAGTACAATACAGCTATTGATTTTCGCTGGGGTTGGCTTTTTCAATCTGTTTATAGCTCAATTAACTTTTTAAAATCAATACCGAAAGTCTACGAATGGGTTTTTTTATAGAACGATTATAGAGAGAGCTATTATGACCGCAAAGTAACAGATTGATAGTGTAAATTGGTCTGGTTACAGCATTAAGTCAATCGGCGGCTGTTCAGTGTTGCATGCGTGAATATTCATATACCAGTAAAACATTTGACCTGAAAGAACCGGGCGGAACTGAACGTAACCGGCGGTCAACGGGCGGTCGAGTTTTGATGTCTTTCTTAATATTATTATGTGCAGCTGAAAAAAACCACAACTATTGTCTAAGGCTGTCCAACTGATTTATCTAAGTATTGTTTCAAATAGTTATAGGCACTAATTTAAAATCATATTTACAGTTGACACGATTGCGCCTGTGATCGTCGGCTGTCCATCTGATCAAACCATTACGTACGAATTAGGAGAGCGAGGTGCTGCCGTCAGTTGGTCCGAACCACATGCTTCAGACGTCTCGGGAAATGCCATCTTAATCAGTAGATCACACCAGTCAGGACAAATATTTACCCATGGATCTACGATAGTTCGTTATGTATTTGAGGATGCAACTGGCAATGAGGCTGTCTGTACCTTCGTTGTAACTGTGAATGAAGGTGAGATGTCGTGTTGTAAATTTGTTTCAAAGACACTTGACATGATCTAAGTTCCAGAATCAAAATTCATTCGAAATAGTCAGAAAATATGTATATTTCCAACAGAATGTACTAAACTGAGAGATCAGGAATGGGTTCAAAACATTCACCGGTGCTCGACCACCAATATAATAAGCCTATTTTAATCGTTCCAAATTTATTGATCAACCATTTTGAAAAGTAAAGCCAGAATAGAGAGAGGATCTAGTAGACGTCGATATGAGTCAGGTCAAATGAAAAGATTTACATATCTGTAGCAGATCTGGTGTCTTAACGGATTGTGGAGGGACCAGGCCTTAGCGTGGTGGGTTGATCGCTCCTGTGTGCATTTTTTATAAAATGACAAAGAGAGACGATGAGGAAACCCTGCTCTCCATTGATACAAAGTTGCACTAGCACGATACATGAAAAATATGAAAGACCGCAATGAAAATCTAGAGACAGTTCGGAACGTTTAAGAGCAATATTGAGGTCTCTAGTCAGAGAGAGAGAGAGGGTCCTCCTTTTGGGTTAATATTGATCCGGTCAGGGGCAAAGTTGATCGATCAGAGGTTGTAAAAAGCCTATTTGTCGCCACGGCAAACTTGTTTAATACATTACGAATGATTTTCTTTTTTAAAGTGGATACGGCGGCACCTATAATCACCAGCTGCCCACCTGTGCAAGCCATTAATTGTGAACTAGGACAAGGGGTTTCCGTCATGTGGACTGAGCCACAAGCAGCAGACGTTTCTGGAAATGTCACCTTAATCAATAGATCACACCAACCAGGACAGATATTTACAGAAGGTTCCACGAAAATTCGATATGTATTTGGGGATACATCTGGCAACGAAGCTCTATGTGAATTTGTTGTAACTGTGACTGCTGGTAAGATGATGTCTTCTGTCAATTCAGGACTTCGAGTAGTAGTCAAAGAAGAATTTTTGTGCATGTCCAGCATGCTTAATAACTAGTGCCCAAAGGTCTTTTCACAGAATAAGCAGTCCCAAACATGTGCTTAAGTAATTTGTAGCAGAATGTCATCTGACCTCTATCTTCTTACATAGAGATAGTCTAAATTGATCATGTTTATAGAGGGCTACTCGTACTACGGTCAGTTACATATTTGGAGAAGCAATTGGCAATGAGACTGTCTGCGCCTTCGATGTTACAGCTAGCCTAAGTTTGAAGTTTCTGAGCTGTGAATCTGAGTTTGAAATAGCTCAGAAATAAAGGGGTCAAAAAAGTAAGCCCCCCCCCCTAAAATTAGATTACTTTTGTTTACATAACTTCACACACAATCAGACGTTTTGATAAAATTAAACGATTATGAAAAGAGAAAACGCTTGGCTACCAATAGAAAGTTTTCCCCAAAAATGATGTTTTCAGAAAAAGTTGCACTTGGTCCGATATCAGTAAATTTAAACACTCTCTCTCGTGATTTTTTTGTACGCAAATTAGACCAGGTTTATTTGCATAATTTCGCACAGGATTAATCATTTTGAGAAATTTAAAAGCTTGTGAAAAGAGAAAATGCTTGGCTTCTCACAGAAAGTTTCTTGTGTTAAATATCATGTTTACTTGTCCCAAATTGTCTCATTTATTCAAAACGATGCTCTCAGAAACAGTGGCAATTTTCAAAATCCTATACAATTTTGTTTGCGTAACACCCCCACACAATTAAACGTTTTAAAAATGATGTTTCCGTTAACATAAAATTTGCCAAAATCCAATACAAGTAAGTACCACTTTTTCTGAAAACATCATTTTGCGGAAATGTGACTGTTAAACATGATATCGGAAATGAAAAACTTTCTATTAGTAGCCAAGCGTTTTCTCTTTTTATAATCGTTTCAATGTTTCAAAACGTCTAATTGTGTGTGAAGTCATGTAAAAAAAAGTAATCTAATTTTAGGCAGGGGGGGGGGGGGGACTTACTTTTTTGACCCCTTTAGAAAAGCCTAGAGAGCATCAACTATTCCAAATTTTCTCAGGGCCCTTTATAAGCAGGCCTTGAACCCATGCCGTTAGTCGCTTCACTTGCTTCGCTTAACCGGTAATATACTGGTAGGTCTGCAATAATCAACTGCTTTAGCGAACGTGGATCCGCCACCGTTTCGGCGGTAGATCATCATACCTTTTCTCGGTACAACTGAATGTTGTGCCACTCGTTTAGAAAAGATGGCTACGTCACTGTGTATGTGCTGATCATCTAACATTTAAATTAAACAATAGTCTGTATAGCAAGTAGCCATATCAAGTGAATAGAACATATAATGTTAATAGATCGATCGATTACAAAGGCTCCAAAATAAGTGTGCTCGCCTTGTTTTCCTGACACCGAGACGTACCTCTAGCTCTTTGCTCTATGTCTACAAGTCACTAAATGGACTCTGTCCCCGGTATATGGATGAGTGCCTCATTGTAAAGAGACCCGTGAGGGATCTGTTACCACAAGATCGGACCACGGCCTGAACCTTAGGGTTCCTAAGACTAACAAGTGTGCCGGGGATAGGGCTTTTTCAGTGGCTGCTCCTATTCAATGGAACAAGATTCCAGTACATATTCGTAGTGCTCCTACAGTCACAGGGTTCAAATCCCTTCTGAAAACACACCTCTTCTCCTAATTTGTGCTCTTTCCTTTGTTTGTATTGTTTTTGTTTTTGTCGTTGCGCTTTGTATCCTTTGGCAAAGGCGCATTATAAATGCCGTGTTAGAATAGATATTCAATCACGTTCAAGTCTTATATCTTGTTAATATTATTATGTGCAGCTGAAACAACCACACCTACACGTGTAAGGCTGTCCATCTGATTTTTCTAAGTATTGTTTCAAAAAATTATAGGCAATAATTTAAAATCATATTTACAGTTGACACAATCTCGCCTGTGATCGTTGGTTGTCCATCTGATCAAACCAATTCATACGAATTAGGAGAGCGAGGTGCTGCCGTCAGTTGGTCCGAACCACATGCTTCAGACATCTCAGGAAATGCCATCGTAATCAGTAGATCACACCAGTCAGGGCAGATCTTTAGAGATGGTGCTACGACTGTTCGTTACATATTCGTGGATGCAACTGGCAATGAGGCTGTCTGTACCTTTGTTGTAACTGTGAATGAAGGTGAGATGTTGTGTTGTAAACTTGTGCCAATACACACTTCACATGATCAAAGTTCCAGAATCAAAATTCATTCGAAATAGGCAGAAAAATGTATTTTTCCAAATGTATAGACAGACATGTACAAAATGGTAGATCTGGGCCCTATTTCATAACACTTTCATAAAACCGACTTTTATATCAAGTCGGTTTTCCCAATAGATTACAGATTTGCCAGTGAACTCCCACTTTATTTCACCTTGCTAGTATGCCTTTAAATATGAGTGGTCATAGTATAAATGTGTAAGGTTAGTCGTCTAAGGTTACACTTAGTACGCGTAAGGTAACACGTAGTACGTGTAAGGTTACATGTAGAACGTGTAAGGTTAGACGTCTAAGATGTATCTTGGGCGTAAGATGTATCTTAGACGCCTAAGATAACATTCTCGCTTTATTCCGTTAACAATAATTGTGCACTTTGGATTTAATATTTGCAAACAAGTATTAATCAAAGGAAACCGGGGGAGTGGAGGGTGGGGGAGGAAGGAAAAACAAGGACAAAACCATATTGGATATCCTGCAAGCTTATGTTATTTTTTATTGAATAAACCCTATTTACCTTGATTTTTTCAAAAAATCGAGGTACTTCTGCCGTTTCTTTCTTGTTTCCGTCAAACCCATCATACAAAATGCTTCTTCTCCTACAGTTTACATGCTATTATCACCAGACTTGGTCAGTAGGACCCTCTATCTACCAGACTTTCATTACAAGACCTCACAGTTTGGGGTCAAAGGTCACAGGGGTCACTAGGGGTCAAAACGTGATTTTCACTTAAAATGCCCTCGCAATTTAGTGAAATGACCTAGGATCGTCAGAATTGGTCAACATATTACTTATGACCGTACGCATATATAATAGGTTTTTGAAATAAAAAAGTAGTTGGGGTCACTAGGGGTCAAAATATTGATTTTCTTACCATATCATTTAAAATGCTTCTTTTCTCAGAGGAAATGGCTGATGAATGTCAGAATTGGTCAAAAGATTCCTTAGGACCATGTACATACAGCGATCTCAGCGATTAAAATTGACGTGTCGTGCGGGGTCACTAGGGTCATTGACCTATACAGGGGTAAAACGTGAGATATGCTCCGATTTGGACAGCCCTTGTTCCATCCTTTCTGATTTGATGAGACAAGAAAAAAAGTCAAGAGGTCAGGAACAGGTCAGTGGAGGTCATTGAACTTTCTTGCAGACCCATCTACAAAATGCTTCTTCTCTTACAGTTTACATGCTACAATCACCAGATTTGGTCAATAGGACCCTCTACCAAACTTTCATTACAGGATCTCGCAGTTTGGGGTCAAAGGTCACAGGGGGTCACTAGGGGCAAACACGTGATTTTCACTTTCAACGCCCTTGCAATTTAGTGAAATGACCTAGGATCGTCAAAATTGGTCAACATATTTCTAATGACCGTACGCATATAATAGTTCGGTTTGTGAAATCAAAATATATTTCGGGTCACTAGGGTCAAAATGTTGATTTTCTTACCATATCACTTAAAATGCTTCTTGTCTTAGAGGAAATGGCTGATCAATGTCAGAATTGGTCAAAAGATTCCTTGGGTACATGCACATACAGCGATTTAAGCGATTAGAATTGGCGTGTCGTATGGGGTCACTAGGGGTCATTGAACTTTACATGGGTAATACTCAAGACATGCTCCGAATTAGATCGGACCTGTTTTATCTTGTTTCATTCGATAAGGCAAGAAAAAGTCAATCATCATAACCAGGACACTAGGGATCATTTTCTCATTAAAATCAAGGTGCCCTGGTCTAAGACGAGCACTAGAACTAGTTGTAAACTGTTTTGCTCATCTTCGACGTGTAAGAATTATCTTAGACGACATTAACCTTACACGTATATGTTTATACTATGTCCACTCATATTTAAAATTGTTTTAATCCCATAGGAATTGTGAAAAGTGTCAGCTTTACACAACATTTTGCTTATTTCTAGTATATTTCTTTCATTTGTCAGAAGATTAAATAAATTAGATACACTTGATTAAGACAACATTGTTGCGGTTATGTAGATATTAATGTCAACACAAGGGCAGCTACAATCCATCCACTTTTTTATTCACACATTCTTCCAATGTTTCATCATCATAATGCAGTAGGTATCAGACGGCAATTTGCAACAACGCCTGATGTAGAGATAATCCTGTGATTTGATCTCCCACGATACCTTTGGTTGTTCACCATCCTGGCAGGTTGAATTTAACCAGAAACATTTTGATAATAATATAAATATGCCAATTTATATTTAAAGAGGATACCACCCGACCTCTAATTACTGATTGTCCATCTGATCAAACTTATACGTACCAATTGGGACATCAAGGTGTTGACGTCAGCTGGTCTGAACCAAGTGCCACAGACGCCTCGGGAAACGCTACCTTAATCAGTAGGTCACACCAGTCAGGGCAGATCTTTAGAGATGGTGCTACGACTGTTAGTTACATATTCGCGGATGCAACTGGCAATGAGGCTGTCTGTACCTTCGTTGTAAAAGTCAGTTTAGGTGAGATGTTGAGACGATTAGTGAACTTCGATAAACTATTACTACGTTGAGAGGACTTTTCAGAGCCACCATCTGAACGGCTCTTTTCAGAGCCACCATTCTTTCACAAGTAGGAAAGAGGCACCTACTCTCAAATCATCGGGCAAGGGGCAGCCAAAATGATGATAATAATAGAGAAGAGGCAATCTCTATGTTTTGCTTAATACTATAATTATTTGGTCCTGAAGAAGTCAGAGCTAATCCTGACGAAAGCTTGACAGTTTTAACTTGTCCGACGTCGTAAAATCCTATGTCACAATTTGAACTTTTCTATTTTGATGTCCCCTGAAGATGGCTTATGATTTTCTTTTCAAAACAGATAAGACGACCCTTGCAATATCCAGCGTTACCACCGCTTCACTTCTAGTCTTTGCTTTTGTGGTTATTGTGATCTTGTATCTGCGGAAGAAAAGGCAAGTAATAATAGGGATTAACTTGATAGAGCGCTTGTAGGCTTAGTAAAAGTTTACACGAAAGCATCGCCACTTTTTTGGACTTTGAAAATGCCTTCAAACATGTGCGTCCTAAGGTAACGAAAAAGAACAGAAGAGTTTAGTCGATCCATACTGACATTTCTCCGTATTTATGAAACATACACAATTATTACAATTTGAAATAAATTCTTTCCGGGATTCTTTCTGACAAGATATTTGAAGGAGAATCGCACGTGGCCGCGCCTATTCTAATTTCAATTGAATCGGTGCATGACGTCCCATTCATTCCATGTTAACAAATAGACATATGCACACAATCATGGCGTCATAGCGTATGCATCGTTGGAGCTCTTAGGTTCTAGCTTACATCAACATGATCAATGAATAAATTACTTATCAGTGTTCCTTTTTATTATTTCTAAAACTTAAAGCTCGGAAAATTCATCGCGTGAAAAAACTTTAGTTAGCTGGCGTTCGCGCAATGTATATATTGGGAAGACCTTTAATCATCTTTGGGCTTGAGTAGAGGTTATCCGTGTTTTGGATTGCTGTGGGAATATAAACTGTGTGTGAAAAAGGTCATGAACCACTCTGGAACCAATCCAAAAGCATTGCACAGGTTTCCAATCTTAGTATGCGGCTTGTTCGTGAAGCTCTAGAGATCAGAATCAATGAATCATCTACAATCAATAGAAATGACGGCAAAGATATCAGCCGCACGTGGCGCTCTCTATTTCCTACAGTATCAATCAATCCCGCCAATCGATAACAGTCTTGTAATTTTTTCAGCCAGGTCCGCAATGAACCATTATATACCCTGCTCAAGTTCGTTACAGCGTCAAACGATCTTTACAGATCAGTGACCGCACTACTGTGCATTAGACTTTTGTAGTCTGTAGTAAGGGGCAGTCTCTACGTTATTTCCATTGGTAAAGGGGCAGTCCTTTGGAGGTTCTTTTAGAACCAAATTTATATATAGTAGGCCAGTGGCAACCTACGTGTTCAGTGGAAGCGGCAATCCATCTGAACGGCTCTTTTCAGAGCCACCAATTCTTTCACAAGTAGGAAAGGGCACCTACTCTCAAATCATCGGGCAAGGGGCAGCCCAAATGATGATAACAAGAGAAGTGGCAATCTCTATGTTTTGTTCAATATTATAATAATTTGGTCCTGAAGAAGTCAGAGCTAATCCTGACGAAAGCTTGACAGATTAAAACTCGTCCGACGGCGAACCCGTTAAACTTTTAACTTATATTATGAATACCCGTCGTAAAAGCCTATCTCACAATATAAACTGTGTTTAAGATTTTCAGAAAGAAAACCCACACATTTTCCATTTTCCATGAGATGAAGGCCACTGAATTTGATAACATGGAATGAAGTGGACGTCATGCTCCGATTCAATTGAATTAAGAATAGGCCAAATTGGAGACCAGAATAGCGGCATTTTGCAAAAACGCAATGCATTGTGGTGGTGTCTTTAAGGGGGTCTAGGTTGATTTGCACCAAATTTGGAAACAGATTTTCTCAATGTTACCGCGGGCTTACCCCTTAGAGTCATATATCAAATTGAAGCTTAGGTAACAGCGTTTCAAAAACTGCGCGTTATTTTGATCGGGTTGCTATGGTAACCAGACAAGGCCTCCGATTGGCTAAACACTGGTGCAAAGATAACTAGAAAACTAAATGTTGCATGTTCATTATACTTTGGTAGATGATGTATGGGAACAATACGCACAAATTAATGAAGCCGGATTTTTTATACGGTTGCCATGGTAACCAGGAACCGACCAATCAGGTAATTGTACGTTATAATTCAAATTTGGAAAGATAAATTGAAAATCCGGCTTCATTGGTTAATTCCCCTATTCAAGCTTATTATCCATTCCAAATATCACCCTGATACGAGGTTCAGTTTTCTAGTTATCTTTGTACCAATATTGCAAGTTTACGTGTTTTATAGTTTTAAGATATCGTGCAAAACGTATGAAAATATCATTTTGGATAACAATTATGGAGGAGCATGAATTTAGACACATTTTGAGCCATTTGGGGTGAAAATAGCTATTATATTAGCATTTTTATTGATTTTTAAAGATAAATGGCTTAAAAATAGCCGAGCGAGAAAAATAAAGAAATGCATAAGAAATTACGTTGACTTTTAAATTTCGATGATTTATGATGTGTAATTAATTATTTTAATATCTTAATAAATATATTTAATCAAATGTTACAATTATTTGATCAAAAAATAATTAAAACTGAAAAGGCTTAAAATCGCAGGTTGAGCGTTTTCTACATACAAAATGTATACAAAATACCACCGATATTTTGAGACACCCGAAACTCAATTGACCATAACATCAGAACCAAAAATCCAATTGACCTCAAACAAAAAGCATTTTAAAGCAGAGACTTAGCAGTTTTCTACTGTGCTAATATCTTATTTTTGTCTGAAGCACTGAATTTTAATATCTGACCAACCTAGACCCCCCTTAAAATCTTCTTTGGTTCAAGCCAGAAAAATAGCATCACAACCTCGAATCACAACAGTGCTAATAATTCTTATCACGTTTATTAAATTGCAGACAGCAGTCGGTCTCTAATGGTATTGAGCTGCGGATTGTGTCCAAGTTTAACCTTCCGGCACCAGTGATGAAGAGTAAATAAAGTGGAGAGAAGACCAGACTTTGTTGTAACAAATTGCAATCGTAAAAAAATGATAATATACATACACAGGTTTTACTTCAATTGACATCAATTTCTCCGTCACTGGTGTCGGTAACTTTGCAACTTTAAAAAAGCAAATCTAGCTGCAGTTTTTGGATACCATATTAATCAGGATATTTGTGTGTAAAATAGTTTTATTTATTTTTCAGTACCGATTAAATATATATATTTGGATGAAACATTTATAAACTAAAATCTATTATACAGCCAATGATAATCATGATAATGGTTGTGTTATTCCTGGCCTGACTTATGTATTTATATTTACTCAGTGTTGTTTTAGAGTCATGAGTTATTGTTCATATATTTGGATGAAAATGTGTGACTTAATATGTTATTTTTTTAAATTATACTGTAGGATCAAATGTTCAACTAGAGTAAAAACAAAAACAAGAATGTGAACGAAAACGAGAAGGAGAGCGAGAACGAAGACGAGAACGAGAACAAGAACATAAACAAAATAATACGAAACGAAAATATGTTTTTTTAAAAATTATACTGTAGGATCAAATGTTCAACTAGAGTAAAAACAAAAACAAGAATGTGAACGAAAACGAGAAGGAGAGCGAGAACGAAGACGAGAACGAGAACAAGAACATAAACAAAATAATACGAAACGAAAAGAAACAACAATAATCAACTAAAAATGGTAGTTTCTACCACCTGGAGCCGTTATTGTACCTTGTACAGGGGTCAAAAGGTCAAATTGTATAGGCGTATATAGGGATTGTATAGGCGTATATAGGGATTGTGACCTTTTGACTCTGTATAAGGAACAAAAACGATTCCAGGTGGTAAAAACTACCATTTCTTGAAAACTTGTGATCTGACGAACAATTTGAGATATCGTTTGTCAAAATCGGAGCATGTTCAAATTTTGACCCCAAAAGCAAAGGTCAACGACCTTTTCACGTTTTGCTCAATATCTCAGTTACCACACATCGGATGTGGGACAAACTATTTTTGGAATCCTTGTGCTCAGACAAACAATTTGGTATGCTTCTTAGTTTAATTGAAACAATATGAATTTGTGATCCCCCAGTATGGCGGCCATATTGGAATTGGCCATTATGGCAGTCCCAAAGGCTCACATTTTGGCATCCATCAAAAATCAAAAGAGTAACATATGGACCAAATTTGGTGCTTTTAGAAGAATGTGAACCAAATATCCCTTAGCCCCCCCCCCCCCCCCAACTATCCTGAGAAACTCTTTTATTAACAGGGGTACGAAGGAATCACCTGACTTCACCTATAACACCGACATCTCTTGCATAATAGAAGACTAGTCATTTTTAAAAGAAGACCTTCTTAGACGATTGCCGTAGAATCACTCAAATGTCTTTTCTTTCCTTCAAGACATTGCCAACTCACATGTCATATGATCTTGTAAATAAATATAATAGTGTTACTAACGAGGGTTATACCTTATAGTTTGTAATGAATGAATAAATGCATGTCAATAGCTATTTTCGTCAAAGAAGACTATAAGAATGAGTCATACAAATAGTTTATTCCAGTCTCCAGTCTCCAGCCTTCAATAGTTACATTAGTGCATCTTCACATGTTATAGAAGTGTCGAGAGTAAGGAAGATGCACGTGATGCTTCACAAGAAATCTACAAACCTCATGAAACAAAGACAGCAGGTCCGAAGATGATGGGCACTTTACGGTACAATACAAACAAACACCAAAACATACAAACAAACAACAACTGCCCCAACGAACAAAAAGACAAAACAAACAAACAAATCAATGAATGACCAGCAAACGTCAAATATCATTAGTTATTACCTGTTTGTTCATTTGTTTCCAATATCGATAGCCGAAAGTCCAATATCACACGAGGAATGTTTTAAAACGTTTTCACATTTTTAGGGATTCTTAAAATATTATTATGTTTTAAAACATTTTGGAAAACATTTCAATTCATGGCTATTTTAAAAATGTCAAAACATTTTAATCACATTTTAATTTGAAATGTTTTCATAAAAAATAATGTTTTGCAGACTTTTTAAAATAGCCATGAATTGAAAACATTTCCTTAACATTTTGAAAACATTAATTGCAAAATGTCATGAAACGTTTTGTGTTTCCTGTGAATTTTCCATGAACATTCGGACTAGTTATGCTCCATACTTTTTTCAATGGAACTAAAATATTCCCCGTATTATTTTATTATTTTATTTGTGTTACACTATCTAAATATCTCCTAATTCTTATACCTGTGTCCTCGGTTAATTTCTTTCTACGACTTCGACCAGTTAGTTTGGATATCTTGTTAGAATAGTATTTAGATTGAGGCCTACACGTAACATATGTGTACCGGGATTGTTATAAGATAGTTAGGATTTAGTGCATTTTGGCTGTTTATTATTTAAGGGGAGGCATTAGTTTCAAAAGTGATTTTCTAAAATAAAGACTCAACTAAATTCATATGTGGACAGGTTATGTATATTTAGTTTGCGATTCATTTTTTTCATTTTTTTCCGCGCTGCGACATCCGTTGCCATGGCAACGGCGGCCATATTGGATTTTTAAAGGTTATCTTGCGCGCAGCTTTTAAACACTTTATGAATTTTTTTCTGGCTCTTCCTTGGGCAGGAACATACTTACATATACTCTTAAGAATTGTATGGAGCCAAAAATGCAACAAATATACCACGCGCCGAGTACCGGGGCGTACATTTTCAAAATATTGCGCAATTCGGCATAAAAAATACGAAAATGGACCATATGAACAAGTTTTGAACTTTTTAAAACATTTCTCTTCATAGAAATTGAGAACTTTATACTCCTGATCTACTCACCAATTTATATGTAAATCGAGTTTACGGTGTTCGAATAAAGCTGCGCGCAAGGTTGAAAAGCACGCGAAACGACAAATGGCTAAAAAGTGAATTTTAAGTTTAGAAACACTGAATATGCAAATTAAGTGTCAATTACGCAAAATTAATATGCGAAACTCTTAAATTAATTTGCAATAGTAATTAATACAATTTTTAAAATTCATTTACATTGAAAAAATGGTATAATGGAATGTTATTAATTTAATTTGCAATTTTATTAAATATCGCTGCTTGAAAAACAATATATTACATAAGAAATAGTACCTGTGTATTCGTATAGGAGAATATCAAAGTTTGTCGATTTTCGCGTCACCAGTTTTACTTTGATCATGCGCTGCGTTTGAACCCAAAGTCCGATTAAATTCAAACAAAAAGCAAATTAAAGCCGACATTTAGGAGAAATTTGTCTTACAAAATAACCAAAATGGTGAAATTTACCATATTTAAGATTTTGAAACTAATGCCTCCCCTTAACAGTAATGTTGCGCAATATTATAGCACACCCCGCAGGGGGTGGAATATTAATGAGCGAGTTAATATTATGCGCAGCGCTGTAGCCAATCACGGAGTTGCTGGCGGCTTCCAATGTAGCTGAGCGCGTGATCATTGACCACTATTTTGCCAGACGTTGAGCTTGATGTGTGTTGACGAAAGCAACGATTATAAACGGGTGAGTGTGTTGCCATCCTTTCATTAATTGTAAGTACCGTAGATATTTGTAGGACATTTAAGGACAACAATTATTCACGTATTCTGTAAAATGGGATGAGTTTTTCTACATTTTCTTGGCCAGGTCGCAGCAACATTTTATAAATTGATTCACCGTAAACGTTAAAAACGTAAGTGCTTTTCAAGAATTGACCGATTCATGAGCTACATTTTGGTACTTAAATTTTTCTTTTTTGGTATTTGACAAATTGGAACAAAATTGTCATGGTAGGTAGGAGTAGGATCTATAGCATTGTGTGAGACCCGATTGGCGTGCTGATATTCAGTTTTTGTGTGATTTTTGGCGATTTCAAAACAGCGATGTTGTTAAATTCTGTAATTTTATTTATCCGGTGGGATTTACCCTATTGCGTAACACGGAGTCAAAACGGATTTTCCCCAGATTCGTAGTCAAAACGGGTTTAGTTTATGTTTTACAAACTAATGTGAGATACAGTATAATAGGACACTTGCATAGACGGTCATTAGTTCAAATCTTGCTCTAGCCGACATACCTGGATGGATGACAATGACAATACCTTGGATCAGTATTTGTTTAACAGGTGATTTGTGATTTGTATATAGATATAGACGATGATTTGAACTCGTCTCTCTTTTCCTATAGTGAAACAAGCACCATTACAATGTACAATATAACAAGCAATTACGTAGTTTTATTACCTTCGCAGCATGCAACGTCGACACCCCTCAGTATTGAAACATTTTATGAAGGAGGAACATGTTATGCATCACCAAGATGGTCTTTGGAATGTTATCTGGTCAGATTTCTTCATTGAGACCACCTACATCACAATTATCATTCACTCAAAAGGTTTATGTAGGGACCGCAGAAAAAATGATCGAAACAGTTCTGTAATCAGAGTTTCAGCTTTCTTATAAATATCTCCGATATGAATTTTTGTTTGTTTTTAATTCATAAACTCTTCATAGTGTTGAGCCAATCAGAAAGCAAGAAACTAAAATACGCAAATTGCATTGAGTGTCTAATGCACTCCGCATGTGTGCCATTCAATGAGCGCACCACGCGCTTAGTTTTGATTCAGGGATTCAAGCGTTGTTCAGGCATCATGGGTTCGCCGATTTTCACTGCGGATGTTAGCAAAGTTGTTTACATGTTTTATTCGTTTTTACTTGAAAAGGAATAGTCTTTTGTCAATATATATTTATCATATTCCTGGGGTTGATTTTGCACACAGGAGCTGCTTTAAAATACTGGTTGGACGTTGGACCCATCAAGTAAATCTATCAATGATAAAACAGTTATTAATGGATAACAAAATCCTGAAACAAGGATGTGCAAGGGAGTACTGCTAAACTAGACATTTATTTTTCTTGGCCTAATAAATTGGCCCAGTCACCCAAGTGCCAGGATGTCATAGGTTGTTTATTACAGCAATACAAGTTCAACACACATCATTCGATCTGTTCCAGAGTGTCATTGGCCCAGTCACCCCAGTACCAGGATGTCATTATATACAGCAATACTAGATCAACCCATATCTAATAACTTGGCTCAGTCACCCCAGTACCAGGATGTCATAGGTTGTTTATTACAGCAATACTAGATCAACACACATCATGCGATCTATTCCTGTGTGTCATTGGCCCAGTCACCCAAGTACCAGGATGTCATTATATACAGCAATACTAGATCAACCCATATCTAATAACTTGGCTCAGTCACCCCAGTACCAGGATGTCATAGGTTGTTTATTACAGCAATACTAGATCAACACACATCATGCGATCTATTCCTGTGTGTCATTGGCCCAGTCACCCAAGTACCAGGATGTCATTATATACAGCAATACTAGATCAACCCATATCTAATAACTTGGCTCAGTCACCCCAGTACCAGGATGTCATAGGTTGTTTATTACAGCAATACTAGATCAACACACATCATGCGATCTATTCCTGTGTGTCATTGGCCCAGTCACCAAGTACCAGGATGTCATTATATACAGCAATACTAGATCACCCCAGTACCAGGATGCCGGGACCAGGATGTCATAGGTTGTTTATTACAGCAATACTAGATCAACACACATCATGCGATCTATTCCTGTGTGTCATTGGCCCAGTCACCCAAGTACCAGGATGTCATTATATACAGCAATACTAGATCAACCCATATCTAATAACTTGGCCCAGTCACCCAAGTACCAGGATGTCATATGGTTTGTATATTACCAATATTAGATCAACACACATCATTCAATCTCCCGAGTGTCATTATAGAAGTGTCGAGAGCAAGGAAGATGCACGTGATGCTTCACAAGAAATCTTCAAACCTCATGAAACAAAGACAGCAGGTCCGAAGATGATAGGCACTTTACAGTACAATACAAACAAACACCAAAACATACAAACAAACAACAACTGCCTGCCCCAACGAACAAAAAGACAAAACAAACAAACAAATCAATGAATGACCAGGAAACGTCAAATATCATTAGTTATTACCTGTTTGTTCATTTGTTTCCAATATCGATAGCCGAAAGTCCAATATCACACGAGGAATATTTTAAAACGTTTTCACATTTTTAGGGATTCTTAAAATATTATTATGTTTTAAAACATTTTGGAAAAACATTTCGATTCATGGCTATTTTAAAAATGTCAAAACATTTTAATCACATTTTAATTTGAAAGGTTTTCATAAAAAAATGTTGTGCAGACTTTTTAAAATAGCCATGAATTGAAAACATTTTCTTAACATTTTGAAAACATTAATTACAAAATATGACAAATTGAAACAAAATTGTCATGGTAGGTAGGAATAGGATCTATAGCATTGTGTGAGACCTGATTGGCGTGCTGATATTCCGTTTTTTTCTGGCACACATATTGGTATGGATATAAGATACAAGAATTTCTCAAGACGCAAAAATGTTGACCCATAATTCGGCTAAAATTTGCATTTTTGGGGAAAAGGTATTTTTTTTAATTTTTACTCTATATGATCTACAAAGTAACTCCCCGAATGCACAAACAATTTGGAAATTCGTAGACAATTTATTAATTAAGAAATTATCGCAATTTCCATAGTCAAAAACAGTACACATAATAGCAGAATCACATCTTAAACTAGTCGTATCTCGGTTTAATATTGCAAATGCTAACGAGTAAATTAATGCATATATTTCAAGACTATTTTCACATTTATTTATACAATCATCCCGTAATTTACTGTTAGAGACATTGCTCATAATATGCGTAGGAATCGCATATGACGTCAGAACAATCTTCAACGACATAATAATAATTCCTTGAGCTTTAATTTGGGATCTGATAGATGCAGCGGCAGAGTTCCGAGCAAGGTAGCTTTGCCTTTGCACATTTGCAAAAGATGCAACCGCATTCGCTCCTGCATCCGCACTACTTGGTGAGCTCTATCAAGCCTTGGCATCTTTGGGTCGGGTCATCACTGTGCCCAGTGCATGTTCTTGAAGGTCCATCCCACACCTAAAGCAGTTGGTCTATGGTAATTTGCATCCTGACATGCGATACTGCCTTGGTATACAAATCGTTCATTTGAGTACATTTATACTGCTTTCCCGTGTGTGATGTTAATCTCTTGTTATCCGGAAACGATTCCTCACAAACTATCTCTGAAAGGAGTTAAAAGAATTTCGAAGGAAATCTTTCCACTCTGCTGGTGCCTTGGTTCTTCGGCCCACCTTTACTCTAACACCGCTCCCTCTCTTTTCCCTAGCTGATTCCTTGATACTAGCTGCGATGTATCCAATACGATATCAATCCGTCTGGTTTTATGAAGCTCACGCTTAATGTAAGCTATAAATGCCTGACCATAGGCAGCAAATGTAGGGTCTTCAAACAAGTTTCTTACATTACCTTTCAGAATAAACATTTCTACTTGTAGTTTGTGGTTCAAAATCAAAAAATATATTATATAACTACCTGGTGTTAAACAAAATCTTCGAAAGTAGAATCAAAGTTGTCATTGTTTCCCCCCAAAACCTGGATAGCAACTACTTGATTTTGTTAAACCATTTAAATAATGACACTACACGTGTCAATGAACCTTTTCATAATAATTCCGAATACTGATCCGTCATATTATTAACAACACACAAATGATGACCATAACAATTTGTTTTAAAATGGTCGATTTTCCCCCTTAAAATGAAGACATTTACATCTAAAAATATGATACTTTAGACATTTTGAATCGCATTTTTTTGCGTAATTTGTTGTAATCGGACGTTTGCCTTGTGAACTAAGCAGTATGCAGATTGCTCAATGTCATTTATGATGAGAACAATAAAAATGTTAAAAAAACCATGTATTTTGGCTTAAAAATATGTGTTTATATAAAAATGTTATATAACAATGGACGTAATTTTTGGGTTTTGAGATTTTATTGCACTACACATATACACAAATACTTGTACAACACTTGGGTGATTGAAACTTATTATTTCATGTATTTTTGAGAATAATATTTTTTCTTCTTTATAGCTGATTATTTATCAATTATTCATTTTCAATTTATTGTTCCAAAAGTTAAGAAACATAACCAAAAAATGATTCGCTTATGTGTTCTGTAACCCCTATTACACGTTTATGTCTGTAAGAAAACTCGGGAGTAAAAATGTGTTTATTATGTAAAACACCATAAAGAAGAAATATTTAAATTTTAAAAAATAAGAATAATCCAATATTTACGTTTTTTAACCTTTTTTGAGCTGTTTTGCCATTAATAACACCCAATTTATTGTAACCAATTTTTTGTAAAGTAAAGCCACTTCAGAAGTAAATTGATGTCTGAAACTACCTCAAAACATGAAATAAGAAAAAGTGAGTTTTTCACCTAAAAACACACATTTTTGGCTTAAAACAATGTCAGAGTATCAAACAATTCCGTTTTCTTTGGTTTCCAATTAAACCTACAACATGTTTTAACATTTCCACCGTTTTAAGAAGCGATAATCAAGTTGTAACGTATTCAAATAATGAAAATTTTGATTTTGTTATTTTACACCAAAAAATGCGTTTTTTGGCCAAAAAAGGACCAAGATAAAAAAAATGCGTCTTGAGAATATCTTATTCCATATATTCATGTTAACCTATGTAGCGAATCTGGCCGTTTTGTGAAATCTGTAACGATAATGGCATTCTAGGTCCTTTACAAACTGTACTAATATAGGCCCTCAAGACAGAGTTAACACTGACATGAACGTATGAAGTAAGTGCTTGATTCAGTTTTGTTTGTAAATGTATCCCTACGGGCCAACCATTTTTGGGGCTATCTTATTGATGACACATGACTATCGCTCCAAGTAGACACATGACTATCGCCCCCAAGTAACCCTTATCGCGGATTCATGTTGAAAAAGACACTCTTATTCATTGAAATTGGCGATTTTAATACCCTTAGCACAGTTCCGCGTTGTGGTCGAAAAAACAGCCATATTCCGCGTTTTCGTTCACGCGGGTGATTACAACATTATACCTGACTGCCCCCCCCCCCCCGGGAACATTTTATAAATTGATTCACGGTAAACGTTAAACACGTAAGTGCTTTTCAAGAACTTACCGATTCATGAGCAACATCTTGTTACTTAAATTTTCCTTTTTTGGTATTTGACAAATTGAAACAAAATTGTCATGGTAGGTAGGAGTAGGATCTATAGCATTGTGTGAGACCCGATTGGCGTGCTGATATTCAGTTTTTGTGTAATTTTTGGCGATTTCAAAACAGCGATGTTGTTAAATTCTATAAATGTATTAATTCGGTGGGATTTACACTATTGCGTTATACGGAGTCAAAACGGGATTTCCCCAGATTCGAAGTCTAAACGGGTTTTCCCCAGAGTTTGCAGCGAGTGTACGGAGATTGTAGCCAATCACGGAGTTGCTGGCGGCGGCTTCCAATGTAGCTGGGCGCGTGATCATTGACCACTATTGTGCCAGGCGGTGTGCTTGATATGTGTTGATGAAAGTAACGATTGTAACGCGAGAAATATCCAAATCTATCTCGATTTGGGTGAGTGTGTTGCCATCCGTTCATTGTAAGTATTCTGTAAAATGGGATGAGTTTTTCGACATTTTCTTGGCCAGGTCGCAGCAACATTTTGACTCTCAAAGAAGGAAAAGGTGACCCTTATCAAGGATTGCAACTCGAAGAATCATACTCAATACAAAGGATATAGGCCCTCAAGACAGAGTTAACACTGACATGAACGTATGAAGTAAGTGCTTGATTCAGTTTTGTTTGTAAATGTATCCCTACGGGCCAATCATTTTTGGGGCTATCTTATTGATGACACATGACTATCGCCCCAAGTAACCCTTATCGCGGATTCATGTTGAAAAAGACACTCTTATTCTTTGAAATTGGTGATTTTCATACCCTTAGCACGGTTCCGCGCGGATCCGCGTTGTGGTCGAAAAAGCACCCATATTCCGCGTTTTCGTTCACGCGGATAATTACAACATTATACCCGACTGCCCCCCCCCCCCCCCCCCATGGGAACATTTTATAAATTGATTCACCGTAAACCTTAAACACGTAAGTGCTTTTCAAGAATTTACCGATTCATGCGCAACATCTTGTTACTTAAATTGTCCTTTTTGGTATTTGACAAATTGCAACAAATTTGTCATGGTAGGTAGGAGTAGGATCTATAGCATTGTGTGAGACCCGATTGGCGTGCTGATATTCAGTTTTTGTGTAATTTTTTGGCGATTTCAAAACAGCGATGTTGTTAAATTCTATAAATTTATTAATTCGGTGGTATTTACCCTATTGCGTTATACGGAGATAAAACGGGATTTCCCCAGATTCGAAGTCTAAACGGGTTTTCCCCAGAGTTTGCAGCGAGTGTACGGAGAATGTAGCCAATCACGGAGTTGCTGGCGGCGGCTTCGGCGCGTGATCATTGACCACTATTTTGCCAGACGGTGTGCTTGATGGGTGTTGATGAAAGTAACGATTGTAACGCGAGAAAATATCAAAATCTATCTCGATTTGGGTGAGTGTGTTGCCATCCTTTCATTGTAAGTACCGTAGATATTTGTAGGACATTTTAGGACAACAATTATTCACGTATTCTGTAAAATGGGATGAGTTTTTCGACATTTTTCTTGGCCAGGTCGCAGCAACATTTTGACTCTCAAATAAGGAAAAGGTGACCCTTAACAAGGATTGCAACTCGAAGAATCATACTCAATACAAAGGATATAGGCCCTCAAGACAGAGTTAACACTGACATGAACGTATGAAGTAAGTTTTGTTTGTAAATGTATCCCTACGGGCCAACCATTTTTGGGGCTATCTTATTGATGACGCATGACTATCGCCCCAAGTAACCCTTATCGCGGATTCATGTTGAAAAAGACACTCTTATTCTTTGAAATTGGTGATTTTCATACCCTTAGCATGGTTCCGCGCGGATCCGCGTTGTGGTCGAAAAAGCACCCATATTCCGCGTTTTCGTTCACGCGGATGATTACAACATTATACCTGACTGCCCCCCCCCCCCCCCCCCCCCCCCCCACCGGGAACATTTTATAAATTGATTCACCGTAAACTTTAAACACGTAAGTGCTTTTCAAGAATTTACCGATTCATGAGCAACATTTTGTTACTTAAATTTTCCTTTTTGGTATTTGACAAATTGAAACAAATTTGTCATGGTAGGAGTAGGATCTATAGCATTGTGTGAGACCCGATTGGCGCGCTGATATACAGTTTTTGTGTAATTTTTGGCGATTTCAAAACAGCGATGTTGTTAATTTCTATCATTTTGTTTATCCGGTGGGATTTACCCTATTGCGTTATACGGAGTCAAAACGGGATTTCCCCAGATTCGAAGTCTAAACGGGTTTTTCCTGAGTTTGCAGTGAGTGTACGGAGATTGGAAATACATTTATTGATCAGTTATTTCGGCTTTTATGTCAACTGTATAGTATTTTTTGGATGAATAGTATCCACATATTAAATTATTTAATGAATTTAATTCATATTGGGTATTTTCGGTGAGGTTTGTGGCAATTTTGGGAAGTTATCACGCCATTAAAACTTGAGTATGATGTAATTGCGTGTCGTATCGATGGCATACGTGACGGACGTGTATACAGGTATGGCCATGTGTTTTGAAACCACCCAAAAAGGGTGGTGGTGTTGCATTTTTGGTGACAAATCAACCATCTCGCTCTATTAACTCAACAACCAAATGTGGTAGAGCTATGGCTAAGGTGTCATTCGAAAGCCTATTTATCTAGCTACATTGGGTATTTTCGGTGAGGTTTGCTGATAGATTGATAGATTGATAGATTGATTGATAGATTGATAGATTGATAGATTGATAGATTGATAGATTGATAGATTGATAGATTGATAGATTGATTGATTGATTGATTGATTGATTGATTGATTGATTGATTGATTGATTGATTGATTGATTGATTGATTGATTGATTGATTGATTGATTGATTGATTGATAAAGAGATTGATAGAATGATCGATTGATAGATTGATAGGTTGATAGATAGGTAGATGTGTGTATCGGTAGATCGATAGATCGATAGATTGATGTTTAATTAGATTGGTAGATCGATAGATAGACGTTTAATTCTTATAGTGGTTCATGAATCTTTGAAATAACTTTCATCTGCATTATAAGGTTTATATCGTCAATAATAAAATTACACCTCACACAAAAATAAGTATTAAACGTTGGAAAATAATAATAATAAAAATGATTGGCGTGCTGATATTAAGTTTTTGCGTGATTTTTAGCGATTTCAAAACAGCAATGTTGTTAAATTCTATGATTTTGTTTATCCGGTGGAATTTACCCTATTGCGTAATACAGAGACAAAACGGGTTTTTCCCAGATTCGAAGTCAAAACGGGGTTGCCCCAGAGTTTACAGTAAGTGTACGGAGATTGGAAATACATTTATAGATCAGTTATTTCGGCTTTTATGTCAACTGTATAGTATGTTTCGGATGAAAAGTATCCAAAGATTAAATTATTCAATGACTTTAATTTATATTGGGTATTTTTGGTGAGGTTTGTGGCAAGTTTGGGAAGTAATCACGCCATTAAAACTAGAATTTGATGTTATTGCGTGTAGGATCGATGGCGTACGTGACAGACGGGTATACAGGTATACGTGGGTCAATCTATCAATCTATCAATCTGTCAATCTATCAATCTATCAATCTATCAATCAATCAATCGATCAATCAATCAATCAATCAATCATAAAAATCACAAAAAAGTATGTCAGAGAAAAAAGTGTGTCAGGGGTGTCAGAAAAAAGTGCTTACCTTCCCGGTATACGTCGGTATCCTTTGTTCGTTTGGAAGCGATTTATTATAATTGCATGCATGTGAATTGGTGGTTATTTTATTGAGGTGTTTATCGGAACCCTTAAAAATTGTTGGCATGGTGACCCGGTACTCTCTGTTAAACAGTCGTATTGCATACATTATACGGAGGCGATGTAGGGACGTAGTACTATTTTATTATTTTCTATAGATGTCATTTTGGGTGATTTTAGACTTATAGTGCATCCCGAAAATATTCATTAACAATTATTTATTGTATCCAAAATTGCATGAGTATGGGCGGCGATGTGTTATTTAATTGTGCATGTAAATTAAGGATAGTTGAACACATGGAGTATGTGGTGTGTATTTTTTTTTTTGGGGGGGGGGGGGGGGGAGCGAAGCCACCCTTATAGCATGAGATTGCAAAAACTTACAAATTTTGGTCTTTTTCTAGACATAAGTGGGGGCCGCCATGTTTGTAGTCTTTGTAAATTACATGTACCTATGCAGTTTATTTCAACAGTACCGGCAGTCTGTGCTGGAGTCAAAGCTATATTTGTTTGACTAGCTTATCTTGTTTGACCAAGGTCATATATACCTAGATTGTTCTTCAGACTGTACCCCCTCCATGCACACAAATCAACTTTATTGGTTTCCTGTACTATTTTTAGACTGCGGTGTTTTGATTCTTTTTTTGGTTTGAATTATAGAAAATACATACACACTTTTCCCTGGTATTTTGGTATGAAACAGATATTTGGTTACAAAACATGCTTCTTTCTATTGGATCGCCCCCATTCCATTTCAATGGAATTTTTATTTGGTAATCGTTGAATGTTTTTGGTACACAAATGTGACATCCTGATTGTAATGTGGGAAATAGTCAGCATGCTTTTTGATTGATTAGACTGTTTGGGTGACCTAGTGCATTGTGTAAAATGTCATTTGCTATTTTTGCATTGTGGTAGTTGATGACTGGAATTTTTGGACATCACTTTGTTTCATGCATTTGTTTATACAAATACTTTTTGTCGGTGAAGATTAGGTTACAGCAGTCTTGTATAGTATCGGCACTTAATACCTAAACTCGAACCCACGCGGACAGTAGATCAATACAAAGAGACATAATCGCCTCTGGGAATGAGGTGAAGTTTAACCAACGGCTTTTCAGAAGTTATTTCATGACAGCGACAAAGACTACTAAGGCTTTGTGATGGCTCCTAATAACTTAAATTAATTTTGGGGGCTATGCGTACGAAAAATTGCTATCTTTGTACTAATTTGACAGTCATAATTCCATGATTTCCCTTGAAAAATGAACCGACAGTGGCGATCTCAACCGACAGGACTCAACATATTGATGGAGTGATCACCCCCTTCCCGGGTCCCCAGTCCACGTGTTCCAATATCTGTGCGCAAAACCCCCGCATAGTCCCTCGTATGATAGCTAGCACACGGGCAGGTACTCCGGTTATTTTCAGCACTGAGGTAGATAGACGGCAAGCTCCGCCTCTCTATGTCTCGGGCGTGACTGTATTATTTTGTACTACCTATAATTAACAATGAGGAATTGAAATTAAATATTTCTTGAACTTGATATTGGATTTCCATCGCAATAATTATGCGTAATTGTAATGTTCATAAACCTGATAAAAGACTATCACAATAAGACACAGAAAGCGAAACGTTGTTACTTTCGACTAGCTCTACAGATATGATGATGAATAAGTTAGTGCTTAGATAGTATTACCAGTAGACTACATGTTTCGATTGTCACAAATTATATATACGTAGGCTAAATATCGTATTTCCCCATACCCTAATAAGGATTCTTGACATATGTAGAGGACCAATACGTAACAATTCCAGGAAAAATACTTCCTCTCTTTGGCAAAAGGCCTATGTCAGTTTGCTTTACTTTCATTCCTTAAGTTATAGTATGAAGACACTAGAGATGCCAATCATCACAACAGTGGTAAGGAGAAAGGGATAGAAACGAAAGCATCATACACCTTAATAAATAATTGGATAACTTTGGATCATCTTTTTCAAACGACTCTTCCTCTAGGAAATCATATGTTGTACCTCGTGAACAAAGCAGACCGGTGTAACAGACGCTTATTGTACTCAGATGAGGTTTGACATCATCGGTGCACTACAAACCTAGTGGATACAACTTTATACCGTTTAGGCGGACATATTGCCTGAGAGTCTGTCCCCGTGTCGTCATTGATAAATACGCATGATGAACGAATCGTTTTACAACCACAGCAATTTGATGTCATTGTGCTGTTTTATATGGATACTTTCCATATATCGAGGGACAAGTGGTAAGTTAACAAATATACGATGCTATCAATAGTCGGTGAACTTGGCTAAAAGGCGGATATAAAGGTTGAGGAATGGCCAAAAAGATGTTCTCATTCATTTTGCTGTAAAAAGACTGGGACCTTTTGTTTAAACAAATTTTGTGCATTTTTGGGTTACCCCCCACAGATTATACACAATGATTGTAGTCCTTCACGATTTTGACTCCAAAATCGCATAGGATATCGACAGGATTGTGAAAAATACCCTTTTTTGAAATGGTAGGTATTATTAGTAGTGATAGACCCCTTAACGCGTAACGCGTCCGGTCTTACAAAAACACCCCTTATTACGCGGTTTTGTTTTTGGTCACTCATGTAAATTACATTGTTTTAGGTATTATCGTTAGTCGTAATTTAGGTGTGGTTAAACCGGCAACTCTTCGCGTGCGCGGTATTTGAAACATCATTTCCTTAAAACCCGTTATCAGCCCGGTTCGCTTCGTCTCCTCTTATCTGCCAGGCTATGTTAATTTAGGCAAGGGCGTTGTCTGTTTTATAAGGAAAACGAGTGGAGTTTCTTAATCTTAGTCACTCAAGATTGGAGCGTGTCCGTTTAGGTTTAAATAATTCGTCAATAAAGCTGGACGTATTCATGTATATAAAACTTTGATAGCTAGAGAGCACGTGTGGTGTAGTGGATAGCATGCAGGTCTCACGATGCAAAGGTTGTGAGTTCTAGCCCCGCTACAGCCAACTTGTTTGTATCCTTGGGCAAGGTACTTAGTCTCAATTGCTTCGTCGACCCAAGCGAGATTGGGGAGCTGTTAGGGGATATTAAAATCTAAGTGCTGATACTGTGTGTGCGCCGTGTCGGTAGTCTGGTAAATGAAGCGAAATGATTGTGACGATTTCCTAATGGCAGCATAAAACAGTGGTTCGGAAGTCACGTATAAATGGTGGTCCCGTGCATCGGAAGAGCAATACCCGAGCACGTTAAAAGGTTACAGACTCTTTCGTAAAGAGTAGGGGAACATCCCGGTCTGTATCTGTTCACACATCTAACGGACCCCAATGGAAATAAGCTAATAAGCTTATTGGGTTATCCAGGGTCGTAGAACCCAAATAATATCAAATCAAATCAAAATCATTCAATCACAGCCCTCTGCCAAGCGTGAGTGAGTGAGTAATTCCCAATAAATATGTTTAATTAATTAACACAGCTAACACCTATAAACGTATTATATACAACTGCTTCACCCATTGTTTTAAATAGTTCTAAACTCGAACCCACGTGGACAGTAGATCAATACAAAGAGACGTAACCGCCTCTGGGAATGAGGTGAAATTTAACCATGCAACGGCTTTTCAGAGGTTATTTCATGACAGCGACAAAGGTATTTGTGATGGTTCTTGTTGAGCAATCTTGAACTGAGACACACAATAGCTTCAGAAGCGTAGCTAGTTTTTCATATGGAGGGGCGAGAAATGGAAGTCCGACAACATGTTACTAATTAAAGTTATTTTTGATATCTATAGTGTTCTTTATGGAAATAAAGTTTGAAGTTGAAGTTATCGTGTCTTACGTCATCAAATTGATGAATTGTGCGTTATAGTAGATTTATAAACATTGGTCGATCGGTTATTGATTTGGACCTATTCCATTGAACGTTAGAGGAATCACAATGGACCAATCACGACGATATCGGCATCGTTTAGATGATATTGTTTTCGCTGCTATATTGCCTACATTAATAGCGCGCTATTCAAACGTGTCATCGTAACAAGTGACATATAATTGACCATCATTTCTAATCCTTCTTGTAAAGATGAGGATAGAGAAAATCAATTCGGACAACGGCGTGAGAAAACTTTGTAACTGTTCTGGATATGAACTATTTACGATGTGATTCATGAAGCACAGAACCATATTTACCAATGATCAGGTTAAGATATCAAATCACTGCCTCTCCCTCAATTGGAAGATATTACCTATACTGAAATGGTAAACCGGCAAAAGTCTGTGAATCTACTATCTCTGAGCATATCCCAACCGACGATTCGTCTACTGCGCCCGCACAATCAATATACAAATATATAAATATACAGGTAATAAATGGGCTTCTTCGAACTCTAAAAATATATATCCTACCTAAAAATATTAGATTATAAAGTTGTTGAAAAATTCACCTTCTTTAATATGCGATATTGCACGCTGAGATCGGGTGACTATTGAGGAAATGACACTCCCAAATGTAAGGTAAAGTCCGATTTTCATTTTCACATTTTTATTTCCTACACGCGGACCCATCTACGGGTACCTTATCGATTACCGGTAGTGCAATCGGGGTATGCATGCGCAGGTTTGACAGTCGGCCGCATTGTTCCGATGGATCAATACTCTACACACGCGCTACCTGTCATACTCGCCCCCGTGTTTAAATGTAAAATGTGAAAATGAAATTGTTACTTTACCTTACATTTTGGATTGTCACTTCTTCAATAATCACCCGATCCTAGCGTTTAATATTTCATATTAAAGAAGAGGAATTTCTCAACCAATATATAATTTAATATTTTTAGGAAGGATATATATTTTTAGAGTTAGAAGCCCATTTATTACCTGTATAGTTACTTGTTTTGATGACTGTAGGAGCTTTATCGGCGTATCTTATAACAAGGCCCGATAAAAGGTATTTTTGTTTTTTGAAGGAGAAAATTGGCGAAATGAAAGGTTTTCGCGATAACTGTTCTAGCAATAGGCCTATAACGTTACTGGTGATACCTGCACGTTCATAACATGCGTCTGATGGCAGACATATACACAATAATATTCTTTAAAAAGACAATTATAATATAAACAGTTGTAGTGAAACTAATTTAGGTGTCGTTGTTTCAGCTGCATATAGCAATATTAACAAGATATAAGACTTGCTCAAGTGATTGAATGTCTATTAACATTATATGTTCTATTCACATGATATGGCTACTTGCTATACAGACTATAGTTTAATTTAATTGTTAGATGATCAGCACATACACAGTGACGTAGCCATCTTTTCTTAACGAGTGGGGCACAACATGCAGTTTTATTGGTAAAATGTTTTACCTTACGATGTTATGATGACATTTTGAGAGGGGGACTTACTTTTGGTGTTGTGTTTATAAGAATGATACATTCATTGAACATTAATGTGACATTCTTTTGTTTCCACTACAACAGCCAGTCTCAACGATGATTGTATTTTTTCAAAGTATTTTTTTTTACGGTGTTATGGTTGTCGCCATTGTTTGAAATAAAGGATTAAGTTAAACGAATGACTTGTTTTACATTTTACAGGCGCTTCTTTGCGTTTAATTGGCGGACTGTACGGTGGCCAAGGACGTCTTGAAATATATCACAATGACGAGTGGGGTACGATCTGTAATGATAACTTTGGAATGGTAGATGCTCATGTTGCTTGTCGTGAGATCGGATTTGCTGAAGCACGCAATATTCTTACTTCGAATTCATATACAAAAGGTATACATTATATTAAAACATACATGTATAAAGGTAAAATTATATAGAAAAGTTGCCTTACCATCTTACCACCAATGCTATTTAATAAGGATCATTATTAAGCCCCCCAAAAAAAACCAACAAAAACCCCCCCAACAACTGCACACTCAATCAAAAATATTAATAACACAAAAAGCACAACAATTAGATTTGCCCCAAAATGGCCTTTTTGTGCTGAAAATTGATTTCTATTGTTGTCACCCCCTTTCATTTAAAAACTTAATATTCAAGTTATTGATTTAGCCTACAGGCGCGCCTATGGAGGGTTTAAACAGGTTATCTATGAGTTCAAATGGATTCGTTTTGCAAGTATTATGTCTGTTTCCTGTTTATAAGGCTTCTAAATACACTGGCTCTTTTGCATTACCCCAAATGGCCAACATATTATAAATGGCCGCCAAAAGAGTCGAAATCAACGTTTAAGACATTTTCCAAATATATAACTTGTATTTAGGAATTGTGCAAGATATCTTTTGGGGGAAACCTTACCCACAGGCTAATGAAATCAAATTGTCTGCAAAAACCTCGTCGCTGGGTGAAATGGTGAGGGCGCTATTTCTAACCAAATCACCAATAAAGTGTCATAAACAGGTTTATCAATGATCATGATGATAACAAATTATTCTTTTGAGAGAATCATGTCTGGTTCTTGTTATAATGCTTTAAAATACACTGTGTTTCTTTTGTATTTTCCAAGATGGCTACCATATCATTGAAATGGCCGCCAAAAGATGTCAAATCAATGTTTAAGACGTTTTAAAAATATCTTGAAGGTAGATGTTCTGATTGCCGGTTCGATTTTCAACTTGATGTTTTCTATTTTATATGAATGGTCATAAAATTTCGAATTCCAAAGTTTGAGTTGCATATCTCCAATAACTTCTATTGTTAGAAGCACAAGGTCACAAAAAAATCATCCTCGAAATTGTTAATTATTGCAAATTTATTTCCCAGACCCACTTAAAAAATATTATATCTTCTGCTTTAGGGCAATGGCAAGTTAAACTATTTTAAAAACATTTTCTATTATTTTGACGGACATTTTAATACACAATGTATTTGGAAGTCTTATTAACAAGAACCAGACATGATTCTCTCAATGTTTTCATTGGCAATTAGTTAATCCTTGAATACAAGTCATATATTTGGAAAACATCTTAAATGTTGATTTTTACTCTTTAAGTGGCCATTTTAAAAACATTTTAAAAACATGGCGGCCATTTTGAATTATGAAGAAAAAAACCCAGTGTCTTTGGAAGCGTTGTAAACAAGAACCAGATAAGATTGCTGACTTACTTACTTGCTTAATTCGGGTCGTGTCCCCGATCTACGATGTCTCTCCACACTCTTCTGTCGTTCATTGCTGTCTTTATGCCACTCGTCTCCAGTCCAGTAGGTCTTCCCGGCCTTCCTTTGCCATGTTTGGGGATAGTACACCAGTTTGGATACTGGCTCCTCACCTCTGTAACAATGGCCAGCAAACCTTGTTCGTCTCTTCTGGATCATCTGGCTTATTTTGGGGGAGGTCACCATACAGTTGGGTGTTTGGTATAATATGTTGTTTCCAGTTGACATTGAGTACTGCTCGCAGCATTCTGGTGTAGCAGCCATCTAGCTCTTTCTGTAGCTTGGGAGTAATGGTCCAAGCTTTGCATCCATATAGCAGCACTGACTCCACCGTTGAGGCAAACAGGCGAAGTTTGAATTTCCGAGATAGACATCAGTATGAGGATGAGGAAATCAAACCAATCCTAGATGATCTGGGAATTAAAACCGGGCCTTTCGACCAGGAAGAATATGACAAAGCTAAAAAGTCACTGGTAGTAGAAGGAAAAAGCAGTGGTGAAGACAATTTCCCACCTGAAGTTCTTAAAAGATGCGACCTTGACGACATTGTGTTGAACTTCTGTAATGAAGCATTACTGAAAGGGAAAAAACCAAGCCAATGGTCATAAGATAAGATTACCCGCAACATTTAAACACTCGACAGGTGATTTAGTTAGAATTCGGCGGCCATTTTGAAAAAAGCGCCTTCATCGTTTCACCCGGCAACAATTTGTTTGCAGACAACATGATTTCATTAGTCATATGGCCTATGTGTAAGGTTGTCAATGAAGAAATGTCTTTCAAAATTCCTGAATACAAGTGTTATATTTTAAAAACGTCTTAAACGTTGATTTCGACGATTTTTGCGGATATTTTAATATTATGGTGGCCATTTTAGATAATTCAAAAGGGCCACATTTAGATGCCTTATAAACAGGAACTTGACATAATACTTGCAAAAAGAATCCATTGTATATCATAGATAACCTGTTTAAACCCTCCATAGGCGATTTAGTTAGAATTCGGCGGCCATATTGAAGAAAAAAGCGCCTTCACCGTTTCACCTGGTAGTCTAGAATACAACGTCCCATGTTAATTTGTATGACAGATTATAGAAACACTGACAAAATAGTTTAGGAATGTAGGATATCCAATATTGTTATTGTTTAAGATTGAGCCATCCTTAATTTTACCTCCCCGACCACCAACCCCTGAAAACATTCAGGGGTTGGTAACACTTAAATGGTCCAGTATGACGTTTCTAACGACCCCACATAATATTTAGAATATTTGGTGTGTTTTGAAGACCCATTATAATGTTGAAACCTGTTGAAAAGGTGAGCGCGAATCGCGCAAACCCCCCCCCCCCCCCCCCCAGTTTTTGAACTAAAATGGTCCAGAAAAAACGTTCCTGAAACCCTCTTGTTAAGCTTGAATAATGAAACATTGAAACTAATACATGCAAAGCGCGCAAAAATTGGCATTTCTAACACTAAAAAGGTCTAGTATAACGTATTTAATGTCCCTCACATTAAAATTATGTGGACATGACCCCGTACCCCTCCCACCCCATTTGCGCCGCATATGTCCCTACCCTTCCTACTCCCCTACCTACCTCCTTCTCTTCCTCCTTCTTCTCCTCTTCCTCCTTCTTCTCCTCTTCCTCCTTCTTCTCCTCTTCCTCTTCCTCCTTCTCCTCTTCCTTCTTTTTTTGTTTGCTACTCTTTTTCAATGGGGGGGGGGGGGGGGGCATGGCCTTGCTGCCCCCTGGATACGCCCTGTATAAACCCTCCATAGGCGATTTAGTTAGAATTCGGCGGCCATTTTGAAAAAAAGCGCAGACAACCTGATTTCATTATCCTATGTGTAAGGTTTCCAAAACAAGTTGTCTCGCAAAATCCCTGAATGGGTGCATGATTTCGATAACGGGCCCATCGGCTATACATTGCAACGTTTGGCGGGTCTAATCGCACGCACTATTTTTGCACAGTTCCAGTGTGCAAACGGATCAATGATGTGACCTTGCCAGCAATTAGGTTAGAGTAAATACCATTATCTTTACTTAGAAGGCACATGCAAAAGGGGATAGGCAATGAATGGCAGGGTCAAATGTATGGGAATGAGAAAGTGGTTGAAGTTAGATTATAGATGATGTCATGTATTTACAAATGGGACACCCTCTGTTGTTTCCCTCCAGGCAGAATATACAGTAAAGTTAATGAAGACAACATGAAATTTCTTTCTAATGAATTGTAAAACTCATTTAGTTTTAGTTTTTTGTGTGAAATGCGATAGCTTATAGCATTCCTAAGCAAGTTTAAAGACAGTTTTGATAACAATTTGCTGTGACACCACAATATAATTTACATGTAGTTAGAAAACCTGATCTGGCCTATGTAAACTATAGGAACTCTTGCCCGGTGTGTTTTGTCTCAAACCAGTGACAGAGGGCGTCCTAAATGTCAACAAATGTCACCTCATCTATACTTCCCTGCGTCATAAACAATATAAAATGCCTGCGTGAAGAAATATTATCGGTTTTATTTATTAACTCAGGTACTGGACAGATATGGTTAGACGACATCCAATGTAGGGGCAGGGAATCTGCTCTTGCTAATTGTTCTCATTCGGAATGGGGAGAGCACAACTGTGCTCATAGTGACGATGTAGGGATTGGGTGCCAAGGTGGTAAGTTTTTTGCTGAACATGGCTAGAGATTTAACAAAATTTCAAAAGAGATTTTATCGGTTAAATGAGTGTTAGGCCTATATCCTGATAATGTATGCAGATTAATAAAATGACTAGAGACATCATCATGATACTATTCCGATACCGTATCACGATTCCACAACGCTATAAACCACCCTAAAGTCATCAAAAAAGTAACTATACAGGTAATAAATGGTTTTCTAACTCTAAAAATATATAATTATAAAGTTGTTGAGAAATTCATCTGAGATATTGCACGCTAGGATTGGGTGATTATTGAGGAAGTGACACTCCAAAATGTAAGGTGAAGTCCGATTGTCATTTTCACATTTTTATTTTCTACACGTGGACCCATATCTACGGGTACATTATCGATTACCGGTATTGCAATTGGGGGATATATGCGCAGGTTGGATAGTCGGCCGTATTGTTCCGATGGATCAATACGCCACACACACCCTACCTGTCATACTCTCCCCCGTGTTGAAATGGAAAATGGAAAATGAAATTGTGACTTTACCTTACATTTTGGATTGTCACTTCTATTCTAAACTATTTAACCGATCCTAGCGTGCTATATCTCATATTAAAGAAGATAAATTTATCAACAACTGTATAATTAATCATTTTTTTAGGTAGGATATATATTTTAAGAGATTACCCGTATAGTTACTTTTTTTTATGACTGTATTCAAAAGTCCCGCGTACATGATATTTGTGATCTAGGGGTTGGCAAACTGATTGCTCAAAGGATTCGATACCGTAGTGGTCACAGGTCACTAATAGGTATATCAAATAAGGTGGGATCGTTTCAAAAAATCCTTAAAATCGTGATACGTGTCTCTATTTTAAATAGAAGTTGTCAAAAAAACATAACATTTTTGGTATCATATTAAAGACAATTTATCCAGCTACCGAATAAAAAAAGAATTAAAGCCACATGTTTAGCAACAGTGAAGTTATCAATCTAAACGTCGAGTTAGTCAAGGGTGGGAGCGGTGGACGAGGAGCCGGTGGATGAGGCGCCCATAAGTTTCTACACAAAATAGCGGAAAACTAGAACTTTTGAAATTGATGCCATTTTAAAAGTATACATAGGAAAGTTTTCAAACTTCTCATATGTGTTAATAACATGTGCCTGCTACAATGAATACTAATATTGAATTGTTATCTAGACATTCTCTACTAGAATATGATGTTCAATTCATGGAGTGTTTTAATGTAAAGAATACACAGTTTTATTCATTTTATTGATTAAACAATGGCCAAATCGCAGTCTCTCTATTTCATTTGTGTGACTCTTCGGTCCTTTTCTACCCTGGGTAGTAAAACATTTAACTAAAAAATCCAGAAGTGTTTCTTCACATAATTTTTCATAGATTTATGAAAAATTTGCCATTTAGACCTATTTTGGGCCACCCTGTATTCAAAATAAAAGGAACTTTAACGATATTCATATAGTTCATTTTGATAACCATTTTCTTTTAAATTAAATAGTCCATGCTAACTAAATTTCATAGAATATTATATACAAACCTTCATTTTATGCATTATTTCATCATAATTTTAGACACCCTGTACTTTTCCTGTGTACATTTTGGGCAACTGATTCTTAGCAAATTTGGTAGCACCTTCTGCGGTTGTTCTGATTTTGGTGACTATTTTCAGCTAAACCCTAACTGTACAAACTATCAAAATATTTTGTGAGGAGCAAAAACGATCAACTTTTGTATGTTCCACCCTGTAAAAATTGTACACACCCTGTATAATTTGATTCTTTTTGGCAAAAATGAAAAACCTTGAATCATAAGCTTTCCAACAATATATAGTTTGTGGGTCATTAAGTATGTAAAACTTAAGTTTTGTCCCGTTTAATCAGAATTGGTGCATTTCTCAACATTATTAGAAGTGAAACATTTTTTTGGACCAGTTTGTGACTTCTGACCTAGTGCTTCCTTGTCTCTTTATTCCAAGGGTATAGCTAGCATGATGTTGCTGGAAATCGATGAAAACGTTTTTCTTTCAAAGAAACAGTGTTTAAGTCAGTCAAGCTGAACAATTCCTTTACGTCATACAAATATGGCCATGTGTTTTGAACTCGCCACCCTTCCCGTTGCATGTCAAGATTTTTACATTTTACACCATCTGAGATTCCAATTAGCATATCGCAATAACTACTTGTTCTACCCCATAAAAAGTATACATTTTTGAAAAGCTCTCAAATAGGGTAAAATTCAAAAATGCCGTTTAAATCAGGATAGGGTGAATAGCCAAAGCAATATGTGTAAACTCTAATAAATATGAAATGTAAACGTTTGTGCTCATTCACTTCCCGATATAGTATATTTTAACAAGTTATCTTTGAAAACCATTATGTTCTGATGGGTAAATTGCATGAGGAACTAATATGCACAGTAAAATGATGATTGGAATAGGACTAAAATCGAGCTTTAATCAAAATATGAAGAAAAAGAATCGATATTCTTTGAATATTCTTAATCACAACATGTTACCAGTAGGTCCTATGAAAATGTCATCGGTTGAATACTTTTTTGCTGTTATAGTCATGTATGTAAACCGATGAATTAGGGCAAGTTCGCTGTGTAGCAAATAGGGAGAAAGCCAGACAATGCAATCGATTCGTGATTACAATTGTTACGTTATCATGGTTATAGTTGACACGTTTGTTGAATCACAAACTTATAGAAGTATAAAACAATCTATAAAATGAGAGCAAAATCATGTTTGTACCATACATAGATGAGGAGTTATTGTAAATTGAAAATTTTCTATATTCCCATAAAGATTGTACACAGCGCCACCGCCGCCACCCCTGACTTTCAAAACATAATCAACCATAGCTCAACCAAACAGTTATATAAATACCTGATTTATTCACACAATGTAGCTGGATAAATAGCACCTGAAATGACACCTGAACCATAGCTCTACCACGTTTAGTTGTTGAGTTAATAGAAAGAGATGGATGATTCGTCACCAAAAATGCAACGCCGCCACCGTTTCAGTTCAAAACATACAGCCATTTGTCATTCTTAACAAACGCCACAAACAGTTACCGATAAACTTTGAGTGGAAATTAAAACAGGACACATCATAATAATAGGCCTTCTTGCTGAACATGGCTAGAGATTTTAAAAAAATTCAAAAAAGATAATATCGATTAAACTCAGAATCTACCATTTTTACAAAACAGTCTGTTTATTTCTGTCCAAAAACGTTCGATATAAAAATAATGTTTATGAAAGATAATGATAGAGGAGCTCAGTGGCGTACCCAGAGAGGGGGCAGAGGGGCCAGCCCCCCCCCTGGAATAATCCCGTCGGTAAATTCGAGCCTCCGTCGGTAGATTTGCGTATTTTTTGGAGTCTGTAAAAAAATTGGCGGTAAATCATGCCTTTCGTCGGTACAATTATGGTTGTGCCCCCACCCCCAGTTTCCAAAAGCTGGGTACGCAACTGGAGGAGCTGTTAGATATGCCTGTTTCAGTTAAATATGCAGTAGCATCTTTTGCACATTTATAATGATATTTGATTAAATTCTCATTATTATATTTTTATATTTTTTATTTGGCTAAAGGTGATCACACTCTTGTATTATCTGGTGGGGAAGGGTATGGCGGACTTTTGCAGATATATCACAATGGCGTATTAGGCACAGTGTGTGATGATCATTTTACAATTACCGATGCCAACGTCGTCTGTGCTCAGTACGATGTGGGGCGCGCCAAAAGGATTGTCACGGATGGATCGTTTGGTGAAGGTATGTGATCTACTGCGAGGCAGTACTATAGTGAATTCATCGAAGAGCGATCTTTGGTGCTTGGATGGGCAGGGGTGATGAGCAAAAATAAGATGTACGTTCTTCTGGCGTATATTCGCTAGTTGTCGAAGGATCCCATTTCATTCCAACCTCCGGTCGAACTTCATCTATAATGTGAATTGAAACAATTAAGCTGCCTTAAATGCAATAATATACACAATACTGCTCCAACGCATATTATCCTCATCACACGCATGCACGTAGCAGCTATGTTTAGTGTACCATTCAAAGATAGCGAAATATTGAATCATTTGCGCATTATTTGAAATCAAACGGCTTTGAAATCGTCACCTGTGATTCCGGCATATGAATAAAACACAAAGCTGAAAACGAACGACACTGGTGAACTTAGAAGATTTATCACAACGAAGGAGGCCACAATAATTTTGTATTTGCCAACTTGTAATAGTAAAAGTAACAAGTAAAAACCTTTTCAAACATTCCTGGAACTCATCATGGATATATATACTATGTAGCGTTGAGAGCGAAATACCAACATCAAGTAGTTTAATTAAAGGCTGAACGGCAGGAATGACTAAAACAAACTACATTAACATTCATTGAAGATTCATCGACTTTATGATGTCATTAAGAAGTACTGACACAAATCAATTAATTTCAAAACTGGACATGAAATAATCAGACTACCAAAAAATCACTGCGATTTAAATCCGGATGAAATTATTTGTGCTAACATCAACATGATCAAGGGATACGTAGCCAGAAATTACAAACATATTTCACAAACAGACTGGCAAAATGGTATAAGCATCGGTCAATATTATTAGAAATTGAGTAGGTACTCATCCGCAATTAGGCAAAATTAAACATAATATCATGGTACAACCTGGATTTTAATGATAAGTGTATGTGTTAAACATAATTATTTTCATATATTCCATCGATATTTTCGTAAGAAAATAGCCTCTTCTCCCAGTCAATGGCACGGCTGGGTCACGTGATTGGAAGATCGGTCTCAGATGGATCGACGATAACACCAACTTCTAAACTTATAATAGGCCTAACATTGATACTGTAAAACATTCTTAAACAAGTTGTTTTCAAATTTTAAAGAACCCCTGATTAACGGGTGAACTGAACAGCCACTTGTTCAAAACGTTAAACATCTGGGGTTGTTTAAAGTTTCACCATTGGGTTGATTAACCTCGTTAAACAACTTGTTAAATATAATTATTCAAAAGCACAAAAGCACATCATAAATCGGCGATCTGAAGTGGTCTCGAAGTGTCGTCACAATAAGAGAAAACCACCGTACAAAAAAGAGAAAGTAAACCTCTCCGTACAGTGATCAATTCACAAGTAATACATTCACCTGAGGATCGCCATCGCCACGGCGTGAAACCCACGGTAGTGAAACAGAACTTGTGTTAAATATTAGATAAATGAATAAATAAATAAATAAATAAATAAATAAATAATTAAATAATTAATTAATTAATTAATTAAAATTAATTCACGGGCAGTGCATCATTTTGATAATTAAGTGATTAATTAATTAATTAAAATTAATTAATTATCAAAATTATGCACTGCCCCTATCAAAAGTGCTCAATTCCTACGCTGTATTATTATATTATTATTATTGTTGACTATTTTATAATTAGATGTACTCCAGTCTGAAGATTGCCACCACCCTGTGTGGTTGGTGTGCATGAAACTGCCAGTTACTATGTATACATAATACTTAATTTACTGCTTGTTTTTCAACATAAATAAATAAATAATTCATGAAATGAACTGCAACAACACGATACAATTGTTATGAACATGCGCACATCAGTTACGGGATAGAGATTTCGAGCAAGTCCAGCTAGCAAAACATCGCCAAAACTCACAGTTAAACCATGTTAACATGGTTAACTGACGAAACATTCTTTTATTTTACGAAAACCATTTTACATCATTATTTTTTCTCTGATTAAAATAATACATAGGCCTATGTGGAGCATGCGACAAATATTGTTTAAGTGGGACGATGATAGATAAATATTAACCTCGCTAGTTACTTTTCCGATCTTATTCCCCAGTTTTTCTCTCAAAATTACATCGCTAGTTATTTACGCTGCAGTTAGGGTATACGTACATGTACTATAGTTAAATTAATAATTGAATGAACAACAACACGCACGCAGCACAACTTGATCGCGCCCGAAATTATCACGTTTATGCGTTTGTTCGTGCTTTACGCAATGTACGCGATACGCTGCTTCAATGTGTTCGTTCAATTTTAAATCCAACTATAGCAAGGTAGCTTACCTCTCCAGTAAGTTACGCCAATTTGGTGCACTCGGTCGATTGTCTTAGCTTACGAGGGTCATTCAATAGGTTCTAGCTCCTCCCTCATAACATTGCTAATATGAATGTCAGCCTCATGACATTTGTGATTATAGCTCTGAATCATAGCTACACATGTACAGTGGCGTATCCAGGGGGCCCAGCAGGCCATGCCACCCCCCCCCCTCCCCCACCATTGAAAAAAGGAGGAAGAGAGGAGAAGGAGGAAGAGGATAAGAAGGAGGAAGAGAAGGAGGTAGGGGAGGAGGAAGGGTAGGGACATGCGGCGCAAATGGGTGGTAGGGGGTTCGGGGTCACGTCCCCATAATTTTAATGTGAGGGACGTTAATAACGGCATTCTAGACCTTTTTAGTGTTAAAAATGCCAACTTTTGCGCGCTTTGCACGTATTAGTTTCAATGTGTCAATATTCAAGGTTAACAAGATGGCTTCAGGAATATTTTTCTGGACCATTTTAGTTCAAAAACTGGGGGTTTTTTTGCTCGATTTGCGCTCACTTTTTCAACGGGTTTCAACATTAGAATGGGTCTCAAAACACACCAAATATTCTAAATATTATGTGGGGACGTTAACAACGTCTCAATGGACCATTATTTCTTAAAAGTGTTAGAAATGTCAATTTTTGCGTACATCGCGCGCATTAGTTTGAATGTTTCATTATTCAAGCTTAACAATATGGCATTGCAGCAAGGACAGTTTCCCATGACCATTTTAGTTTAAAAAAATCAAATTTAGGCTGGCAATTTTCTAAAGGCCATGGTGAAAATGAGTATGACATATCTAATACTAGCACTCATCTACAGGAATGACTGAACTAGACTAAAAAGCAGTGACAGAATTATGATTCAAAATAGTCCCTCATCATGAACCCAGTGTTCAATAAACAAAGTATTCAACACCTATGTACTTACCATCACAAGTTTAATAGTTGCTTTAACAGCTTTTAATTGTGGTTGGATACCTAAACTAAGATATGTATTGTTAATCCCGGAGCACAAATTTAGTGATTGTCGGGGATCGGTTCTACGGTAGCGCAACGGTATCACATCGGTAGGAACGGTAGTACATCGTCAAGACATCGTAAGGACATCGTTAGAGTTGCCGTTGCGCTGCCGATGCGAGCAACGGGACTACAATGGCAGTACAACGGTATGGCTTCGTTAACCCTAACTCCCACGGCTATGTTTTTGCGTGTATCGGGGGGCGGGGGGAAAAGTACCATTTTTTTAACCCGAAAAATCACCGAGCACCCCCCGGGAGTCGATCCCGGGACCATTCGCACCCAAGTCTGTGCCCCTATCAACTGAGCTAACTCCCCAGCGCACATGCGGCCACAAACTTGTGACTACGCCTTTAAACATTGCTCGATATTTGCTCACGTAGGATCCGGTCAAATATGGTTGGACGATGTTGCTTGTAACGGAATGGAGACTTCTCTACTACAGTGCTGTCATGGAGGATGGGGTGTCCATAACTGCGGCCAGTACGATGATGTTGGCTTTGAATGCGCTCGAGGTAAGTGCATGCAGTGTGATGCGTCGATTTAAAAACGCTGGGCGTAATTACGGTCTAATGGTTTCATTCCAGTGCACTATTTTAATTTAAAATGAAGAATACATTTTCTTCATTTAACTTAATTTCAAACGAATTGACCTTTTTCTCTTGTAATAGAATGTGCGTTGTTCGTTATGATCATTTATGCGGATAAGACAATAGTATCAGTTTTATGCCAGCTAACAAGCCAACTTTCCCCGTAGTTTTGTTCGCCCAATCGTTCTCAAGGGCTGATTGGCCATTACGTTCCCCATGATCATTACGCCATAGACAATACATAGGTCGGAGACAATATGACACGGGTAATAATGTATATATTGTATACAAAACGTACTTTGTTAATAATTATTTAGTCAATCGTCACCAGCAATATCTTAAATTAAAGAGAAGAAATTATGTATCAAATGTTATGTTAAAGTTTTGAAGTTATTTTATAAGCACTGTATACTTGTATATTTTATTTTATTCAAGTTCGGTTGGTCGGAGGATCTAATGATAATGAAGGCCGTGTAGAGATTCATAATAGAGGCGAATGGGGCACCGTATGTGATGCTTCCTTTACTGAAACAGATGGCAATGTTGTTTGTCGAGAATTAGGCTATTCATCAGCACATTCGATCGTCACGGATAATAGATATGGATTGGGTACGTTAACTATTTAGAACAAACGTTCAATGATACCACGAGATAAGTCATTACGAGTAGAGTTGTTGATGAAAAGTTAAAGACGAGACTGTTCTCGCCGTGACTGGATGGCCGGCCGTGATTAGAATCACAAATCCGTCAAAAGCCTGATTATTACAATTAATGAACGGATTTCTTCCATTTACTCGTGCACCCTCGTATGAACGCATTACTGTCTTTCTCATATCAACAATCTGCACTGGCACAATTATTTGAATTATTCAACCATACAAATATTATCTTTCGCCGAAGGCGTTCTATAAAGGTATTGCCTCCAATTGTGCGCTATATTACACATGCACAATTAGGCTCCGCCCCTTGCTGCTGATTTTTGTATTGACTACTGACCTTTGATCTTAATATATTTATTCAATTCATTATATTCATTAGGAGACTATTCCATTAGCTGCATGGGTTGGCCTAGAACGGAAACTTATTTCCTGCGTGTGCACAATTAGGCATCATGAGTTAGTGATATTTTGAAAGAAACATAAACATTATAGTGATGACCATGCTCAGTTTGTTTAAAGAGATATTTTAAAAAGTATGAGAGGTTGCGTTAGGTTAAATTAGGTTAGGTTAAGTTAAATAAGTTTAAGTGAGGTTAAGTTTAGGTTAAGTTAGGTTAAGTTGGGCTAAGTTGGGTTAAGTTGGGTTAAGTTGAAATATGGTGTACGATTGAACGATTTTGGAACGACAAGTGTGATTCCCATGCGCTATTCAAGCTGGTCAATGACTGAAGTGGGTCATGCATAGGTCGACGGGTGGTTAGAGCGTGAGATGTAATAGTATAGGCCATAGTGACTCTAATAATGATGAAGATAGAAATATATTACCATCTTTAACGTTTTTCCTCAACACAGCTTCTGGACGGATATGGTTAGACGATGTTCAATGTAGAGGTTCTGAAGCGTCCCTAGGTGATTGTCTGGCATTACCCTGGGGAGATCATAATTGTAGTCACGGCCAAGATGTTGGAGTTATTTGTGTGTCTGGTATGTTTCTCTCTTTTTTGTAATAATAAATTGAATAGAATGACGAGGGAAACGATGCGGCGACGAAGACTCTAAAGTCTATGTTTATCGCTGCGTCAATTTATTTAATTGTATCCCCTGGACAATGCTGGAGCCATACTGAAAGCCGAGGAACCACACCAGGAAACTTTCGGCATGAATGAATGCGTCTTGAACCTTTCGATTGAACTCCTCATAGACAACGTCAGATTTACGGTCGCATCTCGGCTACGCTCACAGCGCGGACTGTGCTAGAATGGATGGACACTCGAGCGGTGCTCCATACAGCGTGGCCCAAAACTGGAGACGTCATAACGAAAAAAAGTAGGAATAATGGCTGCTTCATATTTAAGGGTATAAAAGGTAATATATCTGACCTTAAGGGGGATTTAAGGAAGTTTAGATTTTATTTTTGAATTTTGTGAGTGCTGTAATTATTGGAACTATTATCAAATGCATATAAAAGTATACATTTTTTGGAAAGGAAATGGATCAGAGAATCCAAATTTTGACCAAAAATGTTGATTTTTTGAGAAAATCACAAAATTCACTTTTTGACCCATTTTTAGGTCGTCCGTAAGAGAGAGAGAGAGAGAGAGAGAGAGAGAGAGAGACCTTATGGCGGTATCCTTCATCTGTCTGTCTGTCTGTCATATGTCAGATGTCAGATTTGTGTGTCAACAATTTGGTACACACTTTTTGTCTTGTCCACACACAGAAAACACTATGTAAAAAAATTACACAAATTATGTAAAAAATACATAATCTGTGTAAAAATAGAACTCCATAATACTATGTAAACAGTTGTGTTAAGCTTTTGCATAGGAATTTACACAAGCTTGGGTATATATTACATGTTTTATGTAAACTCTTACATAATAATTATGGAGTTCTATATTTACATAATTTTTTACATAGTGTTTTCTGTGTGCATTTCTTTTCCATACAATGACCAATTGCAACCAACTACAATCATAGATGCAACATGGAACCTTCATATGTTATTGAGGTCAAAGGTCACATACCAAGGTAAAAGGTCATCTAAGATCAAGATGTAACATTTAAAGTACACACTTTTAGTCTTGTCCATTTCTTTCCATACATTGACCAATTGCAACCATTATTATGCAGTTCGAATATTCCGTTCTATACTTGCAATGCATTAGTAAAGACCTACTTTTCTGCACCAATATCCTTCGAACTTGGTCAGTTTGGTTACCTGCCTCTTTAACACATTAAAGGTTACGCACGGATCCACTTAAAGCGCACGTGCTATACGCCGATTGTAGAGACCGTATGTGTAGCGTTTAGAAAATGTAGTAGAGCTAATTTTTGGTTTTACGATACGACATCCGGGTCATCGGGTCATTGTGTTAAAAATTACGACTGGTTCCGATAGCACACGTTTTGTTACGCTAAATGAAAAAGAATTCCCAGGAATTAGGCCGACAGTTCTGCAACGCGAAGAAGCACCGATACAAGTGTGTCTATCTGTATAAATGGGGACGTTCCTGACCTAAAAAATGGCGATCGTCAAAGTTGTGTGCTGTAACTTGTAAGTCAATGTAAGCTTTAATATTTTATTACATAAACAATGTGTGGTGTGTTTTTTAATGTTGAAAGACGATCGCCGAAATATGTTTTTTGAATTTATTGCACACTCTAAAACTTGAACTTGTTACGTGTTTGAAATTTGTTTTGGAGCTTCTGTTCTGTCATTCTGTTAGTGTTCCAGAAATGTTGAACAGTTTGGAAGGTAGGCCTACGGACTTTTACTTTTTTAGTACAGTGTTATTCATTTATTATTTTATTTTTTACAACTCATAGCTCGACCAATATCTATATGTATCATGCTCAATCCAATTAATTTATATCAAACGTGGGTCATAGATGCAACATGGAAACCTTCATATGTTAATGAGGTCACAAAGGTCACATACCAAGGTCAAAGGTCATCTGAGGTCAAGATGTAAAATTGGCTAAATATGTAAAATTGATTACATTTAAACAGATGAAGTACAATTTCCACCAAACTACCATATAAACGGACGACCTATTTGGGACCGCTGTCCCTATTTTTTTTTTTAACAAATTGGGATGTTTTTTGTGTGAATTTCTCAAAATATCAACATTTTTGTAAAATTGGTGCCAAATTTGGATTCTGTGATCCATTTCCTCTCCAAAAATGTATACTTGTATATACATTTGAGTCATAGTTACAGCACTCACAAAACTCAACAAAAAACTTCCTTATGCCCCCCCCCCCGCCCCCCCCCCCCCCCCTTATTTGGTGAAATTGTGAGCCCAATCTGATGTCAATCATTTTGAAATACAGAGCTTTGATATAGCGTAGTCAGATTCAGAGCGTGGTCATGTCCCATGAATCGCACATGAGTTGCATGTGCGCATTGTTCCGATTTCATTTTGCCTTTGAAGTAATTATATTGTCAAACTTCTATTTGAAAAAAGTATGATATATAATTATGTCAACTATTTAATTCTCGCCAGTTTATCCGAGTCTATATATTATTTTAGAAGCTGTGACAATTTCTTCGATTATGAACAATAACGTATGTTTGTTATTTACATAAAGTTTAAAACAAAAACTCTTTGCTATCACATGTAATTTATTGTTGAATATTCAATTAAGAAACATAAATCCAAATTTAAACAGATGGACATTTAAATGAACTTAATTTGATGCAGTGAAAAATTGCGTAAAACGCACAAATGCAGCGCATGGGTGGTTTTGTGAAAAATCGGGACAAACGGGTTCTGACTATGCTTTATTCAAATATGTGTATTTCACCACTTAAAGGCAGATATATTTACTTTTATATCCCTTAATATAAAGCAGTCATGTTTCCTACCTCTTAAGTTACAAGCTCTCCAATTTTTGAAATTTTACGAAGTCATTAAAACAATACTCAAAATTAACATTAGGTTGCCGCCGACATTACATATTTTCAGTATTTGAATTTTGTAGACAATGCAGTTCGTTTAGTTGGCGGATCTAGTGATCATGAAGGACGTCTGGAGATTTACCACAATGGTGAGTGGGGCACTGTGTGTGATGATAGCTTTGACGTTACAGATGGAAATGTTGTATGCAAACAGCTAGGCTTTGGATTCGCCGCAATTGCAGATAATTCATTTGAATCGGGTAAGCAACAAAGTATTATCATGGTATTATTAACTTATGTTAAAAGCTCATATAACTTAAACCTTACAGATATTCGAAACGCTGCCATCGACTTTACCCATGTTTTTGCCTCTTCAGGAATGATGTTGTATATTAATTAGGTATTTTTCTTAACGATTGTAAAGTTACAATTTACTACTTCTCCGACTAGCGTCAAAATCAGGTTTCGACCCGAAACACATCATAGGATCCGCAAAGCATATACTACGCGTCATTTGTTTTTCTGATGAAACAAAGGTAAAATCAGATGAAATGACTCTTTGACCGGACGTAACTTTATTCAATTCAAATCTTGAGTCACAGACAATTGATCGTCAATAGAGGGCCCGGATTATCTCTATCCATATCTGTTTCGCACACACCTGTTGACTAGCATGTTTGAAAAGCCCGGTAAACAGAATGGGTATTGATATATTGCACGAACCCATGATGAGCGCGATGGACAATATCACATCTTTTGAAATCGTTTCCTATCGATATAATGTATCTGTGAACGAGAGTGGCGTATTATTTATTGATGTTGAGAAGTTATTTCATGACAGGGCGAAAGGCTACAACGGCCTTTTATGTTGAGCGACCTTGGTCCGAAACACACAGCTTCAAACAAAATACCCACTTATCCATCCCGTCTTGATGATCTTTGATGATCTTTGATCGAACCTTTCTATGTCCCCAATTTTGAAAATCTATTCATCCGCCATTTATAGAGACGGGATTCGATCGGAATGGAGTGCTATTGTGTAATGTTGCTCGTATATCTGCCACCGTTAATCTTAGGGGGTCTCCTTCGGACGGCGTGTAACAAAAGAATAGCGCAGGAGCACGAGGTTTATAAAAAAATATAACTGAAAACACCTACATGCCAACTTAAGTCTTTTATGAAAGTGGGTTAGGACCGACGTAGTCACCCGGTATCGTTATGTCCGAGTCAAACTGCCCGAAGTTATTGATCCTGGTGTTCCTTAAAGCCCAAAATCCGCCGTACAGCGTAGGATCACTATTCGTAATGACTTTTCCTTCGGGCTTTTCCTTTCTTTCTTGTCCGATGATAGGTTCTGGGTCCATCTGGTTAGATAATGTAGCATGTACTGGTACCGAATCTTCTCTTGCTAGCTGCAGCCATTCTGGATGGGGAGTTCATAATTGCGGACATGCAGAGGATGTCGGGATTGTGTGTGTTCAGGGTAATATTCTAGTTTAAACTAAGTCACTAATTGAGTTACGCTAAACAACTACCAGTATTACTATGTGTCATGCACACTAATAGCCTAAATCTTTCTATATCGTCCATAAAACATTGTGAAATGTATCCTTTTTGATAACATTCTGTATATTGGACATTGCTTGAACTTTGCAGATAATCTAATTCGGTTAGTCAATGGAAGTGTAGCCTACGAAGGTCGCCTAGAGATCAAGCATAATGACGTATGGGGTACTGTGTGTGATGATGATTTCTCGTTAATGGATGGGCACGTGGCATGTAGACAGTTGGGCTTTGGATTAGCTTCACGGATTGTGACCGATAATTCATTTGGATCAAGTGCAGGTAGGTGAAGACATCAACAGTACTATTATTTTCCTGAAGGAAAACTCTGTTTTAGACCACAATAAAGTCAAGATAAAATGGTCGCAAAAAATCCAGCACATCGATGATCACAAATGGAAAATTATCTGCAGCGCGCCATTTAATATCAAGCTAATATGGTTTCAGATTAGAATAACTCAGCGTATCCTGAGTACAGACTACGTCCTTACGATTATAAAGGTTTCCAGCGCCGATCGATGTTCTTTCTGTAATCAGGTCCAGTAAACTAGGATCCATTCCTCAAACTTTCACCTTAAGGTTTCGCTTTGCGATAAGGACATTCTCTTTGGAAAATTCCCCATCAGTAATCACCCTGCTCTTAATAACATCATTCTAATCACGAAATTTGCTTTATACAGAAATAGATGCAATGGTTCAAAACAGTCTTTTTAAAATATCCAACTTGATATTACTAGGTACCATAACACTGAAAATCACAAGTTGGAAAAATCTTTGAAGAATACCCTAGATATACAAAAGAAATACGAAGTCTTTCACATGCTATCTGTACAATAATTGCATGTGTATTTTGTAATTTATTGTGTGTTTTGGTATGTTATCCTGTATTTTTGTATAATTACCTTTGTTGGTTTGCAATATCTGGTTTTATACTTGTTGATGTTACTCAAACAGCTATCCACACTCATTATGAAGACTATTTGATTTGTAATCATGTTTTACCTGTATCCTTTGTTTTTCATAGCAGATAAAAAAAAGGGGGGGGGGAAGAAGAAAAACATTTTGACCTATTTCCTTCATCTCAAACTAGTTATTTGTTCTAAATTTCCAAGTGTTGTATTTCGGTAATACAATTTGAATAGTCTTTTAGAACCATTATTATAATTAACATCCAGTGATTCTTCATGACCACCGTACCCACAAAAGTCGTGATGATTTGCTAAAATAAATGTGCTTATGTTTTTTTTCTAAGGTTGTGCGGCGATCTGGTTAGATGACGTGGCATGTATTGGCACTGAATCTTTCCTGGCTAATTGTTCCCACCCTGGATGGGGAATCGAGGATTGTGACCACTCTGAAGACGTCAATATTGTATGCGTTGTTGATCATGGTATGGTATTTGTATGGTCAAGTGAATTCTATTTACTTAATGTTGAATAAAATGTATTAATAAAGAAGTCCTTTACTAGTGATCTGAAACACTGGCAAGATTTTACATCAGGATATTGACCTTTTGCTTACACCTTAATCAATATATCACACCAACCAGGACCGATATTTACAGAAGACTTTGTCGAACGAAGGTTTGTTATGTATTTGGGGAAACATCTGGCAACGAAGCTCTCTGTGAATTTGTTGTAACCGTAACTGCTGGTAAGATGATGTCTTGTATCAATTCAGGACTTCGTGTAGTAGTCAAAGAATAATTCTTGTCCAGCACCCGGGGGGGGGGGGGGGGTACTCGGATTTGGTTTGGTCGGGGGTGTGCCGCTGGAGATTCAAAACCCATACCCATTTTTAGGGGTGATTTTGGAAAAATCGGTACCCATTTTTAGGGGTTTTGCTTCATTTTAGACCAAATTTTCGCAATTTATCGGGAAAATATACCTAATTTTTGCAAATTTTCGCGAAAATATACCTAATTTTTGCAAATTTTCGCAAAAATAGACAAAAAATTCGCCAAAATAGACACAAATTTCGCCAAAATAGACCCCTTTGTAAAAAGTGACCCCATTATTAGGGATTTCCAGCACAAAATCATACCCCATGTTTAGGGATTTTGTGCCCAAAAAGCTACCCATTAGAGCGGCACACCCCCGTATACCGTCTTAGGCGAGTACCCCCCCCCCCCCCCCCGGGGTCCAGCATGCTTAGTAACTAGTGCCCAAAGGCCCTTTCACAGAATAATCAGTTCCAAACATGTGCTAAAGTAATTTGCAGCTGAATGTCATCCATGTTCAAAAGGAAATGCCGTATGTGTTATTATTTAAATAAATAGAGGTTCCTTTATAAAACAGTTGAGAAATGGATTGAAGGCATATCATACGTACTACTTGCTGCATGTTTTTCTTATGACCGTCAATTATAAATATTACAAGCCTTTAATTGCAATGTGATGTAAATGGGAACCAGTACACACTGCGCGAGGCTGATGTTTCTCAAATTGGGTAGCAGTGACGAAGCGAAAAGGTCGTTTTAACTACAAACAACGTCCCAATGTTCTCCACCTCACAATCTTCAATCAGATTTCAAACAAATTTGCCTATGTCATAGATTTCTCCCAACATTTTCATATTTCACGTTCCCACAAATGACCCTGATCCTTATTCTCTTACACGATTGTATAATCAATATAATAATATATTTAATTGCATTTAGTAATAATACTTTAAATGCATATACAACTTTACAATTTTGTTGTGAATAAACAGTTGATACGATCCCGCCCGAAATCATCGGCTGCCCATCTGATCAAACCACTACTTACGAATTAGGACAACGAGGTATTGCCATCAGTTGGACTGAACCTCACGCAATAGATGACTCGGGATATTCGATCCTAAGGAGTACATCACGCCAATCAGGAGATGTATTTATAGAGGGCTCTACTACGGTCAATTACATATTTGGGGATGCAACTGGCAATGAGGCTGTCTGCACCTTCGTTGTAACTGTAGATGAAGGTGAGATGCCGTGTTGTTGACAAGATCTAAGTTCCACAATCAAAATGTATTGGAAATGGGTAGAAAATATGTATAATATATATTCCAACTGAATAATTAAAAGAAAATTACCGTAGAACTTAACAAGAATTCCTTAGTAATTAATAGCACTCATCGACAGTGACTATTTTAGTGATGATTTATGTGGCAGAGCTCTACCCTACACACCAGATACACACCACGTTCACAGTAGGACACCTCTCACTCACCCAGACTTAGACAATCATCTACTTAACACACACACACACACACCAAGTTGGCTAACAATTACAGTGCTGTAATCAATCAGGCTATTTATGATTCTGAAGCTGTACAATAAGTGAAATTTGTGGAATTCTGGATTGGCTGTATATGTGCTATTAGTAAGTTAAGATAGCCTGTGACCTCTTTTTAAGTTAAGAAGGAACTTAAGATGAAAGTAGGGGTTGATTGTTTTTATATTATGGATTTTGGCTTTAAATCACAGCCCAGAGAATTGGCTTTCTTTTGTTTCAAAAATGTACAAAATCGGATATTTTCTGCAAAGTTACGATAAATTTTGCGCGTCGAAGTCCGTCGCGAAGTTAAAAATGTTGTATATTAACGCATGTATTTAATTCTTATGTATTCTATTGCTTTAAGTATCTCATTTGTGGTCAAAAATGTCATATTTAAATTTTATTTGATTACTCCAATAATTAATGCATTTAGTGTTCTAAGATGCCTTAAATATTCAATGTACAGCGATGCCTGAGGTAGAGATGATCCTGGGAAATGATCTCCCACGATATCGTTGGTGTTTCCCATCCTGCTAAGTTGAATTTAACCAGAAACATTTGGATAATAATATGATATGCCCATTTATGTTAACAGATGATACAATCCGACCTCTAATTACTGATTGTCCACCTGATCAAACTTATACGTACCAATTGGGACATCAAGGTGTTGAAGTCAGCTGGCCCGAACCACGTGCCACAGACGCCTCGGGACCCGCCACCTTAATCAGTAGATCACACGAACCAGGACAGATCTTTACAGATGGTGCTACGACTGTTAGTTACATATTCGCGGATGCAACTGGCAATGAGGCTGTTTGTACCTTCGTTGTAAGAGTCAGTGTAGGTGAGATCTTGAGGCGATTAGTGATAGTTGTAAAATAAAAAAGCTTTGCATTGCACACTGTGCGCTAGTGGGAGCAGCTACGCATGCGTGGATAAATGGGTCATTTGGGATGGAGATACAAGTTGCACACCCCCTCCTCCATCGTATGTCATTGTGCAGTCTGCATTTGGTGTTCACAACAGCATGTCCTTCTGACATAGTGGTCTTGCATATAAAGAATTTTCAAGTTCAATAAACTCTTTACGTTGAGAGCTCTTTTCAGAGCCACCATCAGTGGACAAGGGGCAATCCATCTGAACGGCTCTTTTCAGAGCCACCATTCTTTCACAAGTAGGAAAGAGGTACCTACTCTCAAATCATCAGGCAAGGGGCCGCCCAAATGATGATAATAATAGAAGTGGCAATCTCTATGTTCTGCTTAATATTATACTAATTTGGTTCTGAAGAAGTCAGAACGAATCCTGACGAAGGGTTGACAGTTTTAAATTAGATAGTCAAAATTGTTGCGGTTATATGGTGATATCAATGTCAACGCAGGGGCAGCTAACAATCCATGCACTTTTTTATTCGCACAGTCTTCCAATATTCCATTATCAATGCTGTAAGTATCCAGCCACACCTGTATCTAATCAGACAGCAATTTGCAACAATACCTGATGTAGAGATAATCCTGGGATTTGATCTCCTACGATACCTTTGGTCGTTCTCCATCCTGGCAGGTTGAATTTAACCAGACAATTTTTGATAATAATATAAATATGTCCATTTATGGTTACAGAGGATACAACCCGACCTCTAATTACGGATTGTCCATCTGATCAAACTTATACGTACCAATTGTTGGGAATTCATAATGTTAACGTCAGCTGGCCTGAACCACGTGCCACAGACGCCTCGGGACCCGTCACCTTAATCAGTAGATCACACGAATCAGGACAGATCTTTACAGCTGGTTCTACGACTGTTAGTTACATATTCGTGGATGCATCTGGCAATGAGGCTGTCTGTTCCTTCGTTGTAAGAGTCCGTTCAGGTGAGAGGTTGAGGCAATTAGTGATAGTTGTAAAATAAAAAGCTTTACATTGCACACTGTCTGTGCGCTAGTGCGAGCAGCTTAGCATACGTCCATAAATGGTTCATTGGGAATCGAGATGCAAGTTGCGCCCCATCGTATGTCACTGTGCAGTCTGCATTTGGTGTGCAAAACAAGATGTCTTTCGGACACATTGGCCTTGCATATAAGAATTTAAAGTTCAATTAGTTCTTACGTTGAGAGCCTCTTTCAGAGCCACCGTCAGTGGACAAGGGGCAATCCATCTGAACGGCTCTTTTCAGAGCCACCATTCTTTCACAAGTAGGAAAGAGGCACCTACTCTCAAATCACCAGGCAAGGGGCCGCCCAAATGATGATAATAATAGAAAAGCGGCAATCTCTATGTTCTGATTAATATTAATTAATTGCAACGATGCCTGATGTTGAGATAATTCTGGAAATTGATCTCCTTTTGTCGTTCTCCATCCTGGCAGGTTGAATCTAACCAGAAAAAGTTGGATAATAATATAATTATGCCCATTTATGTTTACAGACGATACAATCCAACCTCTTATTACTTATTGTCCACCTGATCAAACTGATACGTACCTATTGCTTGGAAATAAAGAGGTTGACGTCAACTGGTCTGAACCAAATGCCACAGACGCCTCGGGACCCGTCACCTTAATCAGTAGATCACACAAATCAGGACAGACCTTTACAGCTGGTTCTACGACTGTTAGTTACATATTTGTGGATTCAGGTGACAATAAGGCTGTTTGTACCTTCGTTGTAAGAGTCAGTTTAGGTGAGATGTTGAGGCGACTAGTGATAGTTGTAGAATAAGAAGCTTTGCATTGCACACTGCTACGCATGCACTGAAAGCCAAACTGGAGTCAGGGTTACTCTATAAAGGGAGTCAAGCCTACATGTGACTCTATGTCAATATTGACTCTGTTTGGAGAGTCACATGACTCCCTTGGAGAGTCAACATTTACTGACTCCTTTGGAGAGTCATGATGCATGACTCTTCAAGGGAGTCTTGTGACTCTTCAAATGGAGTCAATATTGACATAGAGTCACATGTAGGCTGGACTCCCTTTCGAGAGTAATAATGACTCCAGGTAGGAATAAGACACTGAGAACTGGAGGTGTGGGGGGGGGGGGGGGGCTTTAAGGTAATTGGTTCTTTGATGTTTATGTTCTTGCTCAATGTATTTGCATTTACTTAGTGAGCAATCACTTCCCTTCCTTAACCAGTGAGAAATATGCATGTATATCAATATACATTCAACAGTGTTAAATTAAGGCATCGACTTAATTCAGTTTGGCTTTCAGTGTGCGTGGATAAATGGTTCATTGGGAATGGAGATGCAAGTTGCGGCCCCATCGTATGTCATTGTGCAGGCTGCATTTGGTGTGCAGAACAGAATGTCCTTCTGGCATAGTGATCTTGCATGTAAAGAATTTCAACTTCAATAAACTCTTAATACGTTAAGAGCTCTTTTCAGAGCCACCATCAATGGCCAAGGGGCAATCCATCTGAACGGATCTTTTAAGAGCAACCTTTCTTTGACAAGTAGAAAAGGGACATCTTCTCTCAAATCATCGGGCAAGGGGCAGCCAAATGATAACACTCTCTATATTTTGCTTAATATTATAATAATTTGGTCCTGAAGAAGTCGGAGCTAATCCTGACGAAAGTTTGACAGTTTTAAACTTGTCCAACGGCGAACCCATTAAACTCTTAACGTTTATTATGAATACCTGTCGTAAAAGCCTATCTCATAGTTTAAAATGTTACTATTTTGATGTCGCCTGAAGATGATGGCTTATCGTCGCTATATTCTTTCAAAACCTTGTATCTCCAACCAGCCCTTCAGCATGTATAAAGTAATACTTCCTGTGTATGACGGTCTGCGCTAAACATTTCAAGTGACAAAATCACAATCACATCTATCAAAACCTTGTAAGTCCTCTTGTCCCGGAACATGTATAAAGCAACTTCCTATGCATTACCGTTGGCAGTTTTACTTTATACATGCTGAAGGGCCGGAAAAAACATACAAGGTTTTGAAAGAATAGCGACATTATGATTTTCATTTCAAAACAGATAAGACTATATTTGTCATAGTCGGCGTTTCACTTCTAGTCCTTGCTTTTGTGGCAATTGTGAACAAATATCGGCGTAAGAAAAGGTAAGTAACAATAAGGAGTGCTGGTAGGCCTAGTAAGAGTAGTTTACACAGAAGCATCATCGATTTTTCGCCTTCAAACATGTGCGCCCTAAAGGACCGTTCATTATTTATGCTGGAGGGGGGGGGGTAAACTATAGGGGGGTCATGTAACTTTCATATGTTGAAATAGGGGGGGGGGGGGGTTATGTAACTTTTTATTCTTAAACAGGGGGGGTGTGTAACTTTTTTTAAACTTTAAAGATTGGGATGATTTTAGAGGCTATTTTGGAGTGTAAGTGCCATTTTTTTCTGCGCTTCGCGCATATTTTCTAAAAAATAATCGACTTCGAAAACATTTACCACGAGACGACTTCTGGACAGCAAATCTTTTCTGTGCCTCGGACGATATGGTGGAAAAACATCTATAAAATCATCAACGGTCGAGAAATTAGAGCCACAGGGTGTAAAACGGTGTATAATGTTACAAAATCCAATTAAATGATTTTAAAAAAATGTGATTTATTGCATGCTTTTCACCTCTTCTCAGCTTTGCACCAATGCTCACAAGAGTAGAACGTTTCACTGGATTATACGTTTCTGCTCAGAATGTTCTAACTTGTTTAAAATGAACCGACAATATTTTCGGAGTCAAGAGATTTTCTTTTTTACACCTATTTTTTTTGGCATGAATGAGGTACATTTTGGCTGTAACAAGCTTGTACCAAAGTATATTGCAGGAACTCCATATTGCATTTTGGGGACACATATGCGATTTTTTTTCATCTGTGTACTTTTGACCATCATAATTCCATGATTCCTCTGGTCAAATGAACCGACAGTGCCAATCACACGACGTCAATAGTCACATTGAGTTGTGATCCCCCCTCTGGCTACGCCACTGACAACATCGAATCACAACAGTGCTAATAATTCTTATCCCGTTTCTTAAATTGCAGACAACAGTCGGCCTCTAATGATGTTGAGCTGCGGATTCCTCCACCAGTAAAATTGTGATAATATACATACACAGGTTTTACTTCAATTGACATCAATTTTTCCGTCACTGGTGTCGGTAACTTTGTCTCTTGAAGAAAGCAAATCTGGCTGCAGTTTTTGCATATCATATTAAAGGGACATTAAGTGGTGTTGAAAATGTTAAATGTTTAAAAATTTACTTCAGAATTCAAGATGAACATTAAAAATCGCCATTATTGTTGTTTCTACTAACAAAAACACAGCAAAACTTGATTAAAACAATATCATCGCTATTTATTGAAAAACGCCCTCTATGCAAATATGGTTCGCGTTATGTATCACGCGTACTGCAGGGGGATACTGTCGGACGTAAAATGCTCGTCGCGGCTGTACGAGCATTTTTGAATCGAAATTTTCTTGTACAAAGAGGGCTGATTTTTCTTAATCCTTATAGGTGTAAGTTCATACATGTAATACAATTATAAAAAATACTAATCCCAGTTTTTATCATAATTGAGGGCGCTGCCTCCAACACATCTCTTAGTGTCCATTTAATTTAATTAACTTAGGATTTGTGTGTCAATCATAGTTTTCAAAACTTTTGTAATATTAAATATATTTAGACAAATCATTTATAAACTAAAATCTATTACTAGTATATAGCCAATAATAATGGTTGTTATTCCTGGTCTGACTTCTTTTGTATTTATATTTACTCAGTTTTGTTTTAGAATCATGAGTTATCTTTCAATGTTTTTTGGGGAAAATGTGTAACCTAAAATGTAATTTTTTGAGACAAAAAGGCAATGATTTTAGCTGTCATTCTGGATTTCTCATTTTATACTGTATGATGAAATGTTCAACTAAAGTAAAACAAGAACAAGAACGAGGACTAGAACAAAATCATACGAAACTAAAAAACAAAAAACAAAACCACAGTCAATCAATCGCAATCCGTTCATCCAAACAACTAGCAAACCAAATAAACAAACAAACAAACAACCCCCTATATAAAAACCAACAAAACATACAAACACACACCCAAAAAAAAAACCACCACATATATATACAAACAACACCAAAATAAACGAACAACCAGCCCAACAAACAAAAAGAAAAAACAAACAAACCAATCAATTACGTCATGACCGGGAAACGTCAAATATGATTAGTTTGTAATCACCTGTTTGTTCCTTTGTTTCCAATATCACACGAGGCGACACTCGAAAGTGATATTGGAAACCAAACAGGGGGTAACGATTTTATCATTTAGTAGACATGAATGCGATTTTAAGAGTAAATAAAGAATGATTAATTCATATTTCATTTTCAAATTTCGTATCAATATGTTTATTATATGGCATAGGCCTATAGAACATTTTCCAAAAATGTTTAATATTTTTCACATTCTTTAAATAACATGATCATTTTTTATTCATTATTTCATTTTGTTTTAGTTATTTTAGGCCCCTCCCCCAACCTCAAAAACGTTTATCGGTTGAATCATTATGATGCTCTGCATGTACTGCAACTCTAGTCTGATTTGCACGAAATCATTCAGACAAAAACCACACTTACATCTCTGCTGCTTAATGAAGTGTGATGTAACATAAGTTCGTGCAACGGTAACTTTTTTAAACCTTGTATTAGTTGACATTTGAGCGTGTGCACTACCATTCATTTGCATGTTTATTTATACATTACACTGAAGCTTGATGTGCTCCTGAAATACCTAAACAGGTCTAACCTATTGATCATTAAGAAGAGAGATCACAGCGAACCACAATAACACTCTATATGGTATAATCTTATCAATATAAAGAACAATAACATATCTGCTGCTTAATGAAGTGTGATGCAATGCAACATAAGTTCGTGCAATGGTACCTGTTTTTAAACTATGCATTATTTGAGCGTGTGCACCCCCACTCATTCGTTTCGCTTTGTGTTTGTTTATACATTACAAGCTTGAAACAGACCTAAACGGGCCTAGCCTATTGATTATTAAGAGGAGAGATTACAGAGCACCAAAATATTACTCTATATGGTATAATCTTATTAATATTGATATAAAGAACAATTTATGAATGTTGATATAGTACCCAAATATTTCCGTGTAGACCTTTACATTTTAAACTTTATATAGGTCCGTATGCACAAAAGAGTTAGACCTGGTCTAAGTGGATTTTGGTTTGGACTTTTATTACATTTCTTTCTCAAATTAGCTAACAACTGGTAAAGATTCGGATGCAAAGTTTAAAAATAGCACAAAGTATCTCATGAAAATGAAGAGGAAAACAGGTTTTGAGGCATGAATAAATTTCACTTAGATCCGGTTTAACTTAAGCCCCGGTCTAACTCTTTTGTGCATACGGACCTATAAGTTTAAGCTTATTAGACTAGCTCGAAGCACTCCCTAGATTTAGGGTTTATATCTATACATCGTTTAAGGTGAACAACCAGTCTCAACATATTCAAGTTATATAACATCCAAGCCCAAATTGTATAAAGACTATAGCAGACTTTTCTGGCTAAAACGGGCTTGGTAGGTATACCAAGCCCGACAGTTCTTTGTTGGCAAAGTAAATAAGATACGTGATGAGGTTGACAGCATAACGAGTAGTGATACTAGCATTACAACTGAATCATATCTCAGATCAACCCCTGTTACGTGTCTATTTTCAGAATTTCAGCGTGTGTCAAATGAAGAACTGCTTGGGATCATTAGAAAGTGTCCCAATAAAAGTTGTGTGCTCGATCCAATGCCTACTTGGCTAGTCAAAGAACATGTTGACGTTCTGCTTCCCACATTGTGTAGAATTGTAAACACATCGCTACAATCAGGTTTATTCCCTGATGACCTGCACAAGGCCATTGTGACACCTGTTCTGAAAAAAGCATCTCTTGATCGTAATCAGCTTAAGCACTACAGACCTGTTTCAAATTTACATTTTACATCTAAAGTACTTGAGAAATGTGCGTCTTTACAAGTTATTGAGCATACTGAGACACATGGCCTTTCTGAGCCTTTGCAATCAGCCTATAGAAGTCAGCATAGTACTGAGACCGCATTGGCGTGTGTGCACAACAACATATTGCGCGCTTTAGACGACAAAAAGGTTGTGTTGCTGCTGATGCTAGACCTATCAGCCGCATTTGATACAGTTGATCATGACATTATGATGCAAAGGCTCAGAGATGACTTTGGTGTCACTGGTACAGCTCATATTTTGCAAACAGATCCTGTAGGGTATTTGTATCTGGTTCATATTCTAAAGACTTTTATTTCCGTTTTGGTGTTCCTCAAGGCTCGGTTACAGGGCCATTATGTTTTGTGTACTACACTCATGTTGTCGGCAAAATATTACGCCATCATAACGTGGATTATCACATTTATGCTGATGATATGCAAGTTTATCTGATAGTTGATCCCAATATTCCTGGTGACGTTCAATGTGCGCTTTTTAGACTCGCAAGGTGTGTTGCTGACATTCAGCAATGGATGATCGAAAACAAACTCAAGTTGAATCAAGACAAGACGGAATTCTTTGTTGTGGCATCTCCTTATGATTTGAAAAGGTTAGGTAAGGTCAGTCTTTTTCTTGACAATACTGAGGTTTTACCGTCTAAGACTATTCGCAATCTTGGGGTTGTTTTCGATAATAAAATGTGTATGTCTGACCATGTAACCAAGTTGTGTAGATCCATCAACTGGCTCCTACGAAACATTCGTAGAATCCGTCCATATATTAATGTTGATACCTGTCACAACATTGTTAGAGCTCTCATTCTTTCTCGTCTTGATTATTGTAATATTTTGCTAAATTGTATATCTAAGAAAGATCTGAAACGGTTGCAAATCTTGCAGAATAAGTGTGCAAGACTAGTGTGTCTCAAGCCCAGACGTGAGCATGTATCCCCATTGTTGGCTAAATTACACTGGTTACCAGTAAATGAACGTATTATGTATAAGACAATGCTGTATGTGTACAAATCCTTGGAAGGGCTCTGTCCCCAGTATATTCAAGACTGTCTTGTTAAGAAACAATCTCAAAGCACTATGAGAACACGCTCTGCTGACAGCATTCATTTTGTCGTTCCTGTCACCAAGAAATCTGCTGGGGATAGAGCTTTCAGTAGTGGCTCCACGTATGTGGAATAAATTACCCGTAGCTATTAGAAATGCCACTAGTGTACAATGTTTTAAGTCCAAACTCAAAAATCATCTGTTTCCTTAATTGGTTTCCTTTTTTTTTATCTCCATGGTTTTTCTTTTTGCTGTTGTATTTTTCATGCTTTTGCGCTTTGTATCCCTAGGCAAAGGCGCGGTATAAATGTTATTTATTATTATTATTTTATACAGAACAAAGCTTAACAAGAGATCTTGGTTCATGTTTGAATCAAAATAACTGCCTAGCCTAGCTAGAGTACATTTAGACAGGCAAAACATACGAAAATGAGCTGACTAAATAGACAACTGATGGGATGGTGGCTGCAGACCAGTTTATTAGAAAATCGGCCATCTTAGAATTGTAGCAATGATCAATCTCTTACACAAATCCTGATTATGACACTCTTTTCCTATACTATTGAATAAATGCAAGTCAGAATTTGTCATATCTGTGTATGCATCAATAATACCACCAGAGTAGCCTAGTGATAAATGACTCATAAGTATTCATTGGGACACTACACTGACCTATATCAATTTAGCACTCATGTCCATTATCATAATGTACCCGTATTGTATATTATTAATGAGCAAAACTACTATATCAATGTTTTACCGTCATACTGTGGACACGGAGGAATCTGTACTGCATTTCGTGGTACAAACCAGACTGCCCCGGCGTTCCCGCCTATTATGGTGCTGCTAGGCACCTGGTCGACGTCCGAGTCCAATGGTTCGACGGATATCGACATGCGAGTAGATTCTCACATTACGCAGAACTATTTTCTTTGAGTGATCCTGCTATGTGATTGAGATGCTAAATATTTTAATATTGTTTTATCATGATATAATGATTTAGAATAAATGATTGCATGCCACTTGATATAAAGTCGTATCTCATTATCATTTGCGCATTGCGCAGTCATGTCAGTAGACCCGATGACAGAATACTCAGAATCAGAATCAAATTAGACGGTGAAACAAGACAACTCGGTCTCCAAGACACTTTGGCCAAAGGACAACTCGGCCCGGTCGCGATATTATTTACCGTAAAACAGCATTCGATTATAGGGAGGAACTTATGTATGCTATGGTTTGTGTAATATTTCTTTTACTAAAGTTTAAAACTTTTAATTATGTCAACAATCTCCACTTAATAAATAAATTAATAACAACAAAGAGAGGTTGAACGAGGATTCGAACCTGTGACATTCTGCACCACAAGCGAGGTTCTACTCCACTGAGCTATGTAAACGGATCTGGCAGAGGTGGGTGTTTTTTTGTAATACTTAAATGAATACCTTGAGGGAATAAATCGTAGTAATAAATAATGAGACTGATTGGTATACATGTAGAGGGAAAATACATGTATACAGTGTATACAGTCAGTACACAGTACATTTTTATAAGATCAGAATGCTTTGATGACGTACTTCATGAGCGTGTTTCTTCCGGGCAACTTAAATTAACCGCACCAACCAGCCTTTACGCTTATAGTAGAAACGGTCAAATAACGTTAATTAACGCTAAATTTTCTAACGGCTTTGTTTTGAGTTTGAAACGTGAGGGATTAAATAAAGCCTCTTGCATGGAGGGGGACAAGGTTTTCTGACGGCAAAAACCTGTAAAAAGCAGGTTTGGTAACGGTAATTACCGCTATCTTGGCCAGTAGAAACAGTAACCCGGTCAATATTAACGCTAAATTTCTCATGGCCCGGCAGTGCGTACGTTTATGGCAGGCTCAATGTCCAATAATTAGATAAACCTGGATTCTCGTCGAAAAACCTGGATTATCGATTGATAATCCAAGTTTTCGACCGATAATCCAAGTTTATCAGAGAAAAACTTGGATTTTCGATTTTTAAGTTTTTCACCGAATATCCAGGTTTTCCACTTGATAATCCAAGATTTTCGACATATTGTACACAGGGCGTCGATAAACTTGGATTATCGGTCGATAATCCAGGTTTTTCGAATTATTTTAATAAATCTGATTTTTTCCGGTTTGATAATCCAGGTTTTTCACTTTGAAAATCCAAGATGTTCGACTTATTGTGCATACGGCGTCGATAAACTTGGATTATCGGTCGATAATCAAGGTTTTTCGAATTATTTTAATAAACCGGGATTTTCGAGTCGATAATCTAGGCTTTTCGATTTGATAATCCAATATTTTCGACTTATTGTACACAGGGCGTCAAAAATCTTAGATTATCAGTCGAAAATCTTGGATCATCAGTCTATAATCCAGGTTTTTCAATTTTCAACTGGAAAAACCTGAATTATCAGTCGAAAATCCAGTTTATTACATTCAGGGCGTCGATAAACTTGGATTATCGACTGATAAACCAAGATTTTCGACCTGTTGCACATATGGCGTCGATAAACCTGGATTATCAATCGATAATCCCGGTTTTTCGACCGATAATCCAGGTTTATCTAATTATTGGACATTGGGCCTGCCATATACGCCTCGACATTATGGTACTCAGCCACCGCCTATTCTATTTAACATGAAAGGTCATCCTTAAAATTGTCGCATTCCAAAGTTTGAGTTGCATATCTCCAACGGTTCTATCTTTAGAAGCAAAGGTCACAAAGAAAATTGCCCATTGAGTAGTACACAAACTGGTTGGTGGTTAACCACCTTTGGCAGTAATTCACCACATTTTAGCCTATAATTTTTAAATGGAACATTTCTGGCCCTTAAGATTTTACAGACATAATGAGAAAAATATGGGGTTCTTCTGATATCAAAATATCTTGATGTGAAAAAAAATCATAGCCCCAAAAAAGTGATCGAAACATCATTAAAGGTCATAATGAATGGAATTCAAGCTATTTCACACAAACGTGTTTTGTTGTTCGCGCCGCTGAGTCCAGATGCAAAGTTTGAGCTACATGTATTCAAGTGTCATAAAGAGCCCAAAGTCCGAGGGATGGAATTGAGGCACTATTTAAAAATATAACTCGAAACAAGTTTATCAATCCTCACACATGCAGTGGCGTACCGACCGGGGGGCATGGGGGGGGGGGGGGGGGGGGAAGTTGCCCCCTCTGGTCCAATACGCTAAATTCGCATAAGAAAAAAAATATAGGGCCTAGGCCGAAAACACTGATGATTGGGCATTATTTGTTGATTGTGGTGTTTTTTGGACTGCGAAATTTTTTGACCGTGCGAAATTTCTTGACCTTACCGCCCCCCCCCCCCCCCCCCCCCCCCAAATTTGGGGCAACCTTTTACGAAAATTTTAGAAATCTTGCTCCCCCCCTGAAAAAAATCCTAGCTACGCCACTGTCGGGACGACATATACTTCTGCCCCCCCCCCCCCCCCCCCGGCTCACATGCCGCGGTACGCGCCTGTACACATGCTCTTGTATTCAGTGACAAACTGCTGTTGAGATTGAGAGGTTGGATGCAGTACACGCAGAGCATTACATTAAGGACCCTTAGACTGACTGAGGGAGGATGAAGTGGAAGAATATAAAATATAGCTCAAAGCAAGTTCCTCATATGACAAATGCATGTAGCAGGCGATAATATGGATGCTGTACACGCAGAGCATTGCACTTTTGTCACAATAGTCTATGGCATCTATACAGCAAATGCCTCAGTCATTTGATTCAAACATTTCACAAGTCTTTGTGAGAAAAAAAATCAAAAACAATACTTAGCTTAATTTTATATTATTTTGATTTTTTTTAGGAAATGAAGCTCCATGATTCAAGTTTTTCAGGAATAAGTAGCTTGATCTTGATAATTTTTGCTAAAGCTGATACAGCAGATGACGGGTAGGCCTATACATGCAGAGTATTGAATATTATGCCGAACACAATAGACTATACTGATCTATATATATTAGTTTGGCATTGCTGTCTCAGGATGCTTATCCTGAGACTGGGACTGGGTGCAAACTGGCCTCCTGGGCAAAAATGAAAAGATGGCGCTGAATTAAGACCTTTAATCTTTGACTTGGAAAATCTACTTTTTGAATGAGACACCAATTAATCCTTCTTTTCAATAAACAACTTCATGGCAAGCAGTCATGCACATACTAGCCCTGCACGATTTCGGTTCATCTTTACAGGTTTCGAAGTATGGAATTCTTGATCCATCTAGTTGTGTGATTCCAGCCAGATATTGCCCATGGTTCATTACTCCATTTTAAAATCAAGATTGGCACTGTTGAACCCGAGCATAGGAAAAATGCTGTGTTGTGTCGGCAAAGTAGTCTTGGGTCCTTTACTTCTTTTCCAAACATAATAATATTGGAGTTTGAAACCAGTTCAGTTTGGCAGAGGCAGACTGTCAAGCTAGTGGTTCATGGTGCAGTTTTAATCAGTGATGTGTGCGGGATTTTTTTTTTTTGGGGGGGGGGGGGGGGGGTTGGCAGGACATGGACATATGCATTGGTAACGTGTAAACATTGACTATTTCTATATTTTATCGGTTTTGATCCCTCGGCTTACACCTTGAAATGCGCAGGATATTGTGAGTGGCGACTCAGATTCTTCTCAATTCCCCCGATCTACCAAAAATAGGTAAAGGTAGCCCCAATTTTGTTTGCAGTCACCTCGTATTCACGTAAGTGGGGGGGGGGGGGGGGGGGGGGGGGGGGGGGTTCAGTCACCTCGTGAATTTTCACGTAAGTGGGGTGGGGGAGGGGGTGCATGATATTTTGATTTCAAATATTAAAATAAAATATTGAAAATGAAAACAACCTTATACTTTTTCATTGTACTTCCTTGTATTGATTTTGTTTGCAAAAACCCATTTTACAACACATTATTGGCATATAAATGTTAACATACTCATTTGACCTACAAATCACTTCATGGTCTTGCCCCGACGTATATCTTGGACTTACTCACAGAGTACAAGCCAACGCGATCACTTAGATCCAGCAATAAGCATATGTTGAAACCGGTGAAAACATCTACCGCGTACGGTTGTAGATCATTCGCAGCAGCTGCACCAAAACTCTGGAACGAACTCCCTTTGACAATCAAGTGTGCTGGATCAGTAAATAGGTTCAAGTCTCTGCTTAAGACTCACCTTTTTAGTTTATGACTTTCTTTAACATGAATTTTTCAGCTGCAGTTGAATGGCATTTTGTATGTGCTATTTTCATTTTGTATTTTGTCCTATGCCATATTTTATGCATTGTTGTGTGATTATAATAATTGTATGTACATGTGAGGTACACTGATGTATCCACGGATCTGTCGGTTGGTCTCTGTAATTAATATGTTGCCTTGTTATTATATGATATGGTATTAGGTATGTGAGATCCACTGACATGCTACACGGCCTCTGTCCGTGGGTCTCTCATGCTTAACTATCCTCCATTACTGTTGTATTTCATGGTTATTTTAATTATATTTTGTTGTATTATGTACATGATGTGTGTTAATTTACTACATGTAGTCATTTTCGAGACTTGTCTCGAAGATGGCTTCACGTATGCTTTGTCTTCATGTAGTCATTTTCGAGACTTGACTCGGGGATGGCTGTATGTATGCATTTTTTCGAGTGTATTCTTCATAGTGTGTTCATTTGACTTCTAATTGTTTTTGATGTGCAATTAATGTACTTTTTATATAATCACAGCTGGTCTGTAAATGTTATGATATATCAGGGCTTGATGTAATGTGCAATTGTTGGTCTTGCAATTTTTGTATTGATTTGCTTGTATTTTTATTGTTTTATGATGTATCATATTGTAAAGCGCTCTGAGGGATTGTGATCCACAGTGCGCTATATAAACACTGTTTTTATTATTATTATTATTATTATTATTTGATCTCTAATCAAAACAAATACTTAGCCTATAATAGTCTACTTTTGCTACCTAAATTTCTTATTTCGTGGAAATTAAATACAAATAATATGGCCAAGATTCGTGTTTTTGTAACCGCATCATTCGTTTCTCCCGATCTTGCCTAAAACATAAATAATTTAAGATTTTCTAGTCAAGTCTACTTGAGCTTAGCACCAATTACTCGCAATGTTTACCCCGAAAAAGTAATGTTACAAACCCGGATGTTGCGCATGCGCTATGCTTTTGTCCTAGGTGTACACCTGGCGTGGTTACGTGCTTCAGGTGGTGTGTTCATCATTCACTGTTTTGATTTTCATGAGTTTGGTTTGGTGATAATAATTCGCCAACAAATTCGCAGCGTAGCTGTCCAAGGTGGAGAAAACAGGATTCATTTTGCTTACTCAGCGAGAAGTGAAAAAGTATGATTGTTAACCAACAACCTGGAGTTAACAGCTTCAACGCATAGCAGCCGTACTCTCACTGAAGTGTTCTTGGGCTTGAATAGCTTAAAACTTTGGATCTTGCGCTGTGGGATTTATCAATATTTTTAAAGAAAAAGAAGAAAAAAAATCATCGGGAAAATTTAACATCAGGAATCTGATTCTCGACCTTCTGATGGCCTAATTGAGGCCTACGGATTGGATGTTGCATATTTAAGCATTGGAGGACATAATATCGGAATGCATAAACAGCCGGCAATGAACATTTGCATAAGTATCAAATTGAACGTAGTGTGCTGATTGACCGTTGCTCTTTGTGTATGGTGATTGTGGGCCTATATTTGACTATTTTATAAAAAACCTGTTCAAAGCAGGCCTACGCAGGGGGAAAAGGTGATTATTTTGGAACTGGAACTTGGAAGTCTATATAGTCGACGCCTTGTGAAGGCATTGAACCATATTAAACGTTGTGGAATATTCGTTGGCCTAGTTGAATATTTTGTAAAAAATCCGGACAAAGTAACTTTTAAGTTACTTTGTCCGGATTTTTTAAACCTAGTTAAAACTAGGTTTACGCGGTAGAGAACAGGATTACACCGGGGAGAAAGGTGATTATTTTGGAACTGGAAGTCTATATAGTCGACGCCATGTGTATGCTTTGAACCATATTGAATGCTATGCTGAACTAACATTGCCAAAAGGCTAGTGAACTGAATAGCTCTCGGGAAATGGACAAGATCCGACGGCTACCATCGGCAGAGTCGGCGAGCAGGCAGTTGCAGGGTTTCAGTGGCAACGGCAACGGAGGCATGTCAGCGACTGGGGTGAATCAAGTTCAGGCAGGAGGCGTGACTGCCGCTCAAGCGGGGACAGTGATTAGAGGGCAAATAACATCACGACCGGGTGAGCAACAGTTTTTGTTAATGATAATAATAATAGGCCTAATTGCCATGTAACAAATCATAGTGGGCTCATTTTCCCCTTATTAGTAACACCAAGGGCAGATGTATTGCCTTTCGTGTTACCCGGGCCTCCACAAGAATGTCAGGCGGTCATAATATAATACCAGGTCAATCGCTGGCATTTAAACCTCAGCCGGTGCCACCGGGAAACTCACTGTACTCCAGGGGGAAGGTCTCGGGGTTTCAGTGCCTCATAATGTTAAAGAGCGTATCTGGAAGGGGGAATTTGTAGAGTTTGGCTTGCTCTTTTCCGACCAACGGGCTTCATTGAATTCATCAATGGGGGGGGGGGGGGGGGGGGGGGGGGGGGGGGGTCTTTGGGTCTTGTGTCAGTTTATACACAGGCAATACCTCATCACATCTTGCTTACTTTGACCATTCTTCTTCTTCAGATTACTGGACTATAATGTTGTATTAATAATATTAGACATATAGTGCTTATGGAATACCAAAACAGGTCGTTGGGGTAATCGGAGGAATGTACGAGAATACCATGGCTAAGGTATAATATCACCTGACTGCACAGTTTGAAATATTGGCTGGAGTTCTACAGGGAGATACACTCGCCCCATATCTGTTTGTGATTGTGCTGGACTTTGCCCTGAGGATAGCCATAGAGGGGAGAGAAGAAGAGCTTGGTTGTCATCTTGACAGGCGTAGAAGTAGGCGGATTGGGCCAGAGGTGGTGACAGACTTTGACTTCGCCGATGACATTGCATTGTTGTCAGAGAAATTTTCATCAAGCACAAGATCTGCTGCAAAGAGTTGAGACATCAGTAGCAAAGGTCGGTCTCAAAATGAATGCTAGCAAGACCAAGTTTATGTCATATAATCAGAGCCAGAAGGGATCCATACAGACAAATGATGGTAACAAGCTGGAAGAAGTTCAAGATTTTAAATATCTTGGTGCCTGGATGGAGAGTACGGCAAAAGACTTTAAGCAACGCAAAGCAGCAGCATGGAGAGCATGTAGCAAAATGAACAAAATATGGAAGTCAACTCTATCTCTGAAATTCAAACTTCGCCTCTTTGCCTCAACGGTGGAGTCAGTTCTACTATATGGATGCGAAGCTTGGACCATTACTCCCAAGCTACAGAAAGAGCTAGATAGCTGCTACACCAGAATGCTGAGAGCAGTACTCAATGTCAACTGGAAACAACATATACCAAACACCCAACTGTATGGTGACCTCCCCAAAATAAGCCAGAAGATCCGGAAGAGACGAACAAGGTTTGCTGGCCACTGTTACAGAAGTAAGGAGCCAGTATGCCAACTGGTGCACTGGATCCCCAAACATGGCAAAAGAAAGCCGGGACGACCTGCTCTGACATTTATCGATCTACTCAAGCAAGATACTGGACTGGAGACGAGTAACATAAAGACAGCAATGAACGACAGAAGAGTGTGGAGAGCCACCGTATATCGGGGACACGACCCGAATTAAGCAAGTAAGCAAGCAAGCAAGCTAGGGTTCGATGTGATTTGTTCTGAATAAAGTATACGGATTGGGCCAGCAGCAGTGACGACGTTACACTCCAGACACTTTTTTTGGATCTTACATTGCATAAAATTCATCGAGGCAGGCACTTTGCCACATTAATAGATCTCTTCGGTTTTTAAAATAGTAACAAAAAATAATAGGGGAGTTTTGATGTTAGATTTATAGATAGTTTACTGTGGTACCTATTAAATGTACTTGTAATTGGTTTACAACTTTATTGTGTTTATTATGTAACAGTGTTCAATTACCTAGGGTGCTGCATTGCAAGTTGCACCTTTCTGGCTAATGGATAACCCACACATGAACCTCGTAGCACAGGTTCCGGCACGGTACCCTTTTATTTTCCAACGGTTTAAATAAAAATGGTTGGTGTTTGGAAAACGTTTTCAGCAGTACTACAGTACAGGAGTTAAAAATAACAACATGATATATTGTAACGAACTTGAGGGTCCATTGGCCTATAGGGAAACAAGAATAAATGATTGATTATTCATCTATTGACAAGGAACCTTTTTATCTAAATGTATAAACATCTTACCTTTGGAGACATCTTACCTTTGTCTTACAACAGAAACGAGACTTCTGAGTGTCCTAATTATTTAGTTATTATCTTGGTAGCGTTATTTCGATATCCATGTTCTTCTTTCTTGGTAGCGTCACTTCGGTGGTTATATTTGTTTTATACTGAAGTATTTCTTTTGACTTTGTTTACTTCTATTAACCTTTTATAGGTTCCATTTTTATGGCCCTTTAACCTTTTTAGGCACCATTTTTATTATTTATTATAAGAAAACCCTTAAAGATTCACAAGAGACACGATCTAGACAAGATGTACAATTTGTTTTAAGTCCTCTTTTATAATGTTTTTATTGCATTATAATTATATATATATTCACATATTCTGAGACATCATTCTTATCATAGTACAAAATGCGATTGTCCCATTGCCATATTTGGATCAGCGATGTGTACAAGTGACTTTGAGGAATTCATGAGCCTTTATATTTAGTGGACAATGTATGAAAAGTTAGTTCTATGATTATTTCATGTACTATTTCTATAAACATTACTTATTTTAACAATGGTACTGTATTTACAAACCGGGAATTAATTGCTATGCAAGAACCGCAAAACCCGAGAATTGTCTTACTCTACTAAATATGGCAAAACTACTTTGTCCGTGACCGTGTCGGCGCGTAAACCGTGACGGACATTTATGGAATATTATTTATTAAGATTTCATGGTTATTTAATCATGGCCTGCTTATCCAGATTATGTCCATTATTGGAAATATTATAGAGACAAGTTGTTGATAAGTAGATTTTTGGTAACAAGGATGACTGACAGACAGTTTATGAGAGGTCGTCTACAAGGAACAACATAGGCCTACGAATTCGACATGTTTACAGGCCTTGCTAAAGTTGTCCTACAAAGAGACTTGCATATTTCTGCTCTGGACAATGTCACAGAATAAAACCTTTGTCCGGAAACAAGAGTTATTAATTTAGACATATCAGTTGACAAGGTGGACAAACTAGAAGTAATGGACATTTATCCAGCTTTTTGTCTCACTCGTAAACACCATTTATTCATTTGTAAACCGGTAAAGCTAGACTTAAAGCTATGAGACAATTTTATAGAACTAGTTAAACCAGGCAGGAACTTCTATGGATCAATATTTGTCCATAAGTGTCCCCTTGTCGCACGTGTCCCGTTTTGTCCCTGCTTTGTCCCGCCTTGTCTTAATGTCAGTTTGTCTGTCTTAGTCAGCCATCCTTGGGGATTGTCTCAGTGCTAGGCACCGGGACACTCCCCCCAAGTTATTATCTTACAACTTTAATATAATATGTCTCACCTTGTCTTTCTGAGTGGTTTCGAAAGTTTGGATGAACTAGAATAATTCAGCAATAAGATAATGGGTGTTGTCTTAGTGTGAGACCGAATGGTGACGTTTTGTCTTATTCTGTCCTATATATACCCTTTGAGACATAAAGCCCCGCCCTTAACCTAAGCTCTGATTGGCCAGAAGTAAAACTGAGCTCTCCTCTAATGGCTGATCCGTATATGCTAATGAGACTTACCTTAAATCTGTCTTGCGCGTGCGTCGTAGGACGCACTTGTACGCGGAAGACAGATTGTTTACAAAATATTCTTAAATTATATTTTATGCCGAAAATGTGCCTATTCTGAACAATAACTTTCTTTTAAATGTATAAATCAAAATTCTGACAAGGCTACGATGTCCGAAATGATGAAAGGAATTTTAGGAGGGATTTTTGTGTACAGCATCCTAGAAATGTGTGAGAAAACCGGATGTCAACACTGAGTTTGATAGATGGAGATCGGAAAATGTTGATCTCGGAGTAATGAAAACATTGGATTATAAACCTGTTTTTGGAGGTTATTTCATCAAGTAACGAGCTCAAATAGATGAATAACCGATCTCCCCATGATTTTATAGGGTCGACAGTGATTAAAAAAGGGTAAGAAATAAGTAAATAGCCAAGGAAAAGATCGTGAAATTGGGTTTCTGAATTCGGCAGACTTGTCGTGAATAAAACGTGAAGTCTTAAATTTGTACTTGGGATTTTCAGAACCGAGGGCCCATTTTCGTTACACTATGTTCATATTTTCGTATTAAGATCTCATATACATATTAATGACATCTGGGTACAAATACCGATTTAAAATACATGAAAGAAATTCATAGACTCCACCACAAAACCTGAATCTGAATTCAAATGTCAAAGTTGTTAGCGACTTTGACAAAAAAGGGTATAAAACCATATATATTTTTGAAAGCTTATACCCTAAGCATTGTAAATATGGTAACTAGAAACAAATATACAGGGTGACCTAAACATTATACAGGTTGTAACAATTAAAATCTTATACAAAACGATGATATACTTTTCCACTGTCAAAATACAGGACCTATACAAAGGTAGCCATATACAATATTAATTGGTGTACAGGATGGTCAAAATATGCAACATAAAATACAATAATAATTATACAAGTGATGAAATATATTGTTATTACCCTATAAAGGTGGTACATTTGATCAAGTTTGAGTGATAACATAAAGGTAAACCGTCACTGTACAATCATAAAGTATTGTTTCGCACGATAATATAATATACAGGGTGTTTAAACTCATCATTACATTACATACATATGTAGGTCTATATATGTAACCATTACATCTATCCACTCCAGTTACTGATAACATCTGGATAATGGATGACTCACACATGAACCTCGTAGCACAGGTTCCGGCACGGTACCCTTTTATTTTCCAACGTTTAAAAAGGTTTGGTGTTTGGAAAACGTTTTCAGCAGTACTACAGTACAGGAGTTAAAAATAACAACATGATATATGTTCATATTTTCGTATGAAGATCTCATATACATTTTAATGTAATCTGGGTACAAATACCGATTTAAAATACATGAAAGAAATTCATAGACTCCACCACAAAACCTAAATCTGAATTCAAATGTCAAAGTTGTTAGCGACTTTAACAAAAAAAGGGTATAAAACCATATATATTTTTGAAAGCTTATACCCTAAGCATTGTAAATATGGTAACTAGAAACAAATATACAGGGTGACCTTAACATTATACAGGTTGTAACAATTAAAATCTTAATATACAAAACGATGATATACTTTTCCACTGTCAAAATACAGGACCTATACAAAGGTAGCCATATACAATATTAATTGGTGTACAGGATGGTCAAAATATGCAGCATAAAATACAGTAATAAGTATACAAGTGATGAAATATATTGTAATTACCTTATAAAGGTGGTACATTTGATCAAGTTTGAGTGATAGCATGAAGGTAAACCGTCACTGTACAATCATAAAGTATTGTTTCGCACGATAATATAATATACAGGGTGTTTAAACTTATCATATACATTACATACATATGTAGGTCTATGTAACCATTACATCTATCCACTCCAGTTACTGATAACATCTGGCTAATGGATGACCCACACATGAACCTCGTAGCACAGGTTCCGGCACGGTACCCTTTTATTTTCCAACGTTTAAAAAGGGTTGGTGTTTGGAAAACGTTTTCAGCAGTACTACAGTACAGGAGTTAAAAATAACAACATGATATATGTTCATATTTTCGTATCAAGATCTCATATACATTTTAATGACATCTGGGTACAAATACCGATTTAAAATACATGAAAGAAATTCATAGACTCCACCACAAAACCTGAATCTGAATTCAAATGTCAAAGTTGTTAGCGACTTTGACAAAAAAGGGTATAAAACCATATATATTTTTGAAAGCTTATACCCTAAGCATTGTAAATATGGTAACTAGAAACAAATATACAGGGTGACCTAAACATTATGCAGGTTGTAACAATTAAAATCTTATACAAAACGATGATATACTTTTCCACTGTCAAAATACAGGACCTATACAAAGGTAGCCATATACAATATTAATTGGTGTACAGGATGGTCAAAATATGCAACATAAAATACAATAATAATTATACAAGTGATGAAATATATTGTAATTACCCTATAAAGGTGGTACATTTGATCGAGTTTGAGTGATAACATGAAGGTAAACCGTCACTGTACAATCATAAAGTATTGTTTCGCACGATAATATAATATACAGGGTGTTTAAACTCATCATTACATTACATACATATGTAGGTCTATATATGTAACCATTACATCTATCCACTCCAGTTACTGATAACATCTGGCTAATGGATGACCCACACATGAACCTCGTAGCACAGGTTCCGCACGGTACCCTTTTATTTTCCAACGTTTAAAAAGGTTTGGTGTTTGGAAAACGTTTTCAGCAGTACTACAGTACAGGAGTTAAAAATAACAACATGATATATGTTCATATTTTCGTATTAAGATCTCATATACATTTTAATGTAATCTGGGTACAAATACCGATTTAAAATACATGAAAGAAATTCATAGACTCCACCACAAAACCTAAATCTGAATTCAAATGTCAAAGTTGTTAGCGACTTTAACAAAAAAGGGTATAAAACCATATATATTTTTGAAAGCTTATACCCTAAGCATTGTAAATATGGTAACTAGAAACAAATATACAGGGTGACCTTAACATTATACAGGTTGTAACAATTAAAATCTTAATATACAAAACGATGATATACTTTTCCACTGTCAAAATACAGGACCTATACAAAGGTAGCCATATACAATATTAATTGGTGTACAGGATGGTCAAAATATGCAGCATAAAATACAGTAATAAGTATACAAGTGATGAAATATATTGTAATTACCTTATAAAGGTGGTACATTTGATCAAGTTTGAGTGATAACATGAAGGTGAACCGTCACTGTACAATCATAAAATATTGTTTCGCACGATAATATAATATACATGGTGTTTAAACTTATCATATACATTACATACATATGTAGGTCTATGTAACCATTACATCTATCCACTCCAGTTACTGATAACATCTGGCTAATGGATGACCCACACATGAACCTCGTAGCACAGGTTCCGGCACGGTACCCTTTTATTTTCCAACGTTTAAAAAGGGTTGGTGTTTGGAAAACGTTTTCAGCAGTACTACAGTACAGGAGTTAAAAATAACAACATGATATATGTTCATATTTTCGTATTAAGATCTCATATACATTTTAATGACATCTGGGTACAAATACCGATTTAAAATACATGAAAGAAATTCATAGACTCCACCACAAAACCTGAATCTGAATTCAAATGTCAAAGTTGTTAGCGACTTTGACAAAAAAGGGTATAAAACCATATATATTTTTGAAAGCTTATACCCTAAGCATTGTAAATATGGTAACTAGAAACAAATATACAGGGTGACCTAAACATTATGCAGGTTGTAACAATTAAAATCTTATACAAAACGATGATATACTTTTCCACTGTCAAAATACAGGACCTATATAAAGGTAGCCATATACAATATTAATTGGTGTACAGGATGGTCAAAATATGCAATATAAAATACAGAAATAATTATACAAGTGATGAAATATATTGTAATTACCCTATAAAGGTGGTACATTTGATCAAGTTTGAGTGATAACATGAAGGTGAACCGTCACTGTACAATCATAAAATATTGTTTCGCACGATAATATAATATACAGGGTGTTTAAACTTATCATGTACATTACATACATATGTAGGTATATGTAACCATTACATCTATCCACTCCAGTTACTGATAACATCATCTCAACCTATGGGCATGTTACAACTATCATTGTAATTATAGGTGTTGGATATGACAATTGATTATAGATATTTACAGGGTGGTGTCAAAAAAACTTTACAAGATCCCTGATAGCACTAAATCATACATATTCTGCCAATTACCATAGTAATTACAAATCTAATTCATGTTTGCAATTACATAGGACTACTCCTTTTACATCAAACTCTTTTCCTCCAATTTTCCTTGAAGTACAACTTTGAAACCTAAACAAAAACTAATTTATGACTGTATGTACATGGTTCATCCTACTTCGTTAATCAGATTGGAAGATTAGTTGATTAGCTTAATTAATACTTCAGTAAATGATATAAAGCATGATTGCATCATTTATAACCACAATGGCATAACACAACACTCCATTTTCACCCATATATTAGGCAGTTATTTCCTCCTTCTCTTCCACTCCCTCCTCCTCCACTCCCTCAACACCCTGACTAATTATGCTTAACCGGTTGTATCAATTAAATCAAAAGTGGTGGATCATTTGCCACTTTAGATTATCAAAGGGACATTTTAATGTCTTAAAAGTGGTGTTGACATCTTTAAATTTGTAAAAATTTACTTCAGAATTTAGGATGAACATTAAAAATTGCCATTATTGTTGTTTCTACTAACAAAAACACAGCAAAACCTGATTAAAACAATACCATCGCTATTCATTTGTAAAACGCCCTCTATGCAAATATGGTTCGCGTTATTTATCACGCGTACTGCAGGGGGATACTGTCTGACGTAAAATGCTGATCGGGCCCGATCAGCATTTTTCGAATCGACGTTTTGTTGTATACAAAGAGGGCTGATTTTTCTTAATCCTTATAGGTGTAAGTTCATACATGTAATACAATAGTATAAATATACTAATCCCAGTTTTTATCATAATTGACGGCGCAGCCTCCAACACATCTCTTATTGCCCCTTTAAAGGGTATTGAATTACCTTTAAAATAAAACCAAACACAAGTTAATCTGATAGATTGTTACACAGATACAATAGCCTAAAGACAAACTATAACTACTCCATAACATCTTCCATTTTCAAAAATAGGATATTTCGATATCCTACGCGTTTAGGGGGTCAAAATAGGGAGAAAAGTACGCGAAATACTAATTTTATTGTCAATATTGGCTTCATTTTGGCTACTAATTAAAGCTCCATAGGGAACCCATACAACATTACAATGGCGGAACAAGATTGGCCCAATATTAATGTTTCATTGTTTTCATGTTTTATATTACAAATATCATTATTCTTATAAATTGTTACAAAGGAATTCAAACCATTTATCATTTTATATACATATTTATATAATATGATACAATAACGTAAATCCAGAACATTTGGAACAGAGTGCTCAATACTAAATAAGTAGAGCAATATATATTATATAAAATCAACTTGGTTAAAATTCCATGATTATACTACAGCACTGTTTCATACAGCCAGCATTGGCAGCACTCATCAGGTATAATGAATTCATGTACTAAGAACACTAGCATATAGTCCAACATAAAGGGTTCAACAAAAGAAAGTATACCACTTTGCTTATGTCATTTTGAGTAATTTTTAATTTGTTGTTGACCAAACAGGCTAGATAGGCATTTAGATGAATCTTTTAGGCATAATTTGATACCAAATTTGCCCCTTAACAACAAAGATAAATCATGATTAGCACCATTTAAAGGAAAATATCCCATTTTCAAAAGTCGCATTTCCAATACACAGCACGAGAAGATTTGGTCAATCTGTCCATGTTCTACCCATCCATAACATTCCTTTACATTCAAATCCTTCACCCATGCATCAGTTTACATTTGAATTAGCCCGCGCATTGAGGGATATGCGCGGTGATCAGTACGGATAAATTCGGCATATGTGTGTGTTAAAGGAGGTGTCCCGCAAGCATAAAAGTGTGCATTATATGTTAGAAATATAACTATCGAGCCCAACTTTTGTAATGATATAGAAGAAAACACCACACTTATGACAAAAACAAATAAAAACCGCAATCTCTCAACATGCCCTTTTTAAAATTCGCGGCGATCAAAAGTCCCAGTGTCGATGATGTCATAGTTGTACAATACACATGCCCAAATTTGAGCACCGATACCCATGACGTCATCGACACCGGGACTTTCAATCGCCGCGAATTTTAAAAAGTGCATGTTGAGTGATGGCAGTTTTTATTCATTTTTGTGACTAGTACGGTGTTTTGTTCTATATAATTACGTAACTTCGGCTCGATAATTATGTTTCTAACAAATAATGCTCAATGTTGTGCTTGCGGGACCATTCCTTTAACAATTGGCCCTTTCTTCTCGTGCTGTGTATTGGAAATGCGACTTTTGAAAATGGGATATTTTCCTTTAAATGGTGCTTATCATGGTTTATCTTTGTTGTTAGGGGCAAATGTGGTATCAAATTATGCCTAAAAGATTCATCTAAATGCCTATCTAGCCTGTTTGGACAAAAACAAATTGAAAGTTACTCAAAATGACATAAACAAAGTGGTATACTTCTTTTGTTGAACCCTTTAGAATGACTCAAGTATGGTCACAGACAATAGAAAGTATAGTAAAAACGTATGAGGTGTGAAGAGCAATCAATAATCAATAATCAATAAACTATCCACTTAGAACATGTCACTGTAGTAAATGGCTGCTAGCCAACAATAATAATAATAAATAACAGAGTTAGGTTGAGTTGCACAATAAAAATTTCTTTCTATGCCTGCATGTGGTGATTAGCTCATTCCTTTTGTTTAATGAGCTCAAGTCCGGTCTGAAGATAATTAAAAATGTCTCATGAAGGCATAGATTGCATCGTTGTCTGGCATTAGAGTACGGTTTGCGTTTGGCCAAAATCTTCCAAGCTATAGAGTGTGGTATGTTAGAGTCCTTGAGCTTCCATATGTGTTGACTGAGGGTTGTGCTGTGCTTGTGTTGTTCATTTCTGAAGGAACTATAGTCGATTCGCAGACATTGGCCGATGTTAGCGATTTACCATTTCAGTAAAGAGGTAACAGAAGAAAAGAGGGGAGGCACTCGAATTTAAACGTAATA
>CM069446.1:2192190-2326836 GCA_035610835.1 Ophiura sarsii | reverse complement strand
AGCGTTACGTAAGGCAATAGCCGGATTAAAGATTCCGCGTAGTCTGAAACCTAAGCAGTGTAGTCCCAAGGTATAATTATTAATTAGGCCTATTATATTTCGTGTCCTGGTAACTTAATGGTTTCTTTTGGACTTGCAGCTTTTATTCTATGATCACCTCACAACTTGTATAATGCCTATTTCGATTGGAGTGGGTTAATGATGTCACGGCGCCCGGTGGTGACCATGGTGATCTCTCAATGTGTATAATGCATCTTTAATAACATTACTCTGTATAATAATAAACTATATATAGAAATATATATTAAAGGCATATTATGTGATCTTTTCCAGAGAGCCCCTCTATACATGATTTTTTTTAGAAAGGAGATTTTCCTGCAGATTTACATTTCTGATCATAAATCGTACATACATTCCAAGTTACAGAGCGATACGATTCCTAATTACCTCAAAATCATGGTTTTAGAGTGAATTTAGAGTGAAAATATAAACTGTCGGGATAAACCATGATTTTGAAGTAATTAAGAATGGTATCGCTTGTAACTGGGAATGTATGTACGATTGTAAATCTGCAAGAAATCTGCTTTCAATTTTTTTTCGATGTTGAGGGCGTTCCCTGGAAAGATCACATAATATACCTTTAACTGAATTAATAGTGAAGTGTTGGAACTTGTACAAGCAGAAGCTTAACCAGACTCAGAGATGGATGGGAGCATTTGCCAGAAGGCTAAACATGCTTGCAATTGAGTCATTTTATCATGTTTATAAAAGTGAAACTAAAGGTCCATCAATATTGTTTGGGCTGATGGAGAGTCAGGCTGCACAGCAGCACCCTCATTTTGCGTCATCGGTTGAACTGGTTTTGATTATTATTTCACAAATGGAGAGACTTAATGATTTGCAGGATTAGACCAGGGTTTAAAAAAATAATTTAAAATGTAAGTTTTTTCGGGACACCCTGTATATTGATAGTAGAACAGCGTAATTGAATTGTATTTAATTAATTGTTTCTGGTGCCCGTATTAACATTGATGCTAATGAATAAATCTATAAGAATTTCACATGGAATAATGCGCAGAATATGAATAATACCGCAGAAGTTCAAGAATATTAGAGTTTAATCTTATAATTACGATGATAACAACCGTGATTATCCATGCATCAATTTCGTCAGCTCTATGGAAGTTGCATTACTACATAATGGAAATGTGGAAGAGTGTATGAAAATCGACAATTGCGACGATGACGATGGATGATGATAACGACGACATTCAGTGGCGTAGCTAGGTGTTTTTTCAGGGGGGGCAAGATTTCTAAAATTTTCGTAAAAGGTTGCCCCCAAAATTTTCCAAGTCGGTCAACTCGTGAATTTCACGTAAGTGGGGGGAGGGGGGGGGGGGGGGGGGGGGGGGGGGGGGGGGGGGGGGGGTGAAGTCAAAAAATTTCGCAGGGTTATAAGCAGTTTTTCCACAAAAATGTTCATTTGTTTTAAAAAAACCACACCACACAAAATGGTCATTTTTAAATGGTTACCCCACATATAAGCACTATATCAAAAGAGAGGGGCGGGGGCACAAAGGGGGGCGGGGGCACACATTTTTTTTTCAGGGGGGGGGGGGGGCATCTGCCCCACCTGCCCCCCCCCCTGAGCTACGCCACTGACGACATTTACGACGCGACGCTGATGACGCCGACCGGGACGCCGACAACCATTTGGTTTAGTCGTTATAAATGTCGACGACACAAAATTTGGTACAGCATAATCATACATTATGAGACCAACGTATATAGCAAAACAGCTACGAACTATATTTTATTCTCATTCCTATGTAGTTCATAGTTTATTTTTATTTTTTATCATAAATAACGCTTTTTGTTTATTTATTTAAACAAATACAACACATTTCCCCCTTTATAAAAACGGCAAATCCAGCATGTTGTTTACCAACGTCCTGTTTCGAGAAATCGTGTTCTTTAAGCACACGCACACACCCCAGCGCTGCGTTATACGCACAGCGGTACGCCGGCAACTTTGTGTAGGGCACGCTTGTATAACGCGATGATCATACGCGTACGCACTGAATGCCAGCCAGCAGGGAGGTCACGCTGCGTGTCAGATTTTGTTATACACAAGAAAACAATGGAGTATCAGTGACTGCAATATTTGCTAGAAATAGCTTCGGAAAATGGTCTATTTGGGCATCTCAAAAACTGACAAACGTGTTAAAAATCATGTAGAATTTTAGAGGAGGGTCATTAACATCTGCAGAACGGTAAAATGTATAGTATTAAACATGTTTTGTGACCACATTTATGTCGTAAAATGTTGGAAAATTCACGTTTTGAAAATCTGTGGTCTTCGAAATTACAGGAATCCTAACTCATTCTAAACCTCACCAAATCATGAAATGAACCCTCGTCTACAAAAAAGTCCATGTACGTATTGCTCTATCTGCTTGGAGATAGCGAAGACCACGCAAACATCATAGCTTCATACAACGGAATGAAATCCGCCATAGAGATTACATAGCGAAGATCGTAGAGATTTGCACTGCAGTCCTCTGTGTAGGGAGTGTTGACAAAAGCAAGGTCCTTTGGCTATTGTGTTTGTGCATGTTTGTGACGACTGACCCCGTTTAACAATCTTCATAGCTTTCATATAGGGCTTAGGTGACCTAACTATTGACTGATGCTGAACGTAAATATTAAAATAAATTAAGCCCCGCCCAAAACTATATTATCATTTAAAAGCCCCGCCATAAACTATATGCGGTCTCATATAGTGCGTATCGGCTGTAAATCAGCCAAAAATCAATCAAATTGCCTGTTGACATCCATAACCACACCCACTATTTTAAGAATATTTTTAGAATTCAGTCATACTTGAGTAATTGATGGATTCGTTTTACCTTTGCGAATTGTAAAGAAGTTGAGCGACTCTGACTGGCCTCGAAATTCGTCTTATTGGATATGATAAGTAACATTTGTACGCTGTGATCGAGAAATAATACATTCAGTTAAAACATCGATAAACACCCATGTTTTAATGATTTTCGGATACGGGTCAGGTAATGGTCGGTCGGTCGTTGGGTTTTTCTCTTCAAAATGTTCGTGAATATTTTGGTGATCAACTAGGGGGGGGGGTGGGGTACCGCGCCATTTTGTCCCAAAGCAATGGTTATGACGTCATATTTTTGTCGATTTTCAGAACTCTTGTATTGGATTTACGTGCAAAAAATATGCCCTTGGCATCATACTTTCCCGGGTGTGCAGTTCATTTTAAATTTCAGATGTTCTAAAATGGATGGTTTTCTAAACAATTCGAGAAAGAAAATCGAACTGCACACCTCAGGATTGCAAAAAAAGCATAAAACAAGTCAACTTTTTTGTGCCTTTGAACAGAGTGGCGGTCGGGATTGTAGAATTTAACACAGTGCATTAACCCATGCACGGTTAGTCTAGTGGAAAGATAGTCGCTTGAGAAGCGAGAGGTTGTGGGTTCGAGTCCCATCAGGAGCACTTTTTGTTTTATATGCTGGATTTGCTTAGCATCATCTGTATACTTGCCCACGCGGACACCACACTGCTGGCGTTTACCGTATCAGGGTTACGCCATTTTTTTCTCGAAAATGTCAAAAAAAATTACCGTTCTTTCAAAAATAAGAATTATAATCAAATTACAAACACATTTTGTGCGAGAGCAACACACACATTTGGCAAAAATGGCACAATAAAAATCCGTTCGTTATAAATAAATGGACATAGTTAAATAATAAAACTATCACAATTACAGTCGTAAATCTCTGTGGCGTGCGTAGGTTGGCCATGTCGTAGCAATCGGAAATCACGGGTTCGAATTTTCCCATTATTTTTCTATTTTTTAAACTTGATGGTATATCAATGTAACATCATTGTTATGTCAATTTTTATCAATTATAAATGCCGCCCATGCGTTTATAGTTTTCTTTTTATTTATTTATCTATCATAAATGTATCCTTGATTTATTTAACTTTCTCTAAACAATTAAAATGCGTAAACAATTATATTATTGCTCGATTGATTTAACTTGAGTTCAGTTTGATAATATGATAGCAAAACTTGTTGTAAAACCATTTTACCAGTGTGTCCAACAATTTCACACTTTGGTAATACATTTAGAGATGTCACTTTTAGCTTGTTATAGCTAGGCTCAATATAAGCAAGTTTGCGACCTCTATAATTTTAGGCTGGTAACACAATCCCACAGTGCATTTCGTTAAAACAGTGTACATTATTTTTCCACGATACGTATCACGTGATAACCACGATCGATTTCGCAAAATATTGCAAAATGGCGCGGTACCCCAGCCCCCCCTAGTGATCAACCATTTTAGATTTATTTTATTTTAAAAATCCAAATTTGTCAAAATAAATTCATTTTTTAACAACGTTGTTTAAAAAATTGGTTAATTCCCCCACCTAAAAAATCTGGACTCCCACCTGGAGTATTTTTGACGTCATCCAACGAAGCCTGCTCTTTAAATGATTGTGAAAGTTAATTTTCACTCTCATAGCTGAGTGGAACATTTTCATATAAAATCCCCTTTCACTCCTTTTAGAGTGTTTTTCCACTCAAAAACGTGTTGTCCTGCGTTTAACTCCTTGAAAGAGTGGAAAACCACTCTTTTACATTTAGAGAGTGTACAAGTGTGTACTATAGATTCTCTCATATCTTACAATTTGTTTAAGTAATATGTAAAATGCTCAAGCTGTTGAGATATTATTACAATATTAATAGCTATTGATTATGGACGAATTTGTATGTATATTTAAATGTAATTCAATCGCTACAATGCACCCGATAAACTTGCGAACGAGTATTAAACGTGTGTGCATAATGCATGATTATATAACAGGTCATCAATACACTCGACTCTAAACATGTTATACTTCCAACTCAAAAAAATGTTAAATCACAAAATTATGGAATCATATCTCTTCTTCAATTTGAGAAAGTGTTCACTAGATGAATGCTACACCGAATGAGACAAAGTGTAACTTTCACTTTCACACTTGGATTTTGAACAGTGTGACGGCGTAGCGTCATAGGGGCACGCGTGCCCCCCCCCCCCCCGCAATGATTTTCGGAGAGAAAAAAAAGGAAGGGAAGGGGAAAGAAAGGGAAAAGGAAAGGGGAAAAGAAAGGGAAGGAAGAAAAGAGAGAGGAAGAGGAGGGTAGAAAATAAAAAGGAAGGGGAAAGAAAGGAAGCAAGTTAAACGAAAGAATCGTTTATCGTCAGGACGGTGTTTAATTCTATCGGGAATCATTAAGGGGTACTCAAGGCTGCATCCAGACGATGGCACGGCGCGCGAAATCACTTTGCAAGACCGTGCCCTGGTATCTTTCGAACACATCGGCAACACGAAAATCCCGGGATCCGCCGCGGTGTTTCTTAAAAAATATGTATTATTTGCAATTATGCCTATATTTCAGTGCCATATTTCAAAGAAAAATCATTTTGAGAAGTATAAATTAAATTATAATGTTTAATTGAACAACGTAATTAATGTGACAAAAAAGTGAAAGGGAGAAAGAGAAAAAGGAGAGGGGGAGAGAGCCAGTGGCATATCCAGGGGATGGCCCAGCAGGCCATGCCCACCCCTTCCCCCACCCCCATTGACGAAAGAGTAAACAAGGAGGAAGAGGAGAAGAAGAAGGAAGAGAAGGAGGTAGGGAAGGAGTAGGAAGAGTAGGGGCATAGTGCGGTGCAAAGGGGGGGGGGGGGGGGGGGGTACGGGTTCACGTTCCCCTAATTTTAATGTGGGGGTCGTTAAAGCATTATACTGGACCTATTTAGTGTTAAAAATGCCAATTTTTGCGTGCTTCGCGCGTATATGAGTTTCAATGTTTCATTTAATATTCAAGGTGGCTTCCGGAACGTTTTTTTCTGGACCATTTTAGTTCAAAACTGATTTTCTTTTTTTGCTCGCCTCGCGCACACTTTTTCAAATGGTTTCAACATTATCATAATGGGTCTGGAATCATCGTAAATATTCTAAATATTACTGGACATTTTTAGTTTTAAAAATGCCAGGTTTCAAGTATTAAAATGGGTCTCGAACCACAATATTCTAAATATTATGTGGAGGGCGTTATAAAAACGTCTTGCTGAACCTTTTTAGTGTTCAAAATGCATTTTTTTTGCGCGCTTCGCGCGTATTAGTTTCAATGTTACAATATATAAGCTTAAAAAGGTGGCTTCAGGCAAGTTTTCTAGACATTTTAGTTTAGAAACTGAAAATTGTTGCGTTTTTCTACACTTGGGTTTCAACAATATATTGGGTCTCGAAGTGGTGGTTTTTTAATAAAATAATGATCAAAAGTATGTACCAGATCGCACCAAATGAGTTCGAAAATTGATTTTTTTTCTTCTTTCTATTTCTGAGGGGGCACATCCCCCCTCAAACACCCCCTGTTCGAGCTTTTAAACCATCTATACTTAAATCAAAAATATATCCGTGATAATATGCTCAAATCGTTCGTGCGTTGATAAAAATACAAAATATTTATTGGAAATGAAGAGGTGGCTTTTCGATAACATTTTGGTAAAAAGTATACACCAGATCGCACCAAATGAGTTCGAAAATTGATTTTTTTTTCTTCTTCTACTTCTGAGGGGGGCACACCCCCCTGTCCGAGCATAGCTCGGAGGGCGGTGCTGCGCACCGCGTGGACGGTACCAGCAAAATTATATTTTTTGGACATCAAAAATGTTCATGTTGGTGCCCCCCCCCCCACAAGTGGTAGACTATGGACATGAAATACAGCGCCTCCAAGTGACAGCTTTCTAATCATCCATGACTGAATTTTCCAACCAGCAGTTAGGCCAATAATAAAATATTGATTGGTTGTCCTCGACATTCCTATCTTATTTTCCGTCAGTTCTAAAACCTCGTATACCTTATTCATAGTCAAATTACCCGCTCATGCTTAACCGATGAACATACCCTGAGACGATATACCTGTATTGTGCAGGGCGCCGGATTGGACATACCGATTGAGCAGTGTACAATGAAAGCATTCATGTGTAGTGTGTGATTATGCTAAGTTGACGTGAGTTCAAACGCCAATTATTAGCCGTTGATAAAGCAGAGTGTCGATTGGGAAATGTGTTGAAATTCATTGTTGTTGTATTAGTGTGTTTCGTTATTGACATCATTGTTCACCGGCCTATGGTGAGCGTGTGAACTCACTAAAACTGTTTTAGATATGACCAAATATAAGGACTGACCGTGGACAACTAAATTATTTATATTTTGGGACTTACGGGAGCATTGATATTAGACGATTTATAGAATCAATTTCAATAAGTAAGCTATCAAAATATTCCTTGATATATAAATCATTATTATGAACGGAAATCATTCTCTGTAATGCACAAATTACAGAGAAATCTTGAAATGAAAGTTGCAAACATTTTTTATTTTTGTTGAATTTTTTAAATTTTTTGCGACACATTAATTTTCACTCATCTGTATCGATCTGTTATGTTGCAGGGGAATGGCATTTGGCTCTCATCTCATCCATAATAGGAGTTTGACTAATATTCATTACATCCATACCATTAAACACCAACTTTGATATGTCAATTTTCTAATATATTGACTCCCAATAGTTAGCTTTAAACAATTGACATCAGAGCAAGCGACCATTGATGTTTAGCTGTGGTTCGATTCCTATTGTTCAGCTGGTCGCTAGTGGGCGCTGCATTTGATGTCCGTTATATGCTTGCGGTAGCACTTGTGCCCCCATTCAAAACTACCACGCTACGCATGGGCCGATCAATCTAAGCATCCCCAAATCACATCGACCACTAAATGTCATTAAATGATCACTATATGTCGTTAAATGATCACTAAATGTCATCAAAAGATCACTATATGTCGTTAAATGATCACTAAATGTCATTAAATGATCACTACATGTCGTTAAATGATCACTAAATGTCATCAAAAGATCACTATATGTCGTTAAATGATCACTAAATGTCATCAAAAGATCACTATATGTCGTTAAATGATCACTAAATGTCATCAAAAGATCACTATATGTCGTTAAATGATCACTAAATGTCATCAAAAGATCACTATATGTCGTTAAATGATCACGAAATGTCATCAAAAGATCACTATATGTCGTTAAATGATCACTAAATGTCATCAAAAGATCGCTATACTGTATGTCGTTAAACATGTTAAATGATCACTAAATGTCACTATATGTCATTAAATGATCACTAAATGACCATTAAATGATCACTAAATGAGCATTAAATGATCACTAAAAATGAGCATTAAATGATCTCTAAATGAGCATTAAATGATCACTAAATGTCATTAAATGATCACTAAATGTACCAATTGATCCATATCTGTCTATTGCCACCGAGGCTGAGTGTATAGAAGAAGCTAATGCTATAACAACATGAAAAACAGACTTGGTTTTGGTTTTGGACCCATAGCTAGCTATATAACGTGCATGTAATATCTCAAATAAAAGAGAAAAATGTCTTACAAATTTATAATTTAATAGGAGCTTTTGGAGTTCAACATTTCACCTGGAAAATTACTTTTATTGAGGACTGTATAACTTTGTATGATGTATATATAGTAAGATTATTCAGAATAAAACATTATCGAAATTAGTTATTGCCCTTAACACTTTCCACGCGGCTATTAGTTTTACCATATACAAAACAGATTTTTCAGAAACCTTTCCCAACTTTCAAGGTCTACCTCAACGATAACTGAACCAATACTATGCATGTTTGTACTTATTTCAATGCATTTCTCATGGTGATTCCAAATATGGTAATGAAATTAAATAATTTTGATATTTTTGAAACATTTTGTCAAAATTTGATATGTCGTCTGCAGCCGCCTGCCGCATGAAAAGCGTTGATTAATATCGCCTCGATTTAAATAAGGCCAAACCAATTGGGTGTGTTGCCCTCACCCGGCCCCCATTTCTATTTATTTTGTTTTCTTTTAAAGATTTTTTATATTTCTACACTATTTTTACCTATCTTCCGGCCAAACTAACATGGTTTATAAATGTTAAGTATTAAAAGTCTTCACAAGAAATAAAATACAACTAGTATATTGTTTTTATTTAATCTCATTCTCTCCATCGTTGTCTTTAATTCAGTATACAATATAATATGTGGATATTCCATACTTTAGAGCAGTTTTTGTTATAGAATCAAGGGTGAATATTTGTTCATGTATGTGTAACTTCAAGAAAATATTCACCATATGGTAGAAAATACAGCCAGTATGCGTTTTCCTATCGTCACACATGTCGACTGAAATAATAGGTATAAAATGGATAATTTGGTATAATAAGAATTTTAAAAATCCGACCGACCGACCTTCCCGATTTTAGGCTTGTGAGGGCAAACAAACCTTTTATTTTGCCTAATTATACCACGTTTGATATAAATATATATAACAAATATATATAAAGATACAGTATAAATTTATTGATGAAGATACTATAAAAATAATCAGCTCTCAATGTGTGGCTATCATGAGTGGTCATTTAACATGTTCACAACTACCAAGAAACAAATCGTGAGTAGCTGAGATTTACAAGGTTCTAACTGACCATTTGGAGATATCGAGGGCTCTGAAACACAAGGCCTCATCTCCATTTTTTCAAAAATGAGATTTTGGTATCAAAATGTTCAAAAAGAAATTCTCTTTCCAGTAACACACAGCCTTATCTCCATATCACAACCCCTTTCAAAGTTATAGCCAGTATCACAAGGCCTCATCTCCATCTCCCCAATGTGTTTTAAAATCTTCAATAGTCTTTTTCTCAAAATGGTCAAGATGGAGATAAGGCCTTGTGGTTCTGACCCTCGATATGACCCTTCAGTTTAAGTTCACAGAACAAGATAAAACACAAGAATTTAACCAAAGTTGCGTCTATAAACACATCTATCTTATAAACATACCTCGCCAAGTTGTACAACATTTTAAAGCTTACATAATGAAGATTTTAGTTATCAGAACCTTGTAATTCTTAGCTCACGAAATGTCTAAACCTGAAGCGAAAGCGAAAGTCAACAAAAGGATGACTGTTTTTGTTCAGATGTAGCATGAACTGCAAATCAATGGAAACCGGTTCAATTTAAGCGTAGGCCTAGTTGAAATAAATGAACCACTGGCACAGGGTTGCACAAAGTGCGGGAGCAGAGAGCACCGCTCCCGGGAAATAATGAGCAGAATTGGGGAAATAATGCCAAGTGGAAAAATAAAAAGTATTGGGGAAAAGGGTGAAAAAAGATGAAGAGAAAAAATGCAACTTTGGGTTATGAGCTGTGGTTGCACAGGTATATCAGTGGCGGATACAGGGGGGGGGGCGGAGGGGGCGGGCGCCCCCCGTAAAATTTTTCAATATACCTTTAACGTGTACGCGCCCCCCCCCCCGTAAAATTTGATAATATACCTTTTTTGCGTACCACTTTACCTTTTACAGAGACATAGGTAGGTTCCGTTGGTACATTTGCCACTTGTACCCTGCGATTTTTTTGCCGGTTTTGGGACAACCACATCGCTACCCCCCCCCCCCCCCCCCCCCCCACTTAGCAGAATTTCACGAGCTGACGGCAAAAAAATTGGGGACCTTTTACGATTTTTTGGGTTTCAGCCCCCCGTAAATTTTAATCCTGGATCCGCCACTGTATATACATGTTCTAACGTGTTTATTGTTTTATTGCTTTTCCCCAGTGGCGGAGCTACATGGGGGCAAGGGGGGCATTTCCCCAAAAAATATTTTGTGCCCCACCAATCAATTTACACAATGTAGTTAAAATTAAGAAAACAATCAACAATTTTAGCATAAAAAGGCTTTTTTTTCGCGCTTCGCGCACATTTTCGTACTAAGTTAGGTTCAATTAGACCAAAATTTGACAATATTAGCGTAAAATGCCACACAAAAATTTTAAATTATTACTATGGAACTGGTACATCGAAAGAACACTATAGCTAAACATATTGTAATCTGTATTCAAAGCTATAAATAGCTATTACATGCACCTTTCACGATCCCGGTAGAAATAATTCTGAGACATCCTGTATGTAAATTGTGACGAAAGAAAGTATCTGGTATTTAAGAATGCTGTCAAAAGATGGACAATTCTAAAAAAAAACTAAACTTTTCATTCATGTCATTTCCATTTTTGTATTAGGTATACCGTATTTTATTATGTGTGACCAGTCACGTCAATCTGTTGTTGGCAAATACAGTTTTGAGATAGAGCCAAATATATTTGGTGAAATGTAAAGAAAATATATAATAAGGAAAAAATGCTTCTTCAAATCCTACATTGTGTTACAAAGTCCAATTACTTACAACATGGTATTATTTCAAAGCTTAACATATTTTCTTTCAAGTTTTACCAATAGCTCAGATTTGACTCGGCCCTACTAAAATGTCTATTTTGATGTGACGGGTCACATATTAGGCCTATGCAAGATTTCCCAAAAGGTTTTGATCCTTTTTGAAAACTTCATATATCCGGTAAAATACTTCGCATTGTTAAAAAAACAACTATATCTGGCCTGGATAGACGAAACTTGGAGAAAAAAACCAATCGTTTTTGTATCCAATCGTATAGTATAATTTTAATACTCCAAAAAAACAACCAATCGTTTTTGTATCCAATCGTATAGCATATTTTTAATACTCCAAACTTTAAAGTTGACTAGTTGGTAGGAGTGACTGTTGGGTAGTAAAACTTTCTAAAAATCAATGCCATCATCATCATTCACACGCGACGAACTACACAAAATATAAAATGATTTATCTTCCAACGACACTACCATGACAACTTTGTTTGTGTTTATTATTTGTATTAATCTTGTTTGTTGTAAAAGGTGTAATTGTTATTAATTGCAGGTCGAGTCGGTCAACTATGCCATTCATTGCTAGGTAGTGCTTTCCAATAGGAACGCACCATTTGATTTTCAGGGGGGGGGGGGGGGGGGGGGCATGGAAGTTGGGGTTGGGAGGATTTTTTTTCCGCCACCAAAGTCGGCGACATTTTTTTGTTCTGCCTCCTTTGGCGGCAAGTTTTTTTTTTATTGGGCAAAGGCGGCAAAGTTTTTTCTATCTTCTAGGTTTTAATGTTTTTCTTTACATTGAGTTGGGTGAGTCAGATCTTTTTGTTTACTCAGCAGTGGGTCAATTTTTTCTTCTTCCTAGTTGGTTTTTTTCCTGAGTAACTTATGATGCGTTCCTAAAGGTCCTATACCTGTTCTCCAAAAATATTGTAAAAATCTACATTTTAGTTTTCATTATGACCCTTCCACTATATGATGGGAATGAACGGGTCACTGACTCATTATGTCTGTAAAATCTTAGGGGCCATCCACTTAAAAATTATAGGCTAAAATGTGGTGAATTACTGCCAAAGTTGGTTAACCACCCGCCAGTTTGTGTACTACTCAATGAGCAAATTTATTGTGACCGTGTGCTTCTAAAATAAGAACCATTGGAGTTATAAAATTTGGAAAAATTTGGAATACGACAATTTTAAAGATGACCTTTCATGTAAAATAGAAATCATCAAATTGAAAATCGGGCCAGCAATCACTCATCAGAACATCTAACAAAACTAAACCTAGAATACCAACCAAAAAGCCAACACATTAAAATATGGGTTCCCAGTGTTTTCCCTCAATTTGTAGCATACAACAATTCTAGCTTACTGCACTAATTCATCAGTGGTTGCGAACTACAGGTAGGGATAACTTGTGGTGTGGCACGGGTGAGGGGGCTATGATTCGCCCTTAAAGTAACCCAATACAGCGCATTGATATTCGACGGTGTTGATTGCTGGGTGCGTGCGCTTACAGCTGAGTGAAGGTCGAGGCTATTCAAGTCTTACTCCTGGATTACTCTTTGGCTGAAAATGTTCTTGCGTCAACCCTCATATAGTGTTGTTGGAGCTTGTATGAATGAGTAGAAATGGAGTAACCACTAAAATCCCCTAATTTAACCTAATGGGTGTAATTTAACCTTTCAACCGAATGATAGCACCCCTTCCCACTCCGCGCCGCCCTCTTGGACACGCCCCCCGCCACGAAATATTGACATAACACAAATAATTTTTATATCATACACCTACATTATTTATCATAACATTTAGTCAAACGCCGTCACTCGGCCTGTATTAAAGGGTCACAGGCTCAAGCTGGCATTAAAAATAATGTCAATACACTAATAAATATTTTCTGCATGATAAGACACGAACTGAACTTTACGCAGCTCTTTGTTTTATTCAACTGCATGCTGGAAGAGTACATGTCCATGTCCATGTATATTAATATCTACATACACAGCCAGGAAACCTTTTACACACACAATCCGGGCACACAACACATAGTCAGAGGAGCGCGGACTATACATGTACATATTGTTTAAATTGGAAATAAAGCCAGGAGGAAGTAAGTAAAGTGTTAAGTTTATCTCTGTTTTTATTCTGACTTCAGAACTAATACTATTACACGTACACGTACTTGGGCTGCCAGTGGCGTAGCTAAGATTTTCATATTGGAGGGGCGAGGATTAAAAGTGAACCGACAAGAATGTACCGACTACAACTGCGCGAGTAGCGCCGGAAAATTTGCAATTTTACACTTAATTCAGTTACCCCTGATGACGACTGATAAACTACCTGGGTAACCCCTGATGACCGCATTGATAAACTACTGAGTTACCCTTGATGACCGCATTGATAAACTACCTGAGTTATCCTTGATGATGACATTGATAAACTACCTGAGTTACCCCTGATGACCGCATTGATACACTATCTGAGTTACCCCTGATGATGACATTGATAAACTACCTGAGTTACCCCTGATGACCGCATTGATAAACTACCTGAGTTACCCATGATGATGACATTGATAAATTACCTGAGTTACCCCTGATGACCGCATTGATAAACTATCTGAGTTACCCTTGATGATGACATTGATAAACTACCTGAGTTACCCCTGATGACTACATTGATAAACTACCCGAGTTACCCTTGATGACCGCATTGATAAACTACCTGAGTTACCCCTGATGACCGCATTGATAAACTTCCTGCGTTACCCCTGATGACCGCATTGATAAACTACTGAGTTACCCCTGATGATGACATTGATAAATTACCTGAGTAACCCCTGATGACCGCATTGATAAACTACCTGAGTTACCCTTGATGATAACATTGATAAACTACCTGAGTTACCCCTGATGACCGCATTGATAATCTACCTGAGTTACCCTTGATGATGACATTGATAAACTACCTGAGTTACCCCTGATGACCGCATTGATAAACTACCTGTGTTACCCTTAATTATGACATTGATAATCTACCTGAGTTACCCCTGATGATGACATTGTTAAACTACCTGAGTTACCGCTGATTTCCGCATTGATAATCTACCTGTGTTACCCTTAATTATGACATTGATAATCTACCTGAGTTACCCCTGATGATGACATTGTTAAACTACCTGAGTTACCCCTGATGACCGCATTGATAAACTACCTGAGTTACCCCTGATGACCGCATTGATAAACTACCTGAGTTACCCTTGATGATGACATTGATAAACTACCTGAGTTACCCTGATGACGACATTGATAAACTACCTGAGTTATCCCTGATGATAACATTGATAAACAACCCGAGTTACCCCTGATGACCGTATTGATAAACTACATGAGTTACCCCTGATGACCGCATTGATACACTATCTGAGTTACCCTTGATGACGACATTGATAAACTACCTGAGTTACCCCTGATGACGACATTGATAAACTACCTGAGTTACCCCTGATGACGACATTGATAAACTACCTGTGTTACCCCTGATGACGACATTGATAAACTACCTGAGTTACCCCTAATGACCGCATTGATAATAAACTACATGAGTTACCCCTGATGACCGCATTGATACTCTATCTGAGTTACCCCTGATGACCGCATTGATAAACTACCTGAGTTACCCTTGATGATGACATTGATAAACTACATGAGTTACCCCTGATGACGACATTGATAGACTACATGAGTTACCCCTGATGACGACATTGGTAAACTACATGAGTTACCCCTGATGACCGCATTGATACCCTATCTGAGTTACCCCTGATGACCGCATTGATAAACTACCTGAGTTACCCCTGATGATGACACTGATAAACTACATGAGTTACCCCTGGTGACCGCATTGATAAACTACTTGAACTACCACTGATGACGACTTTGATAAACTACGGTACCTGAGTTACCCCTGATGATGACATTGATAAATTACCAGAGTTACCGCTTATTTCCGCATTGATGAACTACCCGATTTACCCCTGATGACCGCACTGATAAACTACCTGAGTTCTACGACTGATGACCACATTGATAAACTACATGAGTTACCCCTGATGACGACATTGATAAAATACCTGAGTTACCCCTGATGACGACATTGATAAACTACCTGAGATACCCCCTGATGACCGCATTGATAAACTACATGAGTTTACTGCATGAATCTACGTTAGTTTTCCTGATATCTATTGATAAACTTTAAGTAACCCTGATGGCAGCATTGATGATATACTACTTAAAAGTAACCCCGGATGGATGATTGGATGCATTGATTTGATAAACTACTTGAATGAACTCTATGATTTAGTCAATGGATTCGATCGAGTTTACCTTTTATTATTTGATTGAATCTTTTCAGGTGAATCAAGGTGCAACCAGCAAGAAAAGAATCCACCATTGAATTCAGACAAATATACAGTACCGGTACGCTATGCTGAAACGCATTATATCTGCGTTGCTCATACTGTGTGCAACCATCCAACTCTCAACACCTTGTAGCCTTACGAAGGAATGGAGATCCAAACCCATCTCTGTGATCGCAAAAGAAGTCAAACATATAGTTTATGGCAAGTTAATAAGGCAATACGTTAGTGATGACTACACCCGTACCGTAGAATTCACCATATTCTGCGTTCTGAAAGGAGGCCCTTTCATCGATCGCTTGATAAATGTTACTGATAGCAACGATTCATGTAACTACATCTATTTAGAAGTGGATCTGGAGCAGATTCTGTTCCTGAGGGATGCTGATGACAACGGAGCGTATTCAATCCACAATCCCAATGTACAAGATGGGGCACTTGACCCTACAGAGCAGAACTTTCAATCCGTCTCAAGGTCTGGAACAGACTTGAATGTGACGATGTGTAATGATGAGATGGGGCAAGATCTACTGGTGCCTTGTTTTACTACCGATCAAGATAATGTGGCATGTGGTGCTAGCGTATTAGTCATTAACTTGGGTTGTCTGTTTATGACTTTAGGAGTGTCTGTATACAACAAATATTTGAGTGCCTGATGAGTGGATATCATAGTAAAAACTTTATATATGTCATAATGTCACATTTTGACTTTACATGAATTGAAGTAGAGAGTGATGGAACCATCTATTTTTATGTCAGTTACACCGGGCACTTATGAATAATCCAATGAAATGAAGGTCAGGTCAGGCAGGCCTATACAATAGGAGGTTTTTGTTATTTGTCGCATAAGAGGTTTTTAGCAAACTATACCGAGTTACAAAAGATACTTATCAATGGAAACCGGTTTTTCAATTTCAGCGTATAGTTTAAATAAATTAAACACTGGCAATGGTATTCAAAGCTATAAATAGCAATTCCATTCACCTTTCCGATCCAGGTAGAAATAATTCTTGGACATCCGGTATGTAAATTGTGACGAAAGTATCTGGTATTTAAGAATGCAATCAAAAGATGGGCAATTCTAAAATAAAAATTCCATTGAAATGGAATGGGGGTGATCCAAGAGAAAGAAGCATGTTTTGTAACCAAATATCTGTTTCATACCAAAATACCAGGGAAAAGTGTGTATGTATTTTCTATAATTCAAACCAAAAAAAGAATCAAAACACCGCAGTCTAAAAATAGTACAGGAAACCAATAAAGTTGATTTATGTGCATGGAGGGAGAGGGGAGGGGGTACAGTCTGAAGAACAATCTAGGTATATATGACCTTGGTCAAACAAGATAAGCTAGTCAAACAAGATAAGCTATTATGTCTCTCTGTTGGGAGTAGCACATCTTTAATCAACTAAACAAATATAGCTTTGACTCCAGCACAGACTGCGGGTACTGTTGAAATAAACTGCATAGGTACATGTAATTTACAAAGACTACAAACATGGCGACCCCCCACATATGTCTAGAAAGATCAAAATGTGTAAGTGTTTGCAATCTCATGCTATAAGGGTGGCTTCGCCCCCAAAAACCTAATTTTTGTATTAGTAGCCCTATATTATTATATGTGACCAGTCACGTCAAAAGGGATTTGTTGTTGGCAAATAGAGTTTTGAGATAGAGGCAAATATATTTGGTGAAATGTAAAGAAAATATAAATAAGGAAAAAATGCTTCTTCAAATCATATCTTGTGATTGCAAAGTCCAATTACTTTCAACATGGTATCATTTCAAAGCTTAAAATGTGCTCTTTCAATTTTTACCAATAGCTCAGATTTGACTCGGCCCTACTAAAATGTCCATTTTGATGTGACGGGTCACATATTAGGCCTATGCAAGATTTCCCAAAAGGTTTTGATCCTTTTTAAAAACTTTATATTTCCGGTAAAATACTTCGCATTGTTAAAAAACAACTATATCTGGATAGACGAAACTTGGGGAAAAAAAACCAATCGTTTTTGTATCCAATCGTATAGCATAATTTTAATACTCCAAAAAAAAGCCAATCGTTTTTGTATCAAATCGTATAGCATAATTGTATTACTCCAAACTTTAAAGTTGACTAGTTGGTAGGAGTGACTGTTGGGTAGTAAAATTTTCTAAAAATCAATGCCATCATCATCATTCACACGCGACGAACTACACAAAATATTAAATGATTTATCTTCCAACGACACTACCATGACAACTTTGTTTGTGTTTATTATTTGTATTAATCTTGTTTGTTGTAAAAGGTGTAATTGTTATTAATTGCAGGTCGAGTCGGTCAACTATGCCATTCATTGCTAGGTAGTGCTTTCCAATAGGGACGCACCATTTGATTTTCAGGGGGCATGGAAGTTGAGGGTCGTGCGGATTTTTTTTCCGCCACCGAAGTCGGCGACATTTTTTTTTATTGGGCAAAGGCGGCAAAGTTTTTTTTTTCTTCTAGGTTTTAATGTTTTTCTTTACATTGAGTTGGGTGAGTCAGATCTTTTTTTTTTACTCAGCAGTGGGTCAACCTTTTTTCTCTTGGATAGTGGGCAAAGTGTTTGTTTTTTAGAAAACTTCCATGCCCCCCTGAGTATCTAATGGTGCGTCCCTAAAGGTCCTATACTTGTTCTCCAAAAATATTTTAAATCTACATTTTTAGTCTTCATTATGACCCTACACAATGCTATAGGGTGTGAGTGAACGGGTACTGACTAGTATTAGATGTGATCAACGGACTGAGTTTTGTTTGATGAATGCATATTTTATGTTTGACAAGATTAATGGTAATACCTTTAAGGGGGGACTTAAGGAAGTTTTTGATTTGATTTTTTGAATTTTGTGAGTGCTGTAATTAATGAACTATTAATCAAATGCATATAAAAGTATACATTTTTGGAAAGGAAATGGATCAGAGAATCCAAATTTGGCGTCAATTTTGACCATAAAAGTAGATTTTTTGAGAAAATCACAAAATTCACTTTTTTGACCCAAATTCTTTTGAACAAAGCTAACAAAAATAATTTTGAGTAAACAATTTCAAAATTACTTTATAATGATGTTAAGATACTAATGAAGGGACGATTCTTTTTTTTAAAAACCTAATCTAATATTTTTGAACATTTTGACCAAAAAGTGCCAAAAAACGTGAAAAAAATGGATTTTTATTTTTTTTAACACTTTTTTGTCAAAATTTCAAAAAATATTGGATTAGGTTAAAAATAAAAAAGATCGTCCTTTCATTAGTGTCTTAACATCATCATCCAGTGATTTGGGCATTTCAAACTCAACATTATGTTTGTTAGCTTTGTTCAAAAAAATTGGGTTTTTGTAATTTTCTCAAAAAATCAACATTTTTGGTCAAAGCTGATGCCAAATTTGGATTCTCTCATCCATTTCCTTTCCAAAAAGGTATACTTTTATATACATTTGAGTCATGGTTCAATAATTACAGCACAACCAAAATTCAACAAAAAACTTCCTTAAGTCCCCCCTTAAACTGATGGCCGTGGCTTTGCGATTTCCTATGTCACCTTATCCAGTATTATAAGTAGATGTTGTTTGTTATATAGCTTTTGAAGCGCTTCAAGGCTACGAAACCACTATTCTTCATGGGATAAGGAAACATATTTGAGAGGAAATTTGACATCCGAAATGGAAATCACCCACATTTTCTATACCTTTTCATTGCACCCACCCACATGAGTGACCTGCGCCACACATGGTTCTATCCATCTTATCATAACTTATTATCAAGCTAATTTTGATTTTTAACTTAACTAAAAAGAGCAACAAATAAAATCACTGAATTAATGTAATGTTTTCCCTTAAAATAATAATGTCTCAAAAAAAGAAATGTTCCGATCACTTTTATGGGGCTATGATTTTGTTCACATCAAGATATTTTGATATCAGAAGAATCCCCATATTTTTCTCAGTATGTCTGTAAAATCTTAGGGCCCAGACATGTTCCACTTAAAAATTATGGGCTAAATGTGGTGAATTTACTGCCAAAGGTAGTTAACCACCCGCCAGTTTGTGTACTACTCAATGAGAAAATTTATTGTGACCTTGTACTTCTAAAATAAGAACCATTGGAGTTATGCAACTAAAAATTTGGAATACGACAATTTTAAGGATGACCTTTCATGTTAAATAGAAATCATCAATTTGAAAATCGGGCCAGCAATCAGAACATCTAACAAAACTTATTGAACTTTTTATATTGAACCTAGAATACCAAAATGCCAACACATTAATTCAATGGGTTCCCAGTGTTTAAATTTCCCTCAATTTGTAGCATACAACTAGAGCGGTTCTCGGGGTTTCGCGGTTCGCGGGTTTCGCGGTTATCGGGTTGCATGGTTTTTGGTTGAGCGGTTTCAGTAGACATGGTTTGTGGTTGGTACTTTAGGATCCTAGGGGAACCAGATTCGATGACTGTTAGTGTTACATTGTTAGCGATGTGTTTTTATAATAGATAGTTTGATAGTTTGTACACATGTTTACTAAAAAGATGTTTTTATTGTTGTGGTGACAAATTTAATTGGTGCAGTAGCAGGCAGCTAATATTGTTTTAGTTGAATATTATCTGTATACGGCTTCCTTTTACCCGCCCCATGAAAAGACCCAGTTTGCGCCACGAACGCGTACACACCTTACGGTCTGCGCCATAACGCGTGCGCCGGCACTTGCGTGCGCCATGTTTTGTTTTGTTTATACGCGCTCGCGTAGCAATAGCTTGTTGTCTACGTGGGGTGAAGATCCCTGTGCACAGCGATTACATGGGCAGACGGGCAGGGATCTGCACCCGAAGGCATTGGACGGACAGACAGACGGACAGACGGACAGACTCGCCACAAATAGTATTTAGATGTTGTAGTTAAAAGAGAGAGGTTATTAGTAAAAAAGGATGGCACTAGTAATCGGAGGTTTTACTCGCATAAACAGGACAAATGCAAGGTCACATGTTCTTTGTTTATATATGATTGGGTCAATCATCTTGGTTAATCCTGTGGCTGATGAATACAAATGTATAGTTTAGTAGGGTCACTGTAATATTTTTCACAGCAATTTTTAAAATAATCAATAAAACTGGTGTACAGAAATGTTACTTGATACTTGATAGTTGTAATCCTTTTACAGCTCCTACGGGGCTAAACTAGGATGTGTGCGGTGCGTTGACGTCGACAGCCATTGGTGCGCGAAAAAATAAATAATTGAAGTGGAAGGTGAAAACAAACATCACAAGACGACGAAGATAACAGGGAACTCAAGGTGCACTATATACAAGGTGTTGCCAATCTAAAGGAGTCTGGTGCCAGGTGTCGGAAGCAGTACTCTGATGACTGGTAGAGCTGCTTTCTGGAAAACTGCGACCGAGGGGGAGTTTACTGCAGTGGATGGCAATTGGTTCCAGATACGGATGGATCGTGGGAAATATGACAATCTGTAGGCTTCTGTTGATGTTGAAGGGAGTTGATATTTAAGGTCGTGATCCTTTCTTGTAAAGTGAGTGGCCGGAATAACACATGGTGGAAATGTAATGTTCACGAGTCTGTAGTGGATTTTGTAGAACATCGTGCTCTGGTGCAGTAGACGACGTGTGTGTAGTGTATCCCAACCCAGATTGGTGACAAGTGGTGTTACAGGAGTGGTGCGTCGATAGTCACGGTGGACGAATCTTGCAGCAGCCCTCTGAACTTTCTCCAGTTGGTCCACTTGGGTATTTGCTGTTGGATTCCAAGCTTCAGAGGCGTACTCTAGCCGGGGACGTACCAGAGACTCATAGGCTCTTGCTTTGACGTCTTTTGTGCACGGGCCTAGTGTTCTCCGGAGGAGACCCAGTGTGCGGTTTGCTTTCTTTGCGGTGTTTTGGCAATGGGTGTTCCAGCGGAGATCTTTGGCGATAGAGATACCCAGGTAGTCATGATGGTCTACATGGTTTAGTGGTTTGCCATGGATGGTGTATTCAAAGTGGCTGGGATTTCTTTTGCGTGAGATGCTTAGAATTGCGCACTTGTTGACGTTGAAGTCCATCAGCCAGTCTTTGGACCACTTTGCGAGTATTTGTAGATCGTCTTGAAGTACCTGGTGATCATGCGCAGAATGTATTTCTCTGTATACAATGCTATCGTCAGCAAAGAGTCTGATGTTTGATTGGATGCTGTCCTGTATGTCATTTATATACAGCAAGAATAACGCAGGACCAAGTACAGATCCTTGGGGGACTCCTGATGTCACATCTTCCCAGGATGAGTGTTGACCATTTACAGAGACTGCCTGGGTGCGGTTGTTGAGAAAGGCGTTTATCCAAGTGAGAGTTTGCCCTCGAATCCCGTAGAAGTCTAACTTGGCGGACAGGTGTGGGTGGGAAACTCTATCAAACGCCTTGCTAAAATCTAGTAGAATGACATCTGTCTGACCTCTGTGTTCTAAAGTTGTGGCCCAGTCATGTATTGATGTTAGCAGTTGGGTGACTGTTGAGAGGCGTTCTCTGAAGCCATGTTGAGAGTCCAGTAGGATTTTATGTTGGCTTAGGTGCTTGGCAACATGGCTCAGGACGATGTGTTCTTGGATTTTGCAGCAAAGGCATGTCAGGGATATTGGTCTGTAGTTGGCAGGGTCAGACTTCTCACCTTTCTTGTAGATACCAGTGACCAGGGCTTTCTTCCACTGGGAGGGAACCACACCAGAGTCGAGAGACTGTTGGAACAAGAAAGTGAGTGCAGGTGCAATTTCTTCTGCGACGATCTTCAGGAGTCGTGGTGGGATCTCGTCAGGGCCGCTAGCTTTGGAAGGATTTAGCTGTTTGAGCTGTTTAATGACGCCCTCCTGATGGATAGTAAGGTTTGGTATGTCCGGGAATGGTGAAGAGCCTTTATTGGGGATATTGCTAGCCACACAGGGGTTGAAGACTGACTTGAATTGTGTGTTCAAGGCGGTGGCTTTGTCTTTGTCATTTATACAATACTTGGACGGAGTGCGTAGTGCTGGTATGCCCAGATTACTTGTTCTCATAAGTTTCACGTAGGACCAGAATGTTTTAGGTTTGTCAGTGAGACTACACCCTATTATGTTATTGACATAATTTACGTGGGCACAACGTATGAGTTTTGCTAGACTATTCCTGAAGATACGGAAAGTTTTCCAATGAGTGGATGAGCTTAATTTTCTTGCCAGTGTGTATAGCCTGTCACGTTTTCTCATTTTTCGTTTGATTTGTGGCGTTATCCATGGCACGTGTCTTTTGCCCCCGCTCATTTTGGAAGGTATGTGTGAGTTCATAAGATCTTTCAGGAAGTCACAGATTTTTCTCCAGTTTGTATCCACACTATTGTCCTCTGGATTTGAGGATATGAACTTATGTGAAAATTCCTTGGTAAGTTTTTGGAGTTTTTCTGGGTCAGCTTTTTTGAAGTTTGGAACTTTTCTCCGTGGTTTAGATTGTATTTTTGGTTTCATGTTGATGTTGAATAAGACAATGTTGTGGTCTGAGATACCGGGAAGTGACTCTATGTTATCGATTACCTGAGGACACGTTGTTGTAATGAGGTCCAGGACACTATTTGATACAGGTCTTGTAATTTTTGTGACGAGTTGTGACAGTGAGTTTCCCAGAAGAAAGTTAAGGAATTTGGAATGGGCGGGTGCAGTTTTGGTATTTGTGGTGGACCATGATGCCCAATCTATATCAGGGAAGTTGAAGTCGCCGCCTATTATGATATTTGGATATGATTTCCGCTTACCTATAAGTTTGGTTAGTGATATGGATAGTTGGTCAACGGCAGCATTTTTGTTTGCTTGCGTTTGTGGGCCATAAAAACTAGCAATATATAGGGGTTTGGTACCTGCAAATCGTATGTTGGCCCAAATAATCTCACAGTCTGAGTCAAATTGAGGAGAACTGTCAGATATAAGAATATCTCTGGTGGCAAGAAAGACACCTCCCCCGTATATGTTCCTGTCTCTACGATAGACTGTATAGTTGTCGGGGAACAGGGAGTAAGTTGGCATAGACACATCAATTTTTGATTCACAGCCCATGATAATGTCAGGGCGGTGCTGCTCCACAGTTGAACGGAAGGCAGCCTGTTTAGCAGTGCTTTTGAGGCTATTGCAGTTGATTATCATGCCTTTTAAGCCAAATTTGCGATTTTTGTTAGGTGGTTTGAATTTGGGTGGTCTTGTGGCAGGGTCTGGACGAGTTGGGGTGGATGTAAGAGGTTTGGTTGGTGAATGGGAGTTGTCACTATCACTATCACTATTACGTTATCAGTAAGGGGTCGTCAAAAATGATTGCCTTTTTCACATACGTACAGGTCGTAACTTGGTACCCTAGGCTAAATTCCCGGATTTTTTTTTCTCCATCAAATATGTTGCAGTTTGACCGGTTAGCTACACAGATTTTATACGAAGCTCAAAATGTGAAATCATATCCAAAAAATCAAATCGGGACACATTTTATGGTGTCCGTTATTTTAAGGATAATTGCCCGATTATTTTTTCTGCGTCAAATGTGTTGCAGTTTGACCGGTTAGCTACACAGACTTTATAAGTAGCTCAAAATGAGAAATCATATCAAAAAAAAATTGGAACACATTTGATTGGTGTTCGTCATTTTTTAGGCTAAATTGTCGGACATTTTTTTCTCCCTCAAATGTGTTGCGGTTTGACCGGTTAGCTACTCAGATTTAATACGTAGCTCAAAATGTGAAATCATATCAAAAATTCAAATCAGGACACATTTTATGGCGTCCGTCATTTTTAATCTAAATTGATGGCAATTTTTTTTCTTCGCCAAATGTGTTGCGGTTTGGCCGGTTAGCTACACAGACGTAACTCAAAATATGAAATAATATCCAAAAAATCAAATCGGGACACATTTTATGGTGTCTGTTGTTTTTAGGCTAAATTCCTGGCAATCTTTTCTCCGTCAAATGTGTTGCGGTTTGACCTGCTAGTAACTCTAAATTGCCAGCAATTTTGTTTCTCTGTCAATGTGTCACAGTTTGACCGGTTAGCAACACAAACTTCATACGTAGCTCAAAATGTTAAATTGTATCCAAAAAATATCTATTTATTGTGTCAGCTATTTTTAAGGCTTAATTGCTGGCAATTTTTTTCTCCGTCAAATGTGATGCGGTTTGAACGATCAGCTACACAGATTTTATATGTAACTCAAAATGTGAAATAATATCCAAAAAATCAAATCGGACACATTTTATGGTGTCCGTCATTTTTTAGGCTAAATTGCCGGCAATTATTTTCTCCGTCAAATGTGTTGCGGTTTGAACGGTTAGCTACACAGATTTTATATGTAACTCAAAATGTTAAATAATATCCAAAAAACAAATCGGAACACATTCTATGGTGTCAGGCATTTTTTAGGGTAAATTTCCCGCCATTTTTTTTCTCTCCGTCAAATGTGTTGCCGTTTGACCGATTAGCGACACAGACTTCATACGTAGCGCAAAATGTGAAATCATATCCAAAAAATATCAATTTATTGTGTCAGTTATTTTTAAGGCTTAATTGCTGGCAATTTTTTTCTCCGTCAAATGTGTTGCGGTTTGACCGGTTAGCTACGCAAAGTTAATATGTAGCTCAAAATGTGAAATCATATCCAAAAAATCAGATGGGGACATATTTCATGGTGTCTGTCATTTTTCAGACTAAATTGCCTGTAATTTTGTTGCAATGTGTCACAGTCGGGGTCACAATTTTACCGGTTAGGTACACAAACTTCATACGTACTTCAAAAATTTAAATCATATCAAAAAAATCAAATCGGCACATTTCATGGTGTCCATCATTTTTTAGGCTAAATTGATGGCAATTGCCGGCAATTATTTTCTCTGTCAAATGTGTTGCGGTTTGAACGGTTAGCTACACAGATTTTATATGTAACTCAAAATGTGAAATAATATCAAAAAAATCAAATCGGTCACATTTTAGGGTGTCCGTCATTTTTTAGGCTAAATTGCTGGCAATTATTTTCTCCGTCAAATGTATTGCGGTTTGAACGGTTAGCTACACAGATTTTATACGTAACTCAAAATGTGAAATAATATCAAAAAAATCAAATCGGACACATTTTATGGTGTCCGTCATTTTTTAGGCTAAATTGCCGGCAATTATTTTCTCCATCAAATGTATTGCGGTTTGAACGGTTAGCTACACAGATTTTATACATAACTCAAAATGTGAAATTATATCAAAAAAATCAAGTCGGACACATTTTATGGTGTCCGTCATTTTTTAGGCTAAATTGCCGGCGGTTTGAACAGTTAGCTACACAGATTTTATACGTAACTCAAAATGTGAAATAATATCAAAAAAATCAAGTCGGACACATTTTATGGTGTCCGTCATTTTTTAGGCTAAATTGCCGGCAATTATTTTCTCTGTCAAATGTGTTGCGGTTTGAACGGTTAGCTACACAGATTTTATACGTAACTCAAAATATGAAATAATATCAACAAAATCAAATCGGACACATTTGAGGGTGTCCGTCATTTTTTAGGCTAAATTGCCTGCAATTATTTTCTCTGTCAAATGTGTTGCGGTTTGAACGGTTAGCTACACAGATTTTATACGTAACTCAAAATGTGAAATAATATCAAAAAAATCAAATTGGTCACATTTAGGGTGTCCGTCATTTTTTAGGCTAAATTGCTGGCAATTATTTAATCCATCAAATGTGTTGCGGTTTGAAAGGTTAGCTACACAGATTTTATATGAAACTCAAAATGTGAAATAATATCAAAAAAATTAAATCGGGACACATTTGATGGTGTCCGTCATTTTTTAGGCTAAATTGCCGGCAATTGTTTTCTCCGTCAAATGTATTGCGGTTTGAACGGTGAGCTACACAGATTTTATACGTTACTCAAAATGTGAAATAATATCAAAAATCAAATCGGACACATTTTATGGTGTCCGTCATTTTTTAGGCTAAATTGCCGGCAATTATTTTCTCCGTCAAATGTATTGCTGTTTGATCGGTTAGCTACACAGATTTTATATGTAACTCACAATGTGAAATAATATCAAAAAATCAAGTCGGACACATTTTATGGTGTCCGTCATTTTTACACTAAATTGCCGGCAATTATTTTCTCCGTCAAATGTATTGCGGTTTGAACGGTTAGCTACACAGATTTTATACGTAACTCAAAATGTGAAATAATACCAAAAAAATCAAGTCGGACACATTTTATGGTGTCCGTCATTTTTTACGCTAAATTGCCGGCAATTATTTTCTCCGTCAAATGTATTGCGGTTTGAACGGTTAGCTACACAGATTTTATACGTAACTCAAAATGTGAAATAATATCAAAAAAATCAAGTCAGACACATTTTATGGTGTCCGTCATTTTTTAGGCTAAATTGCCGGCAATTATTTTCTCCGTCAAATGTATTGCGGTTTGAATGGTTAGCTACACAGATTTTATACGTAACTCAAAATGTGAAATAATATCAAAAAAATCAAGTCGGACACATTTTATGGTGTCCGTCATTTTTTAGGCTAAATTGCCAGCAATTATTTTCTCTGTCAAATGTGTTGCGGTTTGAACGGTTAGCTACACAGATTTTATACGTAACTCAAAATGTGAAATAATATCAAAAAAATCAAATCGGTCACATTTAGGGTGTCCGTCATCTTTTAGGCTAAATTGCTGGCAATTATTTAATCCATCAAATGTGTTGCGGTTTGAAAGGTTAGCTACACAGATTTTATATGAAACTCAAAATGTGAAATAATATCAACAAAATTAAATCGGACACATTTTATGGTGTCCGTCATTTTTTAGGCTAAATTGCCGGCAATTGTTTTCTCCGTCAAATGTATTGCTGTTTGATCGGTTAGCTACACAGATTTTATACGTAACTCAAAATGTGAAATAATATCAAAAAAATCAAGTCGGACACATTTGATGGTGTCCGTCATTTTTTACGCTAAATTGCCGGCTATTATTTTCTCCGTCAAATGTATTGCGGTTTGAACGGTTAGCTACACAGATTTTATACGTAACTCAAAATGTGAAATAATATCAAAAAAATCAAGTCCTACACATTTTATGGTGTCCGTCATTTTTTAGGCTAAATTGCCGGCAATTATTTTCTCCGTCAAATGTATTGCGGTTTGAATGGTTAGCTACACAGATTTTATACGTAACTCAAAATGTGAAATAATATCAACAAATTCAAGTTGGACACATTTTATGGTGTCCGTCATTTTTTAGGCTAAATTGCCGGCAATTATTTTCTCTGTCAAATGTGTTGCGGTTTGAACGGTTAGCTACACAGATTTAATACGTAACTCAAAATATGAAATAATATCAAAAAATCAAATCGGACACATTTGAGGGTGTCCGTCATTTTTTAGGCTAAATTGCCGGCAATTATTTTCTCTGTCAAATGTGTTGCGGTTTGAACGGTTAGCTACACAGATTTTATACGTAACTAAAAATGTGAAATAATATCAAAAAAATCAAATCGGTCACATTTTAGGGTGTCCGTCATTTTTTAGGCTAAATTGCCGGCAATTATTTTCTCCATCAAATGTGTTGCGGTTTGACTGGTTAGCTACGCAAACTTAATATGTAGCTCAAAATGTGAAATGATATCCAAAAAATAAAATCGGACCATATTTTATGGTGTCTTTCATTTTTCAGACTAAATTGCTTTGTTTCTCTGTCAATGTGTCACAGTCGGGGTCACAATTTGACCGGTTAGATACACAAACTTCATGCGTACTTCAAAAATTTAAATCATATCCAAAAAATCAAATCGGCACATTTTATGGTATCCGTCATTTTTTAGGCTAAATTGCTGGCAATTATTTTCTCCGTCAAATGTGTTGCGGTTTGAACGGTTTGCTGCACAGATTTGATACGTAACTCAAAATGTGAAATAACATCCAAAAAATCAAATCAGACAAATTTTAATTTATGGTGTCCGTCATTTTTTAGGCTAAAATGCTGGCAATTATTGTCGTAATCCCGGGACCCGGGTTTTTCAGGTGGGACCCGAGATTCCCGAAATGTCTATAAACATTTCATTCTGAAATTATCCATAATTTCATTTATCAAATTATAAAAATATAATGACTAAATAAGCTTACTTAAAATAAAAAACACCTTGTCGGCTAAATCCCGATTATTGTATGGTTATATAAAGAGACAGAGGTGAGAGGATCTTAAACATTTCTTATTTCTATATTTTGCTCTAGTCTAATCTGCACGTACAGCTCCCGGCATACAGCTATTTAGCTCTGGAAATTCTTAGCTCTCTATGACAGTGCTTCTCAGTACCAGGCCGCCAGGCCGCACATTGCCCGGCACATTGACACAAAAATAAAATGAAAATATATAGACGCTAGCCGATTTGCTTAAACTATAACGCTTTGCTTAAACTATAAGGCAAAACAACAAGGAGGACAAAATTGGGACCAATTTAATAAAGTTCGCAAAGAAGTTGAGAAAGAGCTACGTAAGGCAAGCAGAAACTACGTCGCCGATCTAGCCACTTCTGAAGATACTAAGAAGTTCTGGAGTTACATAAGATCACGTAAAAAAGACAACGTTGGTATCCAAACCCTCAAGACTGGTGACAAGACAATCACTGACGACCAAACAAAAGCAGACACACTAGCAGACCAGTTTAAAGCTGTATTCACACAAGAAGATCCCATTCTTCCAAATCTTCCAAGCAGCCCATTTCCCGACATGCCAGAGATCGATGTAACCATGTAACTGTAGAAGGAGTGGAAAAGCTACTGTGCACATTAAAAACAGACAAGGCTGTTGGACCAGATGGTATCCCAAATGCATCCCTGAAGATGGCAGCAAAAGAGTTGGCACCAGCCCTTCAATTTATCTTCAAACAAAGTCTTAAATCAAGTGAGCTCCCGGAGGACTGGAAGCGTGCAAACATCTCCCCGATATTCAAAAAAGGCTCCAAAGCTGATCCTGCAAACTACCGACCAATATCATTGACCTGTGTGTGTTGTAAACTACTGGAGCATATTGTAGACAGTCAGCTGATGAAATTTGTATCAAAGCACACCATCTTCTCAGATGCTCAACATGCATTCAGAAAATCAAGATCATGTGAAACACAACTCATCACCACTCTACATGACCTAACTTCAAACCACGACAACGACCAGACCACAGACATTGCCATACTCGACTTCAGCAAGGCATTCGATGTTGTACCACACCAACGCCTCCTTCAAAAGCTCAGTTACTACGGGATACGAAACCAACAGCTCGGATGGATAAAAGCTTTCCTTACCAATCGAACCCAGAGGGTCGTCGTAAAAGGGAAAGCCTCACCCTGGGCTCCTGTCCTGAGCGGCGTCCCGCAAGGCACTGTACTAGGCCCCCATCTCTTCATACTCTTCATAAACGACATCACCGATTCAGTAACCTCGACCACCAGGCTATTCGCCGACGATTGCATCATGTATAGAGCCATCAACTCCACCGACGATGAAGCATCTCTTCAGAATGACCTCACTAAACTGGTCGATTGGTCGCACAAGTGGGGCATGAGTTTTAATGCAGCCAAATGCAAAGTGATGAGGATCTCTAGAAGACGTCACCCCGGAAATACTGACTACAAAATGCTAGGTGAAACACTGGAGGAAGTCAAGGAAGACAAATACCTTGGGGTGATGATACAAAACAACCTGAAGTGGGATAAACAGTCACGCCATGCAGCCAGCAAAGCTACTAGAATGCTAAACTTCATCCAACGAAACTTCCACCAATGCTCAAGGCTTACCAAGGAGAACCTGTATCGCACCTTCGTCCAACCACATCTCGAATACGCCTCTGCTGCTTGGAATCCTGGCACCAAGAAAAACCAGAACTCCCTCCAAAAAGTTCAACGTAGAGCAGCAAGGTTTGTCAAGGGAGACTTCAATTACACGTCGAGTGTCACAGAGATGTTGAAACACCTTGGATGGAACTCCATCGAGAGCCGTAGACAGACACAACGCATCACTACATTACACAAAATCCTTAAGGACCTCATTGACATCGACCAAGACCACTACATCAACCTGAAACCAGACCGGCCCAGACGCGGCCACGACAAGCAATACTCTGCCTTCCAGTGCACATCAACTCCGCTTATGGACTCATTCTTCCCAGAGAGCGTCCGCCTGTGGAACGCCCTACCACAGCAAACCGTCAACATAATATCCAGTGCGACATTCAAAGACACCGTCCAAAACCCTGATAAACACCTCCCTCCCCGTCCCAACAACTAACCGCCCACTCTCGCAAAACTTCCAGTCATAATCCCTAGCGGATGGTTTTGGAAGTCAACTCTACAAGGTACAAGGTACTGTGTACTCCTCCGCGATATTCAACTAAAGCAAGTTATTAAATAAAGCGTAGAAATGACTCCAAACACACACAAAATAGCGTATAAATGACAACAAACACCCACATATTATGCCAGTGAGAAGAATGCGAGGAAAATGATTGATGAAACACAAACCACATTTTAATTCCATGTAATTCGAGGTCTACTTCTTATGCGTAGAAACTATCGATGGGGCGTATCACTGTACATAATTACACCAACGAGATAAATATAGGTAGAGCGCCCTGCTTGTCTAGAAAATGAAGTCAATAAAACCCCACAAATAATTTTATTAAACTTCATCGTTTTGCAAAATCAATCACATAAGTAGGTAGATGCATCTTCCATGCACATATTTTGGCCGAGAATCTCGTATCACGATTGACCAAAAAGGGTTTATTTCCAGTTATTTGAGTATTTTGAGTGCCGTCTGCTCGCAAAATTGTATTTAAGTTGCCGTTCTATTTGCAAATCCACTAAATCCCCTAAATTTAGTCGATTCATTCATGAACCGTTGCTGCAATTAGTCGCAAACTGGCTTCACGCGACCAATTGCGGCAACGGGCCCTGAAATAATATTACTGATTTCAGAGAATTATATTGCTGTCTTTTGTTTAACACTGATATCTTATGTAGCTTAAACTAAGTAATTAAGATATCCAAAACAAAAGCTGATGACTATTTCTACATTTCTAATGTATAACTGATTGAATTCACTATGTTTTGAAAGATTTGGCGTTTCATCTGTAATTTTACACGATTTCGAGCGCGAGATGTAGGATTGCTTTGTAAATGGGCTGGCAATGACCCTAGCTACAGGCATCGCTCGACGTATATCTATCTCGTTGATTCTGGCCTTATTACGTGCCTTGGTTACCGGCCAAAAACACCTTAGATACGCCTTTTTCTAAATTGATTTGGACCTCAAAATTATTTTCATGCAGTAGGTATGAATATATTATACAACATATTAAAGTTTCTTCCAACCCACACCCTTACTTTTTTTAATTTAATTTTCACAAACGAACCATGCTATAACGCAGTAACTGTACCGTGATTACACAACACATACGACAAAACCCACCAAAAATGAGCCGATCAGAATCATGACGACGAATACAGTATTCGACTGACTTCTAGTCATCTCATAACAATTCTAGCTTACTGAACTTATACTAAAGTGCCACACTCTTCATCAGTGGTTGCGAACCAGTGATGATAAGTTGTGATGTGGCACGGGTGAGGGGGCTATTCGCCCTTAAAGTCATCGATATCTTATGCTCCGCTTAGATATCTATGCTTAAAGGTATATTATGTGATCTTTCCAGGGAATGCCCTCAACATCGAAAAAAAATTTGAAAGCAGATTTTCTTGCAGATTTACATTTCTGATCATAAATCATGCATACATTCCAAGTTACAGGGCGATACGATTCTTAATTACTTTAAAATCATGGTTTTAGAGTGAAAATAAACTGTCGGAATCCCGACAGTTTATATTTTTCACTCTAAATTCACTCTAAAACCATGATTTTGAGGTAATTAGGAATCGTATCGCTCTGTAACTTGGAATGTATGTATGATTTATGATCGGAAATGTAAATCTGCAAGAAAATCTACTTTCTAAAAAAAATCATGAATAGAGGGCGCTCTCTGGAAAAGATCACATAATATGCCTTTAAGTAACCCAATACAGCGCATTGGATATTTGACGTTGGTGATTGCTGGGTGCGCTTACAGCTGATGTAGGCAGGCTGTTCCAGTCTTATACTCCTGGATGACTCTTTGGCTGAAAATATTCTGGCGTCACCCCTCATATAGTGTTGTTGGAGCTTGAATGAATAGAAATGGAGCAACCACTAAAATCCACGAATTTAACCGAATGGGTGTAATTCAACCTTTAAACCTGATACTAATAATACTTAAAGAGATAAGAAGCATTATCATCATTCAGTTTAGCATGACTTCATTATTCGGGTAAGCGCGCTATTTGAATCCAGTATTATCCACACGTTTATTACACTTTTTAAATAACCTGAACGCACTGTAGCATGGGATGGCCCTACCGACATACAGAACGTGATAGATTTCTAAATGAATATACAATTATATCATCGCTATATTTTTGGCATTTCAGAAGAGATATGACAATTAAACCCTATTGGGTACATTCTTGGGCATATAGACAATGTATTATGATAACAAGGTTCATGGTAATGTGTTTATATTTAGCATGAATTGAGAAAAAATGTTATACTTTAATTCATAAACAAGTTTTTCAAAACATCACTTTTTATCATGTTTATAGTTTAATTCATAATGAAACTAAATACGACATTTTTGCTATCACAATCTATTGTTTATAATGTTCAAGAATGTACTCAATAGGTTTTAATTGGCATGTCTCTTCTGAATTGCCATAATTTTAGCGATATATAAAAGCATATTATTTCAGAAATATATCAAGGTCTATGGGTCGGTCACCATCCCATACTAAGGTGCGTTCAGGAAATTAAGAAAAGTGTAATCATGGTAATACACGTGTGGATACTCGCTAGATTAAAAATAGCGCGCTACAAATCAAAGGATGAGTTCGTGATACAGATTAAACTGAATGATGATATCGATGGGCCATCAACTATTACAACGTCGCATCGGATCGGACCATGGATCGCTGCAAATGCCGGCAGGTATCAATGGGCGCTTCTTATATCTTTAGGTACATTAGTCTCAGCTTGAAACTGAATGATATCCACCCACCGCCCTCTTGAACCCGGGGGTTGGGGTCCCGGGGGTTGGGGGTCGAATTTGAAGAGGTCAGGGGTGTGCGGCTGGGCAGTCTGAAAACAGTGGCTTATCGAACTGAACGGGCACCAAAACCGTAGGCTTACGGAACTGAACGGTCGCCGAAATTGGGGTCATAGGCCAAAGTTGAGGCTACATAACTCAAATTCATAACATTTTCACACATTTTATGATTTTTGGTTGAATTTGGGGTCTAAGGGAACTGCCAATGGATGAAAAGGGGGTTTTACGGAGCGACCGAAAGGCGTGAAAAGGGGTCTTGGCAGCCGCACATACCCGTATGGCCAATATACGTGAGTACCCCATTGGGTCTTGGACACGCCCCACACCACGCAACGCCACGCTACGAAACATTGACATAATACGAATATATTATTTATCATCAGACTTTTTATCATAACATTTTGCCAAACGCCGTCACTCGGCCTGTAAACGGCCACTGGCACTAAAAATATTATGTCAATACATCAATCTTCTCTGCATGATAAGTCACGAATTGAACTTTACGCAGCTCTTTGTTTTATTCAACTGCATGGTGGTGGAAGAGTACTTTTCATTCATTCATAAAAGGTTTATTAAAAAAAGGCCATAGCAGTCATGAACTGAATTGCGGCCAGTATACAATAATACAACAATATCATTATCAACAATTTCACAAATATACACAAAATATAAGCAAATAGACAAAAATATACATTCAACACACCATACTATATGCACAAAGTAACCACGCCAAATTAAGAACCACAGAAATGCAATCTAAATTAAAAATATTGCACGTGAGATATTAAAAAGCTTTTAATTATGGGGTAAATGACATATTGGAGATAAAATGCACTGCTACTACTCAAGACCCTTGCTATTCCATAGATCAGTCATGTATACCATCGGGCTGTTTTTGTAACGAGTTGTATTGCACTTTTGGGTTGACAGTTTGTTAGCACCACGCAGATTTCTCTTATGTACACTAGCACGGGTAGGTGGAATCCAACCACTGAATTTTTCGGATTTCATTAGTGAGTTAAAAAAATTCAAGCAAAGTTGCTTCCTTCTAGTATAAAAATAATTTAAACCACATACATCAAGAGCCTCGTCATAAGTTGTGTACTGCTTACCCATGATGATCTTGCAAGCCCTTCTCTGGATTCGTTCCAAAGCGGCACATTCGTCGGATTTAAGACCAGGGTGCCATACAGGGGCGGCATATTCTGCCAAAGGTCTGACAAAGCCAGAGAAGATGGTGACAAGATCATCACGGGGTAAGTTAAAGTGTTTGAGTAATTTTAGCATATACAGTCTCCCATTAGCCTTCTTCAACATTTCTGACACTTGGATGTCCCATTTGAGATTGGAACTAATTTGAACACCAAGAATCTTGGCAGAATCAACAACCTGGAGGGGTACATCAGCTATGGTAAGGGAACGTTCCTCTTGTGAGTTTTTCAAGAAAGATACATTCATAGTGGCACATTTTTTTGGATTCAAACGCATATGATTAAGATCAGCCCATTCCTGAAAATTGTCCAAATGTTCTTGCAGCACCGACGTTTGTAACCGGGATCTAGGCTCAATTAGAGTGAGGTCATCGACATATTTCAGAGTGACAAAGGGAGTGTTAATGGCTGCGTCATTAACAATAGCGACAAAACCGAGAGGACCGACGCGAGTACCCTGCGGTACACCACCATTTAATTTCTTCCAGTCACTGGTGTGTCCACGATATCGCACGCACTGCTCTCTGCCGTCTAGAAAGCTGGAGATCCAAGTTACAACAGACGGGCGCACTCCTAGGGAAATAAACTTAGTCATGAGAATGTTATGATCTACTAGGTCAAATGCCTTACTGAAATCAGTAATTACAAGGGTACTGAGATGACCAGGTTTGTTGGCATTCATATGTAGCGTGTCCATGAGTTTGATGAGATAGTGCGTGGTTGAAACACCCTTTTGGTTTCCATACTGATTTGGGTCAACGACGCTCTCCATGTCTTCCTGGAGCCATTTTGCCATGAAGCCTTCTGCTACTTTTGCGAAGTGATCAGTGAGCGATACCGGTCTTAATTTGTCCCATGAGGCAGGCTTACTCTTAGGAATTGGTACAACGACAGCTTTCTTCCATTGCGGTGGGCAAACTCCTTCATCATAAGATCTATTGAGGATGTTTGCTAAGGGTCCACTAAGTTCACATGCAAACTCTCTAATTATCCTGGATGAAATGCCGTCGGGGCCACCAGCTTTACCTGCTTTGATTTTTTGAAGCATATTGTAAACTTCAAAGTCCTGGACAATTGGACAAGGATTGGGATCGGGTCTATAGGTCGGGAGCACTGTCGTATCAAGTGGCTTCAGATCTTTGGAGACGGAGGCGAAGTGATCATTGATACTGTCAGCAACAGCTTTATAGTCATTAGGATCAACATGAGGTGGCGGCTGAATAGTAGACTCGGTTTTATTGAGGTTCGTCATTATTTTGATTTGTTGATACCATTTAGCAGGATTAGCATGTTTGTGCCGCTGAACACGAGTTTTATAGTACTCTCTTTTAGCCTTGTTTATGGCACGCTTGATTTTATTTCGAAGACGCTTCCATTTCACCGAGCGATGTTCCTTGTGGAATACCTGCTGTCGCTCACAGATGAGACTTTTGATATAACTGCGCATCCATGGTTTGTCTTTGCTGTGGAGTTGTATAGTCATAGTTGGAAGGTGCGTGTCAATGGCGTTATTAAGAGACTTGTAGAAAGCATTGCACTTGCTCACGGTATCCAGCTTATCGTATACCTCAGACCAGTCATGCTTAACGATCCACTGGCCAAATTCTCTAATCGACGACTGCTTCATGGGTCTAATAACACGTGAACTGTACATGACTGTATATTAATCTACATACACAACCGAGAAACCTTTTACGCACACAATCCGGGCACACAACACATAGTCAGAGGAGCGCGGACTATACATGTATATTGTTTAAATGATTGGAAATAAAGCCAGGAGGAAGTAAGTAAAGTGTTAAGTTTATCTCTGTTTGTATTCTGACGTCAGAACTAATACTATTACACGTACACGTACTTGGGCTGCCAGTGGCGTAGCTAAGATTTTCATATTGGAGGGGCGAGGACTAAAAGTGAACCGACAAGAATGTACCGACTACACTGGGTTACCCCTGATGACCGCATTGATAAACTACTGAGTTACCCCTGATGACGCCATTGATAAACTACTGAGTTACCCTTGATGACCGCATTGATAAACTACCTGAGTTACCCTTGATGACGACATTGATAAATTACCTGAGTTACCCCTGATGACTACATTGATAAACTACCCGAGTTACCCTTGATGACCGCATTGATAAACTACCTGAGTTACCCTTGATAATGACATTGATAAACTATCTGAGTTACCCCTGATGACTACATTGATAAACTACCTGAGTTCTACCCTGATGACGACATTGATAAACTACCTGAGTTCTACCCTGATGACGACATTGATAAACTACCTGAGTTCTACCCTGATGACCGCACTGATAAACTACCTTAATTCTACCCCTGATGACCACGCGGATAAACTAAATGAGTACCCCTGATGACCACATTGATAAACTACAAGAGTTCGACCCCTGATGACCGCATTGATAAACTAACTGAGCTTCCCCTAAAGACGACATTGATAAACTTCTCTACCTGAGTTTCCCCAAGTCATCAATAAATTACCTGAGTTACTGCTGATGACCGCATTGATGACCTACCTGAGATACCCCTGATAACGACATTGATTGATTACATGAGTTCTACCCCTGATGACCGCTTAGGCAAATTACCTGAGTTACCCCTGATGACCGCATTGATAAACTACCTGAGTTACCCCCTGATGACCGCATTGATAAACAACCTGAGTTACCCTTGATGATGACATTGATAAACTACCCGATTTACCCCTGATAACCGCATTGATAAACTACCTGCGTTACCCTTGATGATGACATTGATAAACTACCTGAGTTACCCCTGATAACCGCATTGATAAACTACCTGAGTTACCCCTGATGATGACATTGTTAAATTACCTGAGTTACCACTGATGACGACATTGATACATTACCTGAGTTACCCCTGATGACCGCATTGATAAACTACCTGAGTTACCCTTGATGACCGCATTGATAAACTACCTGAGTTACCCTTGATGACCGCATTGATAAACTACATGAGTTACCCCTGATAACCGCATTGATAAACTACATGAGTTACCCCCTGATAACCGCATTGATAAACTACCTGAGTTACCCCTGATGATGACATTGTTAAATTACCTGAGTTACCACTGATGACGACATTGATACATTACCTGAGTTACCCCTGATGACCGCATTGATAAACTACCCGATTTACCCCTGATGACCGCATTGATAAACTACCTGAGTTACCCCCTGATAACCGCATTGATAAACTACCTGAGTTACCCTTGATGATGACATTGATAAACTACCTGAGTTACCCCTGATAACCGCATTGATAAACTACCTGAGTTACCCCTGATGATGACATTGTTAAATTACCTGAGTTACCACTGATGACGACATTGATACATTACCCGAGTTACCCCTGATGACCGCATTGATAAACTACCTGAGTTACCCTTGATGACCGCATTGATAAACTACCCGATTTACCCCTGATGACCGCTTAGGCAAATTACCTGAGTTACCCCTGATAACCGCATTGATAAACTACCTGAGTTACCCCTGATGATGACATTGTTAAATTACCTGAGTTACCACTGATGACGACATTGATACATTACCTGAGTTACCCCTGATGACCGCATTGATAAACTACCCGATTTACCCCTGATAACCGCATTGATAAACTACCTGAGTTACCCCTGATGACATTGTTAAATTACCTGAGTTACCACTGATGACGACATTGATACATTACCTGAGTTACCCCTGATGACCGCATTGATAAACTACCTGAGTTACCCTTGATGACCGCATTGATAAACTACCTGAGTTACCCTTGATGACCGCATTGATAAACTACCTGCGTTACCCCTGATGACCGCATTGATAAACTACCTGCGTTACCCTTGATGATGACATTGATAAACTACCCGAGTTACCCCTGATGACCGCATTGATAAACTACCTGCGTTACCCCTGATAACCGCATTGATAAACAACCTGAGTTACCCTTGATGATGACATTGATAAACTACCCGAGTTACCCCTGATAACCGCATTGATAAACTACCTGAGTACCCCTGGTGATGACATTGATAAACTACCTGAGTTACCCCTGATGACCGCATTGATAAACTAGCTGAGTAACCCCTGGTGATGACATTGATAAACTACCTGAGTTACCCTTGATGATGACATTGATAAACTACATGAGTTGCCTCTGATGACGACATTTATCAACTACTTTAATCTACCCCTGATGACCGCACTGATTAATTACCAGAGTTACCGCTGATTTCCGCATTGATGAACTACCCGATTTACCCCTGATGACCGCATTGATAAACTACCTGAGTTCTACCCTGATTACGACATTGGTAAACTACCTGAATTCTACCCCTGATGACTACATTGGTAAACTACCTGAGTTACACCCCTGATGACTACATTGATAAACTACCTGAGTTACACCCCTGATGACCACGTTGATAAACTACCTGAGTTATACCCATGTTACCGCTGATTTCCGCATTGATGAACTACCCGATTTACCCCTGATGACCGCTTTGATAAACTACCTGCGTTGCCCCTGATGACCGCATTGATAAACTACCTGAGTTACCCTTGATGATGACATTGATAAACTACCTGAGTTACCCCCTGATGACCGCATTGATAATTTACCTGAGTTACCCTTGATGATGACATTGATAAACAACCTGAGTTACCCCTGATGTCCGCATTGATAAACTACCTTAGATACCCCTGATGACGACATTGATAAACTACGGTACCCGAGTTACCCCTGATGAAGACATTGATAAATTACTAGAGTTACCGCTTATTTCCGCATTGATGAACTACCCGATTTACCCCTGATGACTGCATTGATAAACTACCTGAGTTCTACCCCTGATGACCACATTGATAAACTACATGAGTTACCCCTAATGACGACATTGATAAACTACCTGAGATACCCCCTGATGACCGCATTGATAAACTAAACTGCTCACAAAAAGTATCGTAACACTTAGAAATGATCCAATATATAACGGCTCGAAAAGGTATGCATTAATCGAAGCTAATAACCAAGTGCATAATTTTGTTCTGCGTATTTTGACACCTCGATCGATGAGATACGATGTTGCAGAGCGGAGTTATTGTCATTTCAATGGTCGTGGGTCCAGTTTCCAAAGTGACAATCACCCTATACAAAGAGGTTTGCATTACTGTTTAGAATGTTCAGATTCGTGATTTTCAATAGGGATGAGTGTCACCTTGGAAACTGGACCCACGATCATTGAAATGACAATAACTCCGCTCCGCAACATCGTATCTCAACGATTGAGGTGTCAAAATACGCAGAACAAAATTATGCACTTGGTTATTAGCTTCGATTAATGCATACCTTTTCGAGCCGTTATATATTGGATCATTTCTAAGTGTTACGATACTTTTTGTGAGCAGTTTAGTTTACTGCATGAATCTACGTTAGTTTTCCTGATATCTATTGATAACTTTAAGTAACCCTGATGGCAGCATTGATAATATATACTATACTTAAAAGTAACCCCGGATGGATGTTTGGATGCATTGATTTGATAAACTACTTGAATGAACTGATTAGTCACTGGAGTCTACCTTTTATTATTTGATTGAATCTTTTCAGGTGAATCAAGGTGCAACCAGCAAGAAAAGAATCCACCATTGAATTCAGACAAATATACAGTACCGGTACGTTATGTTGAAACGCATTATATCTGCGTTGCTCATGCTGTGTGCAACCATCCAACTCTCAACACCTTGTAGCCTTACGAAGGAATGGAGATCCAAACCCATCTCTGTGATCGCAAAAGAAGTCAAACATATTGTTTATGGCAAGGTAATAAGGCGATACGTTAGTGATGAGTTGGAATCATACACCGTAGAATTCAACATATTCTGTGTTCTGAAAGGAGGCCCTTTCATTGATCGCTTGATAAATGTTACTGATAGCACCAATACATGTACCTACAACAATTTGGAAGTCGATCTGGAGCAGATTCTGTTCCTGAGGGATGCTGATGACAACGGAGCGTATTCAACCCACAATCCCAATGTACAAGGTGGGGCACTTGACCCAACAGAGCAGAACTTTCAATCCATCTCAAGGTCCGGAACAGATTTGAATGTGACCATGTGTAATGATGAGATGGGCCAAGATCTACAGGTGCCTTGTTTTACTTCAGATCAAGATAATGTGACGATGTGTAATGATGAGATGGGGCAAGATCTACAGGTGCCTTGTTTTACTACCGATCAAGATAATGTGGCATGTGGTGCTAGCGTATTAGTGATTAACTTGGGTTGGCTGTTTATGACTTTAGGAGTGTTTGTATCCAACAAATATTTGAGTGCCTGATGAGTGGATATCATAGTAAAAACTTTATCCGTGTCATAAGGTCACATTATGTGATCTTTTCCAAGTAGCGCCCTCTATCATTGATTTTTACTATGACAGCAGATTTTCTTCCAGATTTGCATTTTTGATCATAAATCATAAAGATCTAAGTTACAGATCGATACGATTCCTCATTACTTCAAAAAATATCCAATTTTACTCTAAAACCATGATTTTGAGGTTATTAGGAATTGTATCGATCTTTAACTTGGAATATATTAATGATTTATGAACAGAAAAGTAAATCTGCAAGAAAATCTGCTTCCAATTTTTTTTGGGGGAATTGAGGGCGTCCCCTGGAAAAGATCCCATACCCATATACCTTTAAGGTCACACTTTGACTTAACATGAATTGAAATGAAGTGTGATGGAACAATCTATTTTATGTCAGTTACACCGGGCACTTATAATAATCCAATGAAATGAAAGTCAGGTCAGACTGGCCCATAAAATAAGAGGTTTTTGTTATTCGTCGCATAAGAGGTTTTTAACATACTATACCGATACTTATCACTTCTCTGCAGGGACACAAATTAAATTGTTGTTTTTTTGCATACAAAATAGTGCTTTCAGTCACTTAAATTGAAAAGCAGTAGTTTGATTGAATGGTGCTACCCTGAAAAAAGATCATCTTATCACATAATGCCACTAAGGTATAAAGCAAGTTTATGCAACCTGCGGCCCGCCGGCCTCTATCTGCGGCCCGCGAAGCAATCCCAAAATACCCATTGATGCGGCCCAAAAATCTGTGGTTAAAATGGCGCTTGGAGCAGCAACAACGAGTAAAAAGAGGAAATTACACTAAGAGAAGCGGGTATTCAATGAGGATTTTTCTTCTTGTTCTTTTCCTCCCCCTATTACTCCTCCGGACGTGAAATGTTTGACTATCACTGCGGAAATAGAAATTGAGCATTCGTGATTTTCAATAGGGATGAGTGTCACTTTTGAAACTGGACCCACGATCATTGAAATGACAATAACTCCGCTCCGCAACATCGTATCTCAACGATCGAGGTGTCAAAATACGCAGAACAAAATTATGCACTTGGTTATTTGCTTTGATTAATGCATACCTTTTCGAGCAGTTATATATTTGATCATTTCTAAGTGTTTCGATACTTTTTGTGAGCAGTTACCGATCACTCTTGCGATGGGAAAAAATTTGTCGGACATTGCTCATTTGCATATTAAAGGTAGATGTTCCGATTTTCAACTTGAAGTTTTCTATTCTACATGAACACTCTGCAATTTAACATTTTTATATTCCTCATTGGAACTCATTTTATTAAACCAAAACACAACGTTTGAATTTTATACCATGTCTTTATTCTGATTTAAATTTATGTTTGAAGCGGCTTCCAATTAAAGGTAGGCCTACTCTCTTAACCCTTACAGCCCCAGATCCCATGAAATCCCATTTCCCAGCATCCTGGTTCCACCTGGCGCTGAGGTTTTTGTCTGAAATAATGGCCCCGGGCTATATAGCTGGGCGAATACACTCGCCCAGCACAGCTTCCCCCGTGGCGCAGTTGGTAGAGTGTCCGCCCGCCAACCGAGAGGTCGTGGGGTCAAACCCCGGCTATATAGCTGGGCGAATACACTCGCCCAGCACAGCTTCCCCCGTGGCGCAGTTGGTAGAGTGTCCGCCCGCCAACCGAGAGGTCGTGGGTTCAAACCCCGGGGTGTGGCACTTCTTGTTGTGTGTGCTTTTTTCGCTTGAAAAAGATTTCGTTGGAAAATCCACCGGGTGGGTTAGGGTTATGGAACGATTTTTTTTCTTCTTTTTAATTTTCACTTTTTTTCTCTAATTTTACCCTGATTAACCCTTACAGCCCCAGATCCCATGAAATCCCATTTCCCAGCATCCTGGTTCCACCTGGCGCTGAGGTTTTTGTCTGAAATAATGGCCCCGGGCTATATAGCTGGGCGAATACACTCGCCCAGCACAGCTTCCCCCGTGGCGCAGTTGGTAGAGTGTCCGCCCGCCAACCGAGAGGTCGTGGGGTCAAACCCCGGGGTGTGGCACCTCTTGTTGTGTGTGCTTTTTTCGCTTGAAAAAGATTTCGTTGGAAAATCCACCGGGTGGGTTAGGGTTATTGTAAAAGAGTGGTTTTCCAATCTTTCAAGGAGTTAAACACGTTTTTGAGTGGAAAAACACTAGGAGAGTAAAAGGGGATTATGACAATGTTCCACTCTATTGAGAGTGAAAAATTAACTTTCACACTCATTTTAAAGTGGATGTTCCACTCTAAATCGGGTTATCCTGCGTTTCATTCCCTTCCTTTTCGAGTGAATTTCCACTCTTTCCACTCGCTTACATTAAAGGTAGATGTTCCGATTTTCAACTTGAATTTTTCTATTCTACATGAAAGGTCATCCTTAAAAAAGTCGTGTTCCAAAGTTTGAGTTGCATAGCTCTAATGGTTCTTATTTTAGACGCACAAGATGCTGTGAACTGTACCCAGTGAGTAGTACACAAACTATATCGGTGGTTACCACCATTCGCGATAATTCGACGTTATTTCATCGATTTCTCCGTAATTATACCGATTTAGGTCTTCAAATTTCAGTATGATGATGAGAAAAATACGAGCTTTCATATGATATGAAAATCTCCGTATGTTTGAAATAATTCTGTGTTACGAAAATGTGATCGGGTCACCTACCTTTAATGACTTGAATAGATAAAGCTAATTTGCATATTTAATGAGCTTATGAAACTAAATTATAGTTTAAAAGATTGGGTATCATACAGTTAGCCAGTATACCAAGTTTGATTGCAATACACCATTCACATCTGGATTTATAAAATTTACGCATATATTAATTAGCTGGACTTAGTCACTTTTTGATTGCGGTCAGTAAAACTGGTCAAAATGACAAATTTCACTAGGTTAATGCAATATAATGTTACCATATTTTTTAATTTAACATGGTATATACACTCGTCAAAAGAAGTTCCTTGACACTCATTGAAGTTCAAATATTTCACATAAATATTTAATATAAATTAAACAATTGCATTGCGCTATTTTTTCAACAATCTTCTCTATTTGGAACAATTGAAACCATTGAAACATTTGGACCTCCTTTTGTTTCAATTGTTTCATTTTTTGTTCCAATTTTCCGTCCAATTGTTCCAATTGTTTCAATTGTTTCATTTATTTTATGAAACAATTGAAACAATTGGAACGAAAGGAGAAGTCTAATACAACGTTCGTAAACGCTACCAAATGCTATCGTATTATTGCTATAACAGCACTAGCGCCAAAAACGCACATTCGAGACTAATCGAAAACGAGGCTATTTTGCTTCATGAAAATCAGCTGTTTCTCCAGTGTTTGGGACGCCATGATGGATTCTACCGATAAGCAAAGTAAAACGATCGTGCAATATTTCGAGCAATTGCAATGATTTTAATCGACTTTTCGGACGAGTTAATCTAGATTTCATATCGATACCGGTAAACCTACACTTTGGGATGGAAGGAATGTTGACTGAGCGGAACTCGCGTATTTTGTGGTGGTCGGTCGTATGTAATGCACTGTACTGATTCTGACTACATGTTCTATTATAGTTTGATCAGCTCCAAATTGGCGAAGGACATATTTTAATCCAAACCGGCCGTAAAGAAAAAAGAAGCTTTAGTCAGTGAGGAAGGGGGAGTTTACCAACATGGGGGGGGGGGGGGGGGGGGGATGTTATGTTACCCATTGCCCAAAACGGGGGTAGTGAGGGGGTGGGGCGTTTTCCGAAAATAGGGAGGGGTGGGGCGTTTTCCGAAAACGGGGTAGGGAGGGGGTGGGGTGTTTTCCGAAAATAGGGAGCCGGGGTAGGGCGTTTTCCGAAGAGGGGAATAGGGACGTTTTCCGAAAACGGGGGAGAGTGGGGCTTACAAAAACAAGGGAAATTGGTTATGTGGGGGATTGGACATATATTTGATTCCAAACCGCCCGAAAAGATGCTTTAGCTAATGGGGAAGGGGCGTTTACCAAAAACGGAGGCGGGTGGGGGCGTTCCGAAAAACAGGGTAGGGGTGGGGGGTCTGGGTGTTTTACATAAAAAGGTAATTGATTAGGGGGGGTTAGTATATATTTTACCCATATTTTACCAAAAACGGAGGTAGTGAGGGGATGGGGCGTTTTCCGAAAACGGGGGCGGGGGGGGGGGGGGGGGGGGGGGGTGGGGGGGGCGTTTAGCAAAAAAAGTACATTGGTTAGGTGAGGGGGTTACATATTTTAATACAAACCGCACGAAAAATGATTTAGCCAATGGGGAAGGGTACGTTTACCAAAACGGGGATAGGGAGGGGCCAGTGGGGGGGGGGGGGGGGGGGGGGGGCATTCCGGAAAGAATATGGAGGGGCGTTTTCCGAAAATAGGGAGCGGGTGGGGCGTTTTCCGAAAACGGGGGGGGGGGGGGGGGGGGGGGGGGATTTTAAACAAAAAAGGTTAAGTGGGGAGATTGGACATATTTTTAATCCAAACCGCCGGGGAAAATACTTCAGCCAAAGGGGAAGGGGGGTTTACTAAAAACGGAGGTAGGAAGGGGGTGCTCCAAAAAAATTAAAAAAACAGGGTGGGGGGGGGGATTTTTCAAAGAAAGTACATTGGTTTTGGTTAAAGGGGTTAGTATTTTACCCATCTTTTACCAAAAACAGGGGTAGTGAGGGGGTGGGCATTTTCCGAAAACGGGGGTAGGGAGGGGACGTTTTCCGAAAACGGGGGAGGGAGGGGTTTACAAAATGCCTCGTATGTTAAATCTTTAACATGATAGTAACTTTATGAGTTTTCCTAAAGCTCCTTAGTTCTTATGAAAATCAAATATGACTTTTGCAGGGTTTTCTAAAGAAGGGTAAACTTATGGTTGCCTTGATGCTCTCTGGTTAATCAGAGGCAAGGGTCGCGTTCTTGCGCGTCCCCGCGTCCTAGGACCCCTCATTTTCTTGTGGGACGCGTAGTTTACAAATTGAACTTCACTAACGGGTCCCAATCGAAAATGAAGGGACCCCTTAAATCTGACGATGTATGGACGTGGAACCTTACTAGACATTCTGAAATTGTCAATCTCCTACATTGTAAATTTGTTAATGTCCGTAAAAGATAAGTACAATGCAAATCCAGTATTTTAAAAGTTTTTAAACACATTTATAAGTCGCTTCCGAATCGCTTCCGCAAAAGCGATTTCCAAAACATTCTATAAGTATCTTCTACTGATTAAAATGGACACGACATAGGTATATGAGTTACACGTACGCTAGTGTGCGTATCTGTGTTAGCGACTGTTTGCAATGAGGGTCACCGACTCGCAGTTCAACGAGGACCCCTTATATTTCTGGGGACCCCTTAAAATTAGTTTTTGCAGTCCTGAAAAATTAAATGGGACTCCTCACATTTTTGAGCAGTGCTACCCTGATCAGAGGGCATACTTTCCTTCGATATCAGTTATCTGTATTGTTATGCACTTATCAATTGCATCCCCAGCCTCGTGGGATTAGGCCGGACGTACACATTGCTGATGTTACGTCCGGCGGGTACAGTCGTAGTCCCGGCCACAGTCGCGAATCGCTTCATTTCTTTCTGCAACATACGGGATGCATTCATTGTGTTCCCTTTGTGTTTATTAGGCCTAGGCTTATTCAGTCAAGCGCATCGCATCTCTAACTTATTATAGCGACGCCCGGGGTATACATTTGTGTAACCTTATAGCGTACGTCCCCACTCACACTCCTCGCATAGGACCATTTTTTGTTTGCACACTCGTGTACAGGCCCCGCATAGTCCCCGGGGCGAGCTTGCAATTGATAAAGTGCATTATGAATTCACACCACCAAATGTTCGCCTATACGTTTACATGCTAAATGAGTGTTACAAAATGCCCATTTTCTCGCTTATAAAGCGACTGGATTTTTCAATTTGACATTTTCCTTAAATGTCATGATATCTTTGATCATTAAATCAAAACAATAATATGATATCCCCGAAAGTTCTGAGAAATTGGCCCCCAAAGTTGGACAATTGGTATAGCGCCCTCATTTATCAGAAAAAGTAAGAAATGTTACCAGAACATTACAATTAAAATACACCCAAAAAACCTACCAAATCAGGCGCGTGCCCAGGGGGGGGGGGGCTTTGGGGGCTCAAGCCCCCCGGGTCCCCGGAGGGTAAAAAAGAGAGAGGAGAGAGGAGGGGAGGAGAAGAGGAGGGGAAGGGAGGAGAGGAGGAGGGGAGGGGAGGGGGATAGGAGGAAGGGAGGGGGAGGAGATAAGGAGGAGGAGGGGAGGAAAAGGAGAGGCCGGGAGCTTTTATTAGTGTCTCTCACTTTATCTCTACGTCTCTGAACCATGTGAGTGTTATAACGAAAGTAAATATTGATAGCAAGGAGAGTGTTAGGTCATCCAGGCAAGTAAAACCCAACAGCTCGGCCTCTGAATCACCAGTGGCGTAACCAGGGGGGGGGGGGGGGGGGGGTCCCCCATTGGCAAAAGAGTTTAAAAAAAGGAAGATAAGGAGGGTAACGAGTATATACAGTGCAAGCGCGGAGTGGGCCCCCATCATTGCACGATGGGACGATGCCCCCCCCCTCAAAAGACTATTTTTGCGCGAATTAGTTTCAAGTTTAACTATTCAAGCTTAACAGCATGGTTTCAGGAACGTTTTCTGGACCATTGTATTGAAAAAACTAGAAATTTTTGCGCGCTTCGCGCAAATTACATTAAATGTTTCTTTATTCAAGTTATAAAAAGATGGCATAAGGAAAGTTTTCTGGACATTTTTAGTTTATCAAACTGACAGTTTATACGCTCAGGAACGTTTTCTGGAGCTATTTAGTATTAAAACAGCCATTTTGTGCGGGCTTCGCGCGAATTGGTTTCAATTATTATTATGCAAGATTTATAACAACACGTTTCAGAAACATTTTCTGGAACATTTTAGTTATTAAACTAGACACTTTTGCGCGTTTCGAGCGAATTGGATTCATTTTTTTATTATTCAAGCTTAAACAAAATGGCTTCATGAACGTTTTTCAGGACCATTTTAGTGTTAAAATAACCAGTTTTTACACAAATTATTTTAACATTTATTATTCAAGCTTAACAAGATTGTTTTTTAGGAACGTTTTCAGGACCATTTTAGTGTAAAAATAACAAAAAAATTCGCGCTACGCGCGAATTAGTAGGAATGTTTTATTATTCATGCTTAAAAAGATGGTTCCAGGAACGGGTTTTTTACCTTTATTTTTACAATAGCCTTTTTTTAAAATATTTCTTATTCAATTTGAACAAGATGGCTTCAAAACGTTTTCTGGACCTTTTATTGTTAAAATAGACATTTTTGCGTGTTACGCGCGTATTTGTTTCACTGATTATTTATTGTTCAAGATAGCTTCAGGAACGTTTTTTTTTAACTTTTTATTTTTACAATAGCAATTTTTTTCGCGCTCCACGGGAATTATTTTTTATTTGGTGCTATTCAATTTCATTAAACAGATGGCTTCATAAACGTTTTCTGCACCTTTTTAGTGTTAAAATAGACATTTTTTGCTACGCGCGCATTAATTCACTGTTTACTTAATATTATTCAAGCTTATAGTAGAGACATTAGCTTGCATTTCATGACCAATTTCTTGATACCTTAGTTTCTTAGTGAATTGTCAACTAGAACCATTTTAAAAGAAAATGAGCTCCACGCACCTCTCAAAAGTGACGGGAACGTTCTTTTATTACGCAAATGTCAAAATGGCCGCATACAGGGGCCCAAAAAAGGGCGACTCCAGCTTTCGGCAGCTTGGTGCTAAGCATTGGTTCCAGTTTCCAATACGATTTATTCCGTAAAATATATACTACCGGGTTCCAAATTGTCGGTTCCTTTTATCTATGCTTAGCACCAAGCTGCTCAAAAGAGATTCAAAAGGGCAATGTACCTTGACCTTTTGACCGACACAATTCCCTGTGGTAAAAAAAACCTATTTCTGGAATCCTAGATCCTAAATCCTAGATGGAGTACGCGCTAGCCGTTTTCACACACTAAGAATTATAAAGGAGAATCCAGACGATTTTTTTGCCCTATCTCTTTACATGTAACAGTCGCCATTTTGGATTTCCACCATGGGGGAAAATTGGAGGTATGTCGGTATTTTTCGGAACTGCACGGAAAAGAACGAATGCAGCATCGTGCGTGTACAGGAGCAGTGTCTCTCTCCGCGTAAAACGCAATCGTCGCGTGTGCTTGCGTGCCCTACTTCGCGTACCACTTCGCGTATTTTTCGTGAACGCAGTCACCAAATTCAAAATCGCCATATTTAAACCAGGGTAAATACTAGACTGTATCCGTCGCCCCCTGCACCATCGGCCTTATTATCTTTTGCGCATGCGTCGGTTGGCCTTGGTGTGGGGACTGACGAACTTACCTGCAAAAAAAGTGGCGAGAAAAAGTACCGTATACAGTACTTTTTTATGGTAATATTTTTACGCACAGGCGGCACAACGCATAAAATCTACCGCAGTGCGCGGGCGGAGTGGCCGGCAGGCCAGGCCTCGACGGTGCCTGTAAGCTGCTGTTGAAGTAAAATATGCATGGAGTGAAAAAGAAGAAGAAAAACGGGGAAACAGTGAAGTTTCTGTTATCGAGATTCCGTAAGATTTTAATAATAAATATTAATAACAAACGTATCATATTTATTATCGGCCTATAATTAAAATAGTAGGGGATTTGTTGTTTACTAGTAAAAAAAAATCGCGGCCGGGTTGATTGTAAATGAAATGGCGGAAGAAATAAGGCTGTGTTGTTATGACAAGTCAGTTTATTGTCCATTTTATCACAATAAAAGCCCTGTCGCATAGAAAAATGTCTGGAAGTTAAAAGAAGCATGGAGAGGGTGGATTAAACTAGCATGACTTGTGAAGTCAACCATGCAGAGAGGATTTATGACAAGTGTTGTATGGAGGGCCAGCATACACATATGATGATACTGAAAAAAGGATGGACAGCCAATCAGGTAAAATCCCTGGTGGTCATGTTAAAAACAAAAAATAATAAAATATATACCAAAACAAAACTTCACTAAATCCTACAAGAAACAGCGCCTGGTTGGGTGTGCCGTTCCCCACAGTTTAAGAGTACAATACTCGGTGGGTTCATAAGTTACAGTTAACACGCCGGAAGCACCTATTCCAACCAGGCATTATCCCTAATAAATGGAACCATGACCACCAAAAGGATGAAGAAAAGGAGAACCAAGAGGCTGAGTGGGGAGATCAATGTGAAGCTTTGATGTTGATACCATGGGGGGAAGAGGTACAGAGGTTTTTGATCCATTTAAAATTTTTATACACACCATTATCCTGAATTTTATACACACCATTATCCTGATTTCCTCCTATTGTATTATATCAATAATCCAATTTTTAAACCACTCCCATTACTTCTGTAATACAGTGCATCATTTTTTAGTCTATGCTGGTCAGAGACAGTTGTGTTTTTTAACTTGTCCTATACCTAGTTAAAGGAATTGTTTTATCATTCCGAAACGTCGGTCCCCATGTTATTGTGCTGTTTCTTTTGCCTTTTAATTGTCTCAACCTTGGATGTTGTCATTGCACACCTTTTTAGTCATTTCAATATTTTACATTGTTGGTGTAGTGCTGTTGAATCCATCTGGATCCATCCTTGGTGCCCCTTACTGATACAGTTGGAACTGATTTTTCTGCCTTTTCAGCTTGTACTTTGTTATTCAGTTCCCATTGCAGCCATCATGGCTCCTGTAGCAGTTCCCATCTACATCTCTCTTTTTCCTGCTCCAATTCGCTTTGTCTTTAACCAGCTCAGACGCATACAGTGCAAATTCCTTCGTTTCTCTTCTCATCTTGAATTTCTTTACTTGCTTAAAGCCAATTGCTGTATTCCGATTGGTCTGCTTGTCAAATCTTCTGCAAACCTGTCACATAGTTTATGCCTCCAGTTACATCAGCGAGTTGTTCAACAAGCTTCTTCCTCCATCATGGACATAGCCATCCTAGAGTGTCATATCAACATTACCACATGCACCCAGCGCTTTATTGAACTTGCTGATGTACTTCGACAGGCAACAATTAGAGAGGAATTCCACATGCTTTTCAACAAGCTTAATGATATTGGACACATGTATAAAATGGAGCTTCAAAGGAGAAAGAATCATAAAACTGACAGGGGTCATTTCCAACATCTTAACACGTCATATGTTTCTACCAAGAAAAGCAAGAACCAGACACCTCATGTTGAGCCTGACAACTCTACTGATCCTGCTGAGACTAGCCAGGACCAATCACATCATTTAGACCAGGCTGATTTAGACCATTCCAAAGACCACTACAAGATGTCGTAAATGGATCAAACGCACCCGATACAGAAATTTGGCGCGCAAAGGTAGAGGATACCCTGCCATCACCAATACAGTTGTCAACTTATCCACCCATCAACTTTCAGACCATGAACTCGCAGCACTTTCCAAAGGTCTGAAATTTTGTCCCATCCCCCGTCATGTTAATTCTATCCAGCTCCGGGCTGACCTCATCCAATTTGCCCGACGTCTGCGGTTGAAGGAGTATTTTCATAAGCCAGTCAACGAATCCAACACTGATCGTGCAGACTCGTCCAACATGGAAGTTATTACCAACCATCCTTTACTCCGTCGTAAGTCATTTTTTACACCAGCCCTTGGTAGAGATCCAGCCCTTGATGCCTATATCACTGCCGTGGAAACGGACATTCTTCAAGGTGTTTCTACTAGTAAGTTATACCCCAACACTACCAGAGAAGAATCTGCAGCTATCACCAGCCTTAAACACAACAGTGATGTAGTCATAAAGGAAGCCGATAAAGGGTCTGCCATCGTTGTTATGGATACGAAGGAATACCTTGCCGAGTGCCATCGACAACTCAACGATGCTACTTACTACACAACTCTGAAAAAAGATCCTACTCAAAAGTTTGCCAAAAAAGTTATTTCGGCCATCAAGGAAGCTAGATGTGCAGGGACCATTGATGACGACATGCAGTCTGCTCTTAATCCTAATCATCCCCGTCCAGGCCGGTTTTACATCCTCCCAAAGATTCACAAGAAATATGACAACTTTCCGCCTGGGCGACCCATAATTAGTGGATGTGGTACTGCCACAGAGAAAATCTCCTTGTATGTGGACCTCCATCTTAAGCCTCATGTTAAGAAACTGCCTTCATATGTAGAGGACGACAATGATTTCTTACGTCAGCTCAACTCCATCAACAGGCAACATGGACCTCTACCGAATAACACCATTATATGCACCATGGATGTCAGGGCACTGTATTCTAACATACCAACGGCTGATTTCATTGAAGCCTGCAAGTACTACCTGGCAGGTGACCACGACATAACTAAGGTCGACACTCTTACCAAGTTTTTCGATCTCACCCTCACGCAAAACAACTTTGAACTGGCTGGAAACAATTACATCCAGATTCATGGTACAGCTATGGGAACCCGTATGGCACCTTCTGGAGCTTGTCTATTTATGGGGCGGCTAGAGGACAAGTTGCTTTCATCCGCATCGCATAAACCACTTATATGGCTCCGGTACATCGATGATGTTTTTCTTATTTGGATTCATGGTGAAGAGGAACTTGACAAATTTATCGATCACTCCAACTCTATTCATCCTTCCATCCAATTCACATCAGAGAGATCGGTCACTTCTATTCCTTTTCTTGATGTGATGGTGTCTCTTCATAATGGCATCTTGGAGACAGATTTGTATTCCAAACCTACCGACACTCACCAGTACCTTCAATGGTCCTCATGCCATCCTACACTGAAAATAAATTGGTGTCACAGCGACGCCTTCTTGGAGTCAACTGTAAATGACACTTACAAAGGCGTTATTTTGACTCCAAAATTGGTGTAATCGTCAATGATATGGGTTTGCACATAATTTACGTTGACACCGTTAAGTGTCCGACGGACTCCTTTCAGTGATCATTTAGTGATTTACACCTAAACTGGTGTCAGATTAATTGAAATAACTCCAAGGGCGTCAATAGTTGGCGGGAAAGCTCACGGTTTTTAGAGGTGTCGAAGCAGCATGACACCAATTGGTGTCATTTTGACACCAAATTGGTGTAATTCTGACACCAAATTGGGCGTCTATCAACATATCAACGCATGCGTTTTCTCGTCGCCATTTTGTTTGCATGTTACGAGCCGGTAAGACTGGTAAGTACCGATCTGCTCCATTTCCAGACATTTTTGATAATAATTATGATACAATTAGCGTAATGTATAGCCTTGTTCATGTTGTTTAATATTGCGCCAACTAACTGATGAAATGAATTACAATTTCATAGTCAGAAACTAGCATTTTGTTGGACTGTGTCTCAGTGCATGGACCTACTACATGTAGTACTATGTGTGTGTTCGTCATGCATGCATACGATGATATGTGCAACATTACATGCATGTAGCCTGATTTATCTGGCTCAGTGGTCATCTTTTTCATACGGACGTCTTACATTACGCTAATTGTATCATAATTATTATCAAAAATGTCTGGAAATGGAGCAGATCGGTACTTACCAGTCTTACCGGCTCTTAACATGCAAACAAAATGGCGACGAGAAAACGCATGCGTTGATATGTTGATAGACGCCCAATTTGGTGTCAGAATTACACCAATTTGGTGTCAAAATGACACCAATTGGTGTTTTTTGGATGCCATTTGGGGTGTAATGACTTTTTCGAAAATGGGTCCTCAGGTAACCACCCAAAGGTGTCAAAATGAATATGACACCCAAAGGTGTCAATTTGACACCCATAATGGTGTCAATTTGACACCCAAAATGGTGTCAATTTGACACCTTTAGGGTGTCAAACTCAATATGACACTTAAAGAGAGTCAATATTACACCCCATTTGGGTGTAATGGCATTTTCGAAAATGGGTCCTCAGGTAACCACCCAAAGGTGTCAAAATGAATATGACACCCTAAGGTGTCATATTTTACACCCATAATGGTGTCAATTTGACACCTTTAGGTGGCCAACTGAGGACCCATTTTTTGACGCTTGTTTTAGTGTCAAAATGACACCAAATTATTTTTCAGTGTAGACACTCCAAGACCAGCCTGCCGTATAGCCTGGGATTTAGACTTCGAAGAATCTGCTCATCTGATGAGACCCTCTCCACTAGAGTAACACAGCTAAAACAACATCTTACTGCCAGAGGGTATCCTCCTAAAGTCATCAACACACAAATCCAAAAAGCTATCGTCATTCCCAGATCCGAAGCCCTTCAACCGCGCCAAAAGAAGAAGACATCCAGTCGCGTCCCTTTTGTATTAACCTATGACCCTTCTCACACCACCACTGCCACCACTCTCAACAAATATCTTCATCTTCTCCATTCCTCCAAACGATGCCAGGAAGCCATACCTGAGGCACCCATGGTTGCATTTCGCAGACCCTCTAATCTAATATCAAAGACATGATTGTGAGCTCTGGCGTCAAAACTCCTTCTACAGATGCACCAGCCAAAGGTTTTCATCCATGCAACAAATGCGCAGCCTGCAGACACAAGCATGGTGATAATTCAATACCCATCCAGCACACACAGACCGGCTCCATACTTACCAGTCATGTTTCTGGGGAACAATTCAACATTTATCATCCTCTAAACTGCCAGTCCACCAATGTCATATACCTGATTTCATGTGGGAAGTGTGGTATGCAATATGTAGGGGAAACCAAACGCTCCCTAAAGACCCGGCTTCTCGAACACTGTGGTGACACCAAACATCGCAGAGACAAACCAGTGGCTCGACACTTTAATTCAGCCCATCACAGTGTTGACGACATTTTCATCATGGCTATTGATCGACCAGGCAGTTCAGACCGTTTCCTAAGACTTGCTCTTGAAGCTAAATGGATCAAAAACCTCTGTACCTCTTCCCCCCATGGTATCAACATCAAAGCTTCACATTGATCTCCCCAGTCAGCCTCCTGGTTCTCCTTTTCTTCATCCTTTCGGTGGTCATGGTTCCATTTATTAGGGATAATGCCTGGTTGGAATAGGTGCTTCCGGCGTGTTAACTGTAACTTATGAACCCACCGAGTATTGTACTCTTAAACTGTGGGGGAACGGCACACCCAACCAGGCGCTGTTTCTTGTAGGATTTAGTGAAGTTTTGTTTTGGTATATATTTTATTATTTTTTGTTTTTAACATGACCACCAGGGATTTTACCTGATTGGCTGTCCATCCTTTCTTCAGTATCATCATATGTGTATGCTGGCCCTCCATACAACACTTGTCATAAATCCTCTCTGCATGGTTGACTTCACCAAGTCATGCTAGTTTAATCCACCCTCTCCATTTTATACACACCATTATCCTGATTTCCTCCTATTGTATTATATCAATAATCCAATTTTTAAACCCACTCCCATTACTTCTGTAATACAGTGCATCATTTTTTAGTCTATGCTGGTCAGAGACAGTTGTGTTTTTTAACTTGTCCTATACCTAGTTAAAGGAATTGTTTTATCATTCCGAAACGTCGGTCCCCATGTTATTGTGCTGTTTCTTTTGCCTTTAATTGTCTCAACCTTGGATGTTGTCATTGCACACCTTTTTAGTCATTTCAATATTTTACATTGTTGGTGTAGTGCTGTTGAATCCATCTGGATCCATCCTTGGTGCCCCTTACTGATACAGTTGGAACTGATTTTTCTGCCTTTTCAGCTTTAAAGATAAAGAATGAAAATAAAGCAATTTTATTTACTCGCGATATGCAGGATTCTATACATTCATTTTTTGTTATCAATTTATCGTTTATACTAACCTTGATGGAATGAAAGGAAGCGAGTAATTTAAAAATGTTATAGCTATTGAAGGGAAATGTTAACACCTCACTGGTCTGAAAACGGCAGCTTTAGCATGTTTAGGGACCGTTCATTATTTATAGTGGATGGCGGGTTGGGACAAATTCGAGACTCGTTTATCAAAATTACCTAACCCCCCCACTACAGCTGAAAATAAAAATTACATGACCCCCCTGCTAACCAGAAGCTTTTTGCCACCCCCCCCCTCTCCCGCCCCCACCAAAAAAACAAACAAGTTGTCACATAGCCGGCTATCTTTTCCTTCAGAATTGTGTTAATGGATACGTTGGCAATTTCGGTTTGTGCCCTATCTGAACGGCCAATAATCAGTGGCGTAACCGCCGCGGCGGCGGGCAAGAAGGGGCAGTGACTTGAAATGGGGGGGCTCCTAAGATTTTTTTTATTCCAGATATGCGCGCGTAGCGCGCGAAAATGTTCGACTTTACAGTTATTTTTTGGACGATTGAGCTTCATTTTGGCTCTAAACAAGCTTGTACCAAAGAATATTTCATTTTGGGAAGACATATGCGCGCGTAGCGCGCGAAATTTTTTCATATGTGTACTTTTGACCATCATAATTCCATGATTCCTTTCGTCAAATGAACCGACAGTGCCAATCTCAACCAACACGATGTCATTATTGGGGGGATTTGGTGTGTACTTTGTTTGTAAATTTCATTTACAGCCGTACTTGATTTCATTTGGGGGGCAAGCGGGGGGGGGGGGGGGGGGGGGAGGGAGGGGGGCAAGGGTTCCAAGTGGGGGGGGGGGAGGCGAAAATTTTCGACTTTACAGCTATTTTTTGGACAATTGAGCTACATTTTGGCTCTAAACAAGCTTGTACCAAATAATATTTCATTTTGGGAAGACAAATGCGCGCGCGAAAATTTTTCATATGTGTACTTTTGACCATCATAATTCCATGATTCCTTTCGTCAAATGAACCGACAGTGCCAACTCAACCGACACGATGTCATTATTGGGGGATTTGGTGTGTACTTTGTTTGTAAATTTCATTTACAGCCGTACTTGATTTCATTGGGGGGGGGGGGGGGCAAGTGGGGGGGGGAGCAAGGGTTCCAAGTGGGGGATCCTGCCCCCCCCCCCCCGCCGCTATAGTATATCGAATCCATCGGTCCCTTGCCGGTTGCAAATGCATGTGATTAAAAACTAGCCTTGGTGTGCTGTAGGCCTATACAAACTAGACACTGAAAGGTACGATACAATTTTACACTTTTACAAAAGAGTGCGGTCTTAAACAAAACTGAACATTGACAAAACAAATAAAAAACAAATAATCAAATGAAAACCAAAACAAAGAAATAAACAAGTATAAACTAACGAAAACACAAACAAACACTACTGCAAACAAGCACAAAATAAAAATAAAAAGATAAAATAACCAACACTATTGCCTATATAACCACATAAAGACAGTAAAGAAATAAAGAACTACATAAAAATGGATAAGGAAACAACTTAAGGGAAAGAAAGAAGGAAAGAAAATATTATATAAAGAAATAAGGGGAGATCGGAAAGGCACACAGCAAAAACTCCGGTGTTAACTGTTAAATATGCAACACTGAGCCGGTGTTACGCTCCTGGTGTTAATGTTGGTGTTAGGTCAACACCATAGGAATAACTGATGTAACACTTCTCATGGTGTTAAGTTTCTTGTGTTAAACTTGGTGTAAGAATAATTCCCATGGGTGTCATTATTCCACACATGCGCACGGAGGTTGGTTATATTGGTTTTGTAACACTTTGGATTGTATATTTATACATTTGATCTAGTGATTCGATATGCAACATGCACCATTTCATAAGTAAATGGCAATTAAGAACAACATTAATTCACAAAAACGTTCAAGTTTCAATAAATTTGAACTGTTGAACAGTGAAATATGTTATTTGCAAGCATTTTATTGTTAAAGTACTTCAACCTATCTAACATTAATATTTTAACACCAGAAGGTGTAACAATTAACATATGAGGGTAAAATTAACACCCGGATAGTGTTAATATAGCAACACCCAAAGGAGTGGTAATGTATCAACACCAAAGACTGGTGTTATTCAACACCAGAAAGTGTGGACCAGCTGGTACACTTATTTGGTGTTAAAATTAACACCCTCGGTGTTGATTTTAACACCAATGTTTTTGCAGTGCACCAATGAAAAAGTGAATGTTGAAAAAATGAAATAAATAAACAAATGTAATGTGTAATATTATTCAACTAAATATTGAAGAAATGAATATGATTTTCAATATGAAAGAAATTGATAACAGTATTAGGCCTAACGATCAAACCTGACGAACACTGACCCTTGCCATCATATCGTATGTACATTATGTCTAAAGTTAAAACATTGTTTGTCGGCTAAAAAGTGTAATGTATATCATACAGGGTAACCATGCATGCCATGGGATAACAATAGCGGGTTTTTGCATAGAAACCAACACAAAATATATATCTCAAAGGATTGATGATAAGTGTATTGTAGAATTGATTCTTGGCCTCCGCTCTTGTAAATGGTGTAAAGTATAGTATTTATAGTTTGTATTCAATACTGAGACACTCACGGAAAGTCATTCAAAGTATAATCCATCACATTTCATACATATTTTTACTACAATAGCGGATAGTTTTAATTTTTTTTTACACGCCATATGATCAGACAAACTTTCAATTTAGCCCCCGTCCCAAGGTTTGCCTCTATTGTGAAAAGCTGTCTGTTTTAAAACCAAGGTAATTCATAATCATGATAATTGCGAAAAACTGTTCAAATGTGGGATGGGCCCATTATTATTCTGCTTTGCAGAATGGTACGTCAGAAGGTCGTGCCTTGTCTGGCCCTAAAGCTTATAAATATGCTATTGTGACTGTATTTTTTCATCTACATACATTCATTATAGGCATAAAGCATTACTGTGAATATGGCAAAACAAATTGATTATATATTTTGATAATTTTTGGCACACACATGGGTGTTATGAAATTTGTCAAGCGCTGTAACTTTCGAACTATTAATGTGATAAAAGTATACATTTTTGGAAAGGAAATGAGTCAGAGAGTCCATTTTGGTATCAAATTTCACTAACAATTCTGATTTTTTAATTATTTACCAAATAAATCACTTTTTTTGCTCAATTTTGTCAGATGACGTAACAAAATCCGTTTTTGGTAAAAAATGCCGAACTTGCACCAACATCATCTAATTTTAAAGACACTTTGACCAAAAAAGGTCAACAATTGCACTTTTTGAGGTAAATTTAAACTTGCATAACAACTGTGCAGCAATATGCTATATTACATCATTTCATGAGAGCTAAATAGAGCTAACAAGTAATATTCGTGATAGCGATAGGTTGTCCACAAAACCGGCCAAAACACCCGCATGGTCAAATACGCAAATCTACCGACGGAGGCACGAATTTACCGACGGGCTTATTCCAGGGGGGGGGGGGGGGGGGGGGGGGGGGGGGCGCTGGCCCCCCTGCCCCCCTCTCTGGGTACGCCACTGCATATGATAATACTCACGCACGTTTGTCAGGAAGGAGTGGGTGCACACCAAATTACTCAGGTCTGAATTTACTGCATAATAGTTAAAGGCACTCAATAGTGGTGTTGAACATTTTAAATGTTTAAAAATTTACTTCAGAATTCAAGATGAACATTAAAAATGGCCATTACTGTTGTTTCTACAAGCAAAAACACAGCAAAACTTGATTAAAACAATATCATCGCTATTTATTGAAAAAACGCCCTCTATGCAAATATGGTTCGCGTTCGTGCCATATTTCAAGACACCTTTTCTACCCTCCGGTTACATTTATTGCATACTTGTCACCTATGACCATTTTCAGTAACATCTCAACTTTAATTTAAGCCTTGTTTCATGGGGGTTATTAAGCTAAATTTTCCGCTACGGACCTGCACACAGCGCCCTCACTTTTCACGTTTTCTGGCATGCCTGTTCACCATTTAGGCAGGTGCTTACGCCCTGGGCACTACTTAGGTCGATAAATTAATAATATCGTATTTTATCATTGTAGGTGCAACGGATAGGTCCCACTCGTCCATTTAAATACACACATACCATCCCCGGAGAAACAAATTGCCCGAAAACTTCACATTTACAAGCCTAGTCTTCGTGCTTTTCCGGAACTATTATAGGATTACACGAATTGCGCATTGATTTGGTGTGGTGCTCTCACATCAATCTTCTCTGCATGATAAGTCACGAACTTTATTGATGAACTTTACGCAGCTCTTTGTTTTATTCAACTGTATTGGGGCACTCGGGGGGGGGGGGGGGGGGGGGCACTACACTAAACCCTTCCGCGTTTGGTGTAGGGTTCGGAGAAATAGTACCTATATCAATTTGATCATCGTCCCAGGGGAAGCAAATAGAAGTAAATCTTGCTTATTTGTTATGAAAAAGTTAGAATAGAACCTCAGCATTGCTAATGTGGTCAAAAATCGTCGGAATCGAATACGCACGGGAGCCTAGGCTGCGGAAGGATATCGTTGCCGGAACCGGTGAGGAAGCGAAAATATCGGTTTTAAATGGTGAGGGCGCTGTTTAGGTGCCCGTAGCGAAAAATTTCATCTAGATGGGTCAAGAAAAATCAAGTTTAAAATAAAATTCAACACATATCTAATACATTCATGCGAAATAAAAACTTCCATCATTGTTACGTGGGGTAAAAATACGGTCTTGAAAAAGGGCCGAAACGCATGTATTTCAATGGGGGACGTAATTAGTGGTGTGCCCCCGTATGCTGAAAGAGTACATGTACATGTACATGTTTTAATAATACATACACAACCGAAACCTTTTACACACACAACACATAGTCAGAGCAGCGCGGACTATAATACATGTATATTGTTTAAATTGGAAATAAAGCCAGGAGGAAGTCGGGGAGGAAGTAAGTAAAGTGCTATATTTATCTCTGTTTGTTTTCTGACTTCAGAACTAATACTATTACACGTACACGTACTGCCAGTGGTGTAGCTAAGATTTTCATATTGGAGGGGCGAGGCATAAAAGTGAACCGACAAGAATGTACCGACTACTGGGTTACCCCTGATGACCGCATTGATAAACTAGCTGAGTAACGTTTTTATCATGTAAATTTCAAAGAAACACTTCATATTATGATTTTTTGTCATGAACAGAGGGATTGCTTTAACATCACTGTTGTTATTTTGGACAAAGTTTTAGAAATTTAGAAATTGGAAAAGGTACATTTTGTGTGTCAGAAGTCTGTATCTTCTAGTATTGTTATTTTCATTGGTATAAGCTAACGTTAATTTCATTATTGACTGATATTTACTATGTGGTCTTATTGGAATCAAATTATTTCACTTCATTAAACAACTTACAAACGTAACTCGACTTTTGAACAAAATCTAGTTTCAAACTCGATAATTGTTGAAAATCGAGTTTCAAACTCGATATTTGTCAAAAATCGAGTTTCAAACTCGATAATTTTCAAAAATCGAGTTACGTTTTTATACTGTAAATTTCAAAGAAACACTTCATATTATTTTGTGTCATGAAAAGAGGGATCGTCTTAACATCACTGTTGCTATTTTGGACAAAGTTTTAGACAATTAGACATTGGAAAGGTACATTTTGTGTGTCAGACGGCTGTTTCGTTTAGTAATGTTATTTTCATTGGTCCAAACTAATGTTAAATTTCGTTATTGAGTGATATTTGCTTTTAACTATGTGGTCTTATTTGCAGCAAATTATTTTACTTCATTAAACAACTTACAAACGTAACTCGACTTTTGAAAAAAATCGAGTTTCAAACTTGATAATTTTCAAAAATCGAGTTTCAAACTCGATAATTGTCAAAAATCGAGTTTCAAACTCGATAATTTTCAAAAAACGAGTTACGTTTTTATCATGTAAATATTAAAGAGACACTTCCTACGATTTTGTGTAATGAAAAGAGGGATCGTTTTAACATCACTGTTGCTATTTTGGACAAAGTTTTAGCAATTTTGAAATTGGAAAGGTACATTTTGTGTGTCAGAAGGCTGTTTCGTTTAGTAATGTTATTTTCATTGGTCCAAACTAACGTTAAATTTAATTATTGAATGATATTTGCTTATTAACTATGTGGTCTGATTTGCAGCAAATTATTTTACTTCATTAAGGGAAGTGTCAACCCTATTATTTTGATGATCAACTTTTGCTTCTAAGTTTGAGAATATTGAATAAAAGTACATACAAGTAACATTTTTAGAAAGGAAATTTGATAAGGAAGCCGATGGTGATATCAATGTGATACCAAATAAACTAAATTTTGAGAAATGAACCAAAAAGCCATTTTTTTACCCCAAATTTTTCAGACAGCATAACTATAAAATAAAAAATGGTAATTTGTTCTAATATACGTTTCTGTAAACAAAACAATTTTGTCTAGGAGGCAATTTTTTCTTTTTCCAAAATAAAACTTGGTTTTGGAAATATTGCTAAAAACATCGGAAAAGTGTAAAAGTCGTATTTTTTTGCGTACATTTCGCTAGAAATGGATGCATATCTCGAGTTTAAAATCCATAATCGAAAAAATAAAAAATTGCCTCCTAGCGCTGAAAGTCCTCTACACAATGGTAGTAAAAGCTTACCTGATAGTTTGATATATTTTTAGTTATGTTGTCTGAAATTCCGTAAAATTCCTTCAAATTTGAACTTCTAGAAAACATCGATTTAGTAAAAATATTGACATTTTCCACCATTTAAAGCTAACTGTTCACGGAACACACGGGCGTGTGACCTAAAAAGCGAGTATACTATTATGAACAATCATAATAAACTATCAGATTCAATTTATATTGTCACAATGTGAAGAAATTGGAAGAAAACTGAAATTTAAATGATCGTAAGATTGGCCTTTGTTTACATTTTAGACATTGTTTTGCGCTCTTTTGTTTTTCGCGTCTACGTCGCGGATATTAAGCGGCGCGTCTAGTATTACGCGCGGGGAAGTTTCAGCGCGCGACGCAATGATCGAACAGCTGTCGCAGCATTTGAAAAGCGCGGAACTCCGCTTAAATTCCCGCCAAATAACTATGCGCCTTTTCCTGACTCAAACTTACCAAAACAACAATTTAAAATCACCCAAAAGAACGGGAAATAATAGCTTCCGATTAGTTACATATGATGGTAATGATAGAATACATATAAAAGTATTAAATAATAGAGAAATATGAAATTCAATTTTTGAAACAAGTGCCGGGTTGACATAGTCCGTCGAGAAGTCCCCTCGCCTAGTGAGCTATAGAGCGCCCCCACACGAGAACCGACAGGCCCGAGCCGAAGGCGTCCGTCGAGAAGTCCCCTCGCCTAGTGAGCTATAGAGCGCCCCCACACGAGAACCGACAGGCCCGAGCCGAAGGCGAGGGTCCTTCGGCATACGTCAAACCTCCGTTGGAAAGTCAACGCAAGTTTGACATTACAGTTAGCCAATCAGCGTTGACTATGCATTCGCCCTTTAGATTGCATTAAAAGCTATTGAAGCTGCTATGACCCGTTACCACGCGCCGCAACGCGCGAGTATATGTACGCGGTACGCTTGTATTCTTAATTTGAGAGGGCAGGGCGTACATTTTAATAGTTCACTATTAAAATAATGGTTGGACACTCACAGAATAAGTGTAGTATGGTTTCTTCTGTTTCTTTATCAAATGTGCAAAAATGTGAGTCTTTCCGCCCTATGATTTTTCCAAAACACGCGAAATTGGAACCATCTTAATATTATATCAACGGTCCATTGGAATGGTATAAGAAAAATAACCGATCAATTTTTTAAACTAGATATGTCTAACTTGCTTTCCCATTTTCTATAAATTTTTGTTTGACCTTTTTAGACGAGATTAGAGAATCATAATTATATTATCCTTTTTTGAACATTTGATGTCGAGTGTTATAATTTTAAAGTAAATTACGGCTCTATAAATTTTCGTTTGACCTTTTTAGACGAGGTTAGAGAATCATAATAACCTTCTTTCATTTATAACACTCGACATCAAACATGTCAAATATTCAAAGAACTTCTTTGAACATTTGATGTCGAGTGTTGTTATACGACTTGAACATGTTGAAAACAAGTTGAGCGTGTTTGTTATTGTTCTTTAGCCAGTGATTGAACGGTATTTTAAGGCCATATTAAACAATTGGTTCTAATGTTATATGGTCACAGGTCACTAATAGGTATATCAAATGAGGTGGGATCGTTTCAAAAACCCCTTAAAATCGTGATACGTGTCTCTATTTTAAATAGAAGTTGTCAAAAAAACATAACATTTTTTGGTATCATATTAAAGACAAATTTATCCAGCTACCGAATAAAAAAAGAATTTAAGCCACATGTTTAGCAACAGTGAAGTTATCAATCTAAACGTCGAGTGAGTCAGGGGTGGGACTGGTGGATGAGGAGCTGGTGGATGAGGCGCCCATAGTTTTCTACACAAAATAGTGGAAAACTAGAACTTTTGAAATTGATGCCATTTTAAAATTATACATAGGAAAGTTTTCAAACTTCTCATATGTGTTAATAACATGTGCATGCCTGCTACTATGAATAATAATATTGAATTGTTATCTGGACATTCTCTACTAGAATATGATGTTCAATTCAGGGAGTGTTTTAATGTAAAAAACACACAGTTTTATTCATTTTATTGATTAAACAATGGCCAAATCGCAGTCTCTCTATTTCATTTGTGTGACTCTTCGGTCCTTTTCTACCCTGGGTAGTAAAACATTTAACTAAAAAAGCCAGAAGTGTTTCTTCACAGAATTGTTCATAGATTTATGAAAATTTTGCTATTTAGACCTATTTTGGACCACCCTGTATTTAAAATAAAGGAACTTTAACGATATTCGTGTAGTTCATTTTGATAACTATTTTCTATTAAATTAAATAGTCCATGCTAACTCAATTTCATAGAATATTATATACAAACCTTCATTTTATGCATTATTTCATCATACTTTTAGACACCCTGTACTTTTCCTGTGAACATTTTGGGCAAGTGATTCTTAGCAAATTTGGTAGCACCTTATGCGGTTGTTCTGAATTTGGTGACTATCTTCAGCTAAACCCTAATTGTACAAACTATCAAAATATTTTGTGAGGAGCAAAAACGATCAACTTTTTTATGTTCCACCCTATACAAATTTTACACACCCTGTATAACTTGATTTTTTTTTGGCAAAAATTAAAAACCTTGAATCATAAGCTTTCCAACGATATATAGTTTGTGGGTCATTAAGTATGTAAAACTTAAGTTTTGTCCCGTTTAATCAGATTTGGTGCATTCCTCAACATTATTAGAAGTGAAACATTTGTTTGGACCAGTTTGTGACTTCTGACCATATTCGTCTAAAGAGAGAAAAGTACCATTTTACCAAAACGGCTAATCCACTCTAATTCCTCCGCATTAAAAAGTCTTGGGATCCATGTAGCTTTCATGGCATAGATCGAATGTCCACCATCCGTATTAAGCCACCTTTTTCATAATTCTGAATCATTTGATTTCTCGTTACCCCGGCCCGTGTTCAGGGAGGGGCTGACCGCCCCCCCCCCCCCTCACCCAGGGTCCCCAAAGGGAACAAATAAGAGAGGGGAGGGGAGGAGATAGGGAGGGGGTGGGTGGGGGAGGGAGGGGAGAGAGGAGGGGAGGGGAGGAGGAGGGAAAGGGGAGGGAGGGAGGGAGGGAGCTTTTATTAGTGTATCTCACTTTATCTGTAGGCCTACGTCTCCAACCGTGTCAGTGTTTTATAACAAATGTAAATATTGATAGCAAGGAGAGTTTAGGTCATTCAGACAAGAGTTAAAACCCAACAGTTCGGCCCCCTGAATCCCAGCCAACGACATTCCCCCACTACCTGTGGCGCCACCAGGGGCCCCAGCAGGCCATGCCCCACCCCCCCCCCCTCATATTTAAAAAAGAGTAAAAAATTAAAAAGGAAGACAATTAAGGAGGAAGAGGAGAATGAGGAGGAAGGGTAACTAGCATAGACAGATTAAGCGGGCGGGGCGGGGGCACGCCCCCATTATTTTCACGGTGGGGACCGCCCCCCCAAAAAAAACACGAAAATGGGCGCTTTGTTCAATGTTTAATTATTTAAGCTTAACAACGTAGTTTCAGGAACGTTGTCTGGACCAGTTTTAAGAAAAAAACAAGACGTTTTTGCACGCTTCGCGTGAATTAGTTTCATTGTTTAATTATTCAAGCTTAAACAAGATGGCTTCAGGAACGTTTTTCTGGACTTTTTTGTGTTAAAATTGCCAATCTGTGCGAGCTTGGTTTCAAGGTTTAATTATTCATGCTTGTATAAAATTGCCAATTTGTGCTCGCTTCGCGCGAATCATGTTCAATGTTTAAATATTCAAGTTTAACAAGATGGTTTCAGGAACGTTTTTAGGGTTTTTGTAAATAGCTAATTTTCAGGAATAATTTTTCAGGAATGTCACATGTCAAATAGGCCTAGATATGAAACATGGGGTCACTCAAGCATGACAAACTTCTTTTACTTTATGATGAAAACAAATTACATTTTGTCAAAAGGGTAAAACTGCCATGTCTTCTGCACTAAAGTGTATTTTCAGTTTGATAAGTCCATGCGCAATGTTACAATGTATTCATGATGATCTAAAATCAAAATACTAATGGAAGGTTTATATTATGTCAAGGATGAAGAAAAAACAACTGATATAATTCATTGATATTCATACGAAAAATGAATGAACTTTGGGCATCGATGGGTATAGGCCTAGTAAGTAATCATTTTGGGACAGCCTGTGCGTATATGTATAGTGAGTACAGAGTGTCCCAAAAGTTTCGAAACCATTTAAAGATTTGTAACTCGCAATACCATAACATTGTTTGATTTGCTGAACGCCCTGTTATAAAGTCACCGTTTATTTAGAATCCTTGACATTATTCAGCTCATTATTTAAAATACAATGCTTACAGTTGGGGGAACTTTCGTCTGTATTTTAGCAACACAGATAGCTGTTATTGTATGTTTGGTACCAAAATAAATCTACAAGTCTTCTCTATCCAAAGACACTTCTCTAGGAGCGCATTTTTTTTTTTTTTTCATAAAACAGTTTAAATTTTTAAATGTTGACCAAAAAGTGTCAACAAATTGATTTTCTAACCTCAAAAATTCAAATAAAATTGCGCTCCTAGAGAAATGTCTTTAGATGCTTTTAGTGTAATTTCGGCATTTTTTACCAAAAACTGATTTTGTTACGGTGTCCGGAAAAAAATTGGTCAATATTGTACAATTTTTTTAGTGACAATTGATGGATTCTCTGACTCATTTCCTTTCCAATAATGTATACTTTTATAAACATCACATTAATAGTTCAAAAGTTTCAGCGCTTGATAAACTTCAAGTTCATGTCGAAAAGGTTAACACCCATATCCATCTCTTCTGAGCGAGGATTGTCTTATAACCAATTGTTGCGCGCTTTGAGCGAATTAGTTTCGGTCTTATTATTCAAACTTAAAAAGATGGCTTCAGGAACGTTTTTTTAAACCTTTTTATATTTACTATGGCTTCAGAAACGTTTTTCTGGACCATTTTAAAGTGTTATACAATAACCATTTTTTGCGCGCTACGCGTGAATTAGTTTCAATGTTTTTTTATTCAAGCGTTACAAGATGGCTTTAGGAACTTTTTTCTAGACATTTTTATTTTATAGCCAATATAGCTACACGCGAATTAGTTTAAATGTTTTATTATTCGAGCTTAATAACGTGGATTCAGGAACAGTGGCGCAGCCAGAGGGGAGGGGGGGGGGGGGGGCGATCCCCCCCCCCCAATATTGACGTCGTGTCCCGGTTGAGATTGGCACTGTCGGTTCATCCCAATATGAATAACCTGGCCACGTCACTGTTCAGGAACGTTTTTCTGGACCATTTTAGTGTTACAATAGCCAGTTTACGCGCGAAGTATTTTCAATGTCTTATTATTCAAGCCAGGATGGGTTCAGGAACGTTTTTCAGGACATTTTTATTTTTACAATAGCCAAATTGTTAGCGCTATGCGCGAATTATTTTCAAAGTTTTATTAATCAAGATTAATAGGATGGCTTCAGAAAGGTTTTTGTGGACCTTTGCGCGATGGCCATGTTGTTATATAAAATTTTGAAACCTAATTCGCGCGGAACGTTTTTCGGGACCAATTCAGTTAAAAACTGAAACCGTCTCACATAACCCCTGCCGCAAAAACGTGCTCGCTCGCGCCGCTTAAAAGGCCCTGTCACACATACGGCGATCAGGCCAGCGATTGCACTGCGCTATAAAAAGTGTATAACACGCAGTGATAGCGCGGAAAACTGTCCATTTTTAAATCAATATCACCAAAACCCTTTCACAACCTGCTGCGATCAGACCGGCGCTTGGATTACGCTGAAACATTATCAAAACGCCAAGCAAAACGCATCAAGATCTCCACATACCCCTCAATGACGCAGTGGGAACTGGCTGGGACTTCAGAGGGTCGTGAGAGGGTCCCCATGGTCTTCCTTGAGCGCCACTGCACCACGCTTGTTTTGTGCATGCACAAAACAAGCGTGGGGGTTCCGCGTTCTGTTCAGAGCGCTATAATGACTCAGTAGCAGCGAAAAGTGAGCGTCCCGTCGACGTAGCAAGGACGCATACAAACTACTTGTCCTCTGCGACTGCAGTAAAGGTTCGTTCACACTAGGTGATGTTTGCCGTGCGATGCGATACGGTAGCCGTACTTCCACCGCAATGTACGGTAATTCGTCGCGGGTCACGCCTGGTCAACGCAGGTCACCGCATGCGATGGCATTCAGTGCCGTTCGGCAAAATATAAGAGCGTCAGCGTCAACGCAATGCAACGCAATGCAACGCAGACTGCCGCAATGGCAGTTAAATATGTTTTAACGCCATTGCAATAAACGTACCGCACCGCACAATAAATAACGTTTGAGTGTGAACCAACCTTTGCTTTCAGGAGACAAACACATTATGATATTATCACTATTATATCATGTATTTGTATTCAGATTAATCAAAAATGTTATTGATAGGCCTACACCTGTTTAAACTCCCGCCATGGCTATATAGCATTATCGCATTACGCTAAGCTAGGATAATGCTCTCTAAATAGGATTTAAATAACAATCAATGTATCGGCAATGTGATTAGCTTTAAATATGGGTCATTGTTATTCCTTCTACAAGGAGTATAATGTACAGTCCTCAAAATAAGTAACTGACCAGGTAATATGCTTCCAACTCAAAACTATCGGCCGAGTGCACCAATGGCGAGTAGCTGAAGAATAGCGCTACCTCGCCAGTAACTGAGGCGTAACCAAAACATTTGAGAGCCCCAAACCGGGGTAAGCTGCTAGGGTTGTAACTTGCGAGTCGCGATATTGGAGGCTGGTTTTGGTGAGATCATGAACAGTGAGGCAAAATCTTAAGGAAGAAAGACAATAACGGGTATATACAGCCAATTTGAACTCATTGCGAACCAGTGATTGCTCAATATTGTACAATTTATTGTTTGTCTCACAATCATGTCATACACATCTTTTTCTTTACCATTGAATGTTATCAGCGAACCAAGGAAACGTTGGGTCCTGATCAACAGTTTTTTTACAATGTTTTCACCAATATTAAAGTCAATTGCAGTTGGTTTCCCGCTGCATAGGGAGAGTGAGCGGCATTTGCTTGGCTTTAGGGTGAAACCCATACTGGATGCTTAGTTTCATCTCTTAGGGGACGATGCTGAATAATGTGGACATTTATCTCGCTAGTTACTATTCTGGTGTTACTCGCCAGTTTTGCTCTCAGAGAATTACATCGTTAGTAAGTTACGCTACAGTTAGGGCTGCTAGGGAAGTAGGTTACCTCCCTATAAAGTGGTGCACTCGGCCGATATGTGTTAATGTATGTGTTGTATTATGTATAACCTAGGTAGTAACTTATTTTGAGGACTGTATATAATTTGAAAACGTGTTGAGAAGGTACTAGTAACGCAGACAGCGACTTATAAGCGCAATTTGATCGCAGCAGAGCATAAATAAGCGCGGCGCTTTGTATGGCCCCCAAGGGCGATCATGGAGACCCTACCCCGCTCTAGATGGTGTCCACTGCGTCCCCATTCGGTTCTTAGAGACCTTACTGTGTTTTGCATGGCTTTTTTCAGCGCAACGAGAGCGCAAGGCCTGATCGCCGTATGTGTGACAGGGGTATTACCTAATGATTAAAGGGGCACTAAGAGATGTGTTGGAGACTGCGCCCTCAATTATGATAAAAACTGGGATTAGTATATTTTTATAACTGTATTACATGTATGAACTTACACCTATAAGGATTAAGAAAAATCAGCCCTCTTTGTACAAGAAAACGTCGATTCAAAAATGCTCGTACAGCCGCGACGAGCATTTTACGTCCGACAGTATTCCCCTGCAGTACGCGTGATACATAACGCGAACCATATTTTCATAGAGGGCGTTTTTCAATAAATAGCGATGATATTGTTTTAATCAAGTTTTGCTGTGTTTTTGTTAGTAGAAACAACAATAATGGCAATTTTTTAATGTTCATCTTGAATTCTGAAGTAAATTTTTAAACATTTAAAGTTTTCAACACCACTTAATGTCCCTTTAACATAGCCTATAGCCTATACACCTTTCCAGATAATCTGCTCAGTTCCTTGATACATTCTTCAAGAGGATCAGGTAAAGTTCACATTAAGAAAATGAGCTTGGATAACAATAGGTTTTGACATGTTTAATTTTCAATATTGTGAAGTTTCTTAATCTTGACCATTCATAAATTAGTTTTCTTATAAGAGATTCCATGACATGTTCAGTTCAAATTTACCATACTCTCGACATTAGTTGAAAATACAATTCTGAGAGCTTTAAAATTGTCCTCTGCATTAATACTCCAGCCCATTTTACTGGGATTTCATTATATTGTATTTAGACTCACCTTTTCTGAGCCTATTTTAATATTAAAATATTAAAATATTATCCAAACTGCTTTAACAAATCTAGCATCTCATGGATTTGGCAGAACCATCAAGGAAGAGAACGGTATCATCAGCATCGCATCCATATTGAGAAAAACGATATTCCCTATCCGCTAGTAAAACCCCTTTAATATTTTTATTTTTACGATAACAGTTATATACCTACGTAATTCTTATTTCATGATTTAGTCATTTCGATGCAGATGACATCAAAATTATTAGCACGATTCCCAGTCCCACATGTCATGATATTGCTTCATGAACAATATTTCTATCATTCAACCCTTTTTCTCATACATTATTGCATTTCATGGTTTCTAAAATCTATAAACTGTAAACAATATTTTTTTCCAAATTTCATTTTTCTCGGCAATCTCTCTGCCCTTTTACACTTTGAAGCATTTTTTTGGTAAATGGCACAGATTTGACTTTTAGTGCCAACTTTATTTTAATCAAGCATATTTTGAGACAGTATAAAGCATATGAGACAAAACAAACAGCATCTGCAAGGTAATTTAATCGTCTTGAAGTTCCTATAAATGTCAAATAGTAAAGTATTTAAGAGTCAGTCTGTGTAATTTTTTAGAATTGATTCTATCCTTCAAATAATAGATTTTTCTCATAGCTTGTGTATTGGTAGGCCCTTGGGCACTAACAACTAGGGTGACTTTCAAAAAATAAAAAATTGACTCGTTGCCATGGTAACCCACCAAAAACCAATTTGGGCCATATTGGACCATATTTGCCCTGAAATTTACTCAAAATTGACTTATGTCAAGAACTCACTGTACCAAAACGGAATAATACTGGAACCTTTCAATACAATCATCTCAAAGGACAACTCTTTCCCTACTGACTGCATCATTTAAAGGTAAATATCTTACTCCTAAAGGTAAATGCCAAGTATTTAAAGGTTGCTTGTTTTCAGTTTTGAAATAAAGGCGATTTTTGACCAAATGTATTACCTTAAAATTAATTCTGCCAGGGGTGCCAGAAATTTGTCTTTGCTGGTGTGAGTAGTTAAATGTATTGCCCTTCCAAATCTGTAAAAAGTAGCTTGGGCAAATGATATTCCTAAGTACAGTGTTGCCAGGAACAACAGCCTTTTTGAAATCTGAGCATTTTGACTAAATAAGCCTTTTAACCCTATTTGTTATAAAAGCATGTGTTTTTTCAATGATATTCAATTAAAACATATTCTAATAACTCGGTTACATTCTTGTGGTTGATTGCAAAGGGTAATCTGTAATAACAATTCGACCTGTTGCCATGGTAACAACCAAAAATTTGGCCATTTTGGACCAAATTTGCCCTGAAATATACTTAAAATTATTGTATGTTAAGAACTGACCATACCAAAACAGAATAACACTGGAACCTTAGAATACAATCATATCAAAGGACTCCTCTTCCCCTACTGACTGCATCATTTAGGGGTGAATATCTTATTCTTAAAGGTAAATGCTAAGTATTTAAAGGTTGTCTATTTTCAGTTTTGAAAATCAAGGTGATTTTTGACCAAAAGTATTGCCTTAAAAATCTTCTTTTCAGGGGTGCCAGAAATATGTCCTTGCTGGTGAAAGTAGTTCGATGTATTGCCCATTCAGATCGATAAAAGGTAGCTTGGGCAAATGATATTCCTAAGTACAGTGTTGCCAGAAACAACAGCCATTTTTAAATCTAAGCATTTTTTTACTAAATAAGGCTTTTTAACACTATTTGTTATAAAAGCATGTGTTTTTCCAATGATCTTCAATCAAATCATATTCTAATGACTCAGTAAACTTTTTTGTGGGTTGATTGCAAAGGGTTATCTGTAATAAAAATTCGACCTGTTGCCATGGTAACAACCAAAAAACCATTTTTGCCATTTTTGACCAAATTTGCCATGAAATGTACTCAAAATTATCTTATGTCAAGAACTGAAACCAAAACAGAATAATACTGAAACCTTAGAATACAATCACCTCAAAGGACAACTCTTCCCCTACTGACTGCATCATTTAAGGGTGAATATCTTATTTCTTAAAGGTAAATGCTAAGTATTTAAAGGTTGCCTATTTTCAGTTTTGAAAATCAAGGTGATTTTTGACCAAAAGTATTGCCTTAAAAATCTTCTTTTCAGGGGTGCCAGAAACATGTCCTTGCTGGTGTAAGTAGTTCGATGTATTGCCCATTCAGATCGGTAAAAGGTAGCTTGGGCAAATGATATTCCTAAGTACAGTGTTGCCAGAAACAACAGCCATTTTTAAATCTAAGCATTTTTTTTACTAAATAAGGCTTTTTAACACTATTTGTTATAAAAGCATGTGTTTTTCCAATGATCTTCAATCAAATCATATTCTAATGACTCAGTAAACTTTTTTTTGGGTTGATTGCAAAGGGTTATCTGTAATAACAATTCGACCTGTTGCCATGGTAACAACCAAAAAACCATTTTTGCCATTTTGGACCAAATTTGCCATGAAATGTACTCAAAATTATCTTATGTCAAGAACTGAAACCAAAACAGAATAATACTGAAACCTTAGAATACAATCACCTCAAAGGACAACTCTTCCCCTACTGACTGCATCATTTAAGGGTGAATATCTTATTCTAAAGGTAAATGCTAAGTATTGAAAGATTGCCTATTTTCAGTTTTGAAACTCAAGGTGATTTTTGACCAAAAGTATTGCTTAAAAATCTCCTTTTCAGGGGTGCCAGAAATATGTCCTTGCTGGTGTAAATAGTCGATGTATAGCCCATTCAGATCTGTAAAAAGTAGCTTGGGTAAATGATATTCCTAAGTACAGTGTTACCAGAAACAACAGCCATTTTGAAATCAAAGCATTTTTGCTAAATAAGGCTCTTTAACCGTATTTGTTATAAAAGCATGTGTTTTCAATGATATTCAATCAAAACATATTCTAATAACTCAGTAAATTTTTTTTTGGGTTGATTGCAAAGGGTTATCCGTAATAACAATTCGACCTGTTGCCATGGTAACAACCAAAAAACTATTTTTGCCATTTTTGACCAAATTTGCCATGAAATGTACTCAAAATTATCTTATGTCAAGAACTGAAACCAAAACAGAATAATACTGAAACCTTAGAATACAATCACCTCAAAGGACAACTCTTCCCCTACTGACTGCATCATTTAAGGGTGAATATCTTATTCTAAAGGTAAATGCTAAGTATTGAAAGATTGCCTATTTTCAGTTTTGAAAATCAAGGTGATTTTTGACCAAAAATATTGCTTAAAAATCTCCTTTTCAGGGGTGCCAGAAATATGTCCTTGCTGGTGTAAATAGTCGATGTATTGCCCATTCAGATCTGTAAAAATTAGCTTGGGTAAATGATATTCCTATGTACAGTGTTACCAGAAACAACAGCCATTTTGAAATCAAAGCATTTTTGCTAAATAAGGCTCTTTAACCGTATTTGTTATAAAAGCATGTGTTTTCATTGATATTCAATCAAACTATATTCTAATAACTCAGTAAACTTTTTTTGGTTGATTGCAAAGGGTAATCTGTAATTACAATTCGACCTGTAGCCATGGTAACAACCAAAAAAACAATTTTGGACCAAATTTGCCATGAAATGTACTCAAAATTATCTTATGTCAAGAACTGACCATACCAAAACAGAATAATACTGGAACCTTAGAATACAATCATCTCAGAGGACACCTCTTCCCCTACTGACTGCATCATTTAAGGGTGAATCTTATTCTTAAAGGTAAATGCTAAGTATTTAAAGGTTGCCTATTTTCAGTTTTGAAAATCAAGGGTGATTTTTGACCAAAGTATTGCCTTAAAAATCTCCTTTTCAGAGGTGCCAGAAATATGTCCTTGCTGGTGTAAGTAGTTCGATGTATTGCCCATGCAGATCTATAAAAAGTAGCTTGGGCAAATGATATTCCTAAGTACAGTGTTGCCAGGAACAACAGCCATTTTTAAATCTAAGCATTTTTACTAAATATGGCTTTTGAACCCTATCTGTTATAACTTATAAAGCATGTGTTTTTCAATGATATTCAATCAAAACATACTCTAATAACTCTGTTACATTATTGGGGTTGTTTGCAAAGGGTTATCTGTAATGAAAATGTGACCTGTTGCCACGGTAACAACCAAAAACATCTTACTCTTAAAGGTAAATGCTAAGTATTTAAAGGTTGCCTATTTTCAGTTTCGAAAAAAAAGAAGTGATTTTTGACCAAAAGTATTGCCTTAAAAATCCCTCTTCCAGCTAGTAGCAGTTACATGTATTGCCCTTTCAAATCTGTAAACAGTAGCTTGGGCAAATGATAAGTACGGTGTCGCCAGGCGCAACAGCCTTGTTAAAATCTGAGAATTTTGACTAAATATGCCTTTTCAAACAATATTTGTTATGAAAGCATGTATTTTTTCAATGCTATTCAATCAAAACATATTCTATTAACTCGGTTACATTCTTGTGGTTGTTTTCAAAGAGTAATATGAAAAAGAGTGTTGCCTGGGTTACTGGATAACACCCAATTTCATAAACATAGACTGTACATAAATCCAGCAGCATCCAGCTAAACCTATGAAAATCAGTGTTGACAAAATAACATGTTTGCTAGTGTGAGTAGCTGAAATTACAACCTTTCTTGTGAACAGTATATAGCATGCAGACAAGCGATACAACGAAGTAGTATCTAGTGTTGCCAGAAGAAAACAAATTCTTGGAATATACAGACAGGTATAGGCATAATACTGAATATACATAACAGGTATATGTATGGTAAACATGTTCACAACACTTTGATAATGACAGGTTCAAAAGCCTTATTTAGTAAAAATGCTTAGATTTAAAAATGGCTGTTGTTCCTGGCAACACTGTACTTAGGAATATCATTTGCCCAAGCTTTTCTTTACAGATCTGAATGGGCAATACATCGAACATATTACTGGCACCCCTGAAAAGGAGATTTTTAAGGCAATACTTTTGGTCAAAAATCACCTTGATTATCAAAACTGAAAATAGGCAACCTTTCAATACTTAGTATTTACCTTTAAGAATAAGATATTCACCCTTAAACGATGCAGTCAGTAGGGGAAGAGGTGTCCTTTGAGGTGATTGTATTCTGAATGGGCAATACATCGAACTACTTACACCAGCAAGGACATATTTCTGGCACCCCTGAAAAGAAGATTTTTAAGGCAATACTTTTGGTCAAAAATCACCTTGATTTTCAAAACTGAAAATAGGCAACCTTTAAATACTTAAAATTTACCTTTAAGAATAAGATATTCACCCTTAAATGATGCAGTCAGTGGGGAAGAGGAGTCCTTTGATATGATTGTATTCTAAGGTTCCAGTATTATTCTGTTTTGGTATGGTCAGTTCTTGACAACGATAATTTTAAGTATATTTCAGGGCAAATTTGGTCCAAAATGGCCAAAATTGTTTTTTGGTTGTTACCATGGCAACAGGTCGAATTGTTATTACAGATTACCCTTTGCAATCAACCACAAGAATGTAACTGAGTTATTAGAATATGTTTTAATTGAATATCATTGAAAAAACACATGCTTTTATAACAAATAGTGTTAAAAGGCTTATTTAGTCAAAATGCTCAGATTTCAAAAAGGCTGTTGTTCCTGGCAACACTGTACTTAGGAATATCATTTGCCCAAGCTACTTTTTACAGATTTGGAAGGGCAATACATTTAACTACTCACACCAGCAAAGACAAATTTCTGGCACCCCTGGCAGAATTAATTTTAAGGTAATACATTTGGTCAAAAATCGCCTTTATTTCAAAACTGAAAACAAGCAACCTTTAAATACTTGGCATTTACCTTTAGGAGTAAGATATTTACCTTTAAATGATGCAGTCAGTAGGGGAAGAGTTGTCCTTTGAGATGATTGTATTAGAAGGTTCCAGTATTATTCCGTTTTGGTACAGTGAGTTCTTGACATAAGACAATTTTGAGTAAATTTCAGGGCAAATATGGTCCAAAATGGCCCAAATTGGTTTTTGGTGGGTTACCATGGCAACGAGTCGATTTTTATTTTTTGAAAGTCACCCTAGTTGTTAGTGCCCAAGGGCCTACCAATACACAAGCTATGAGAAAAATCTATTATTTGAAGGATAGAATCAATTCTAAAAAATTACACAGACTGACTCTTAATAATCAAAAGTGGCACAATCAGTTTTTAAGTGTCCGTATTTAGTTCATCAAGCATCTCGATTTCACGTGTTAAGCGAATCAATGTTGGTCAGGGCTCACATTCTGATTCATCATGAAATACAATTTAAAGACAAAAATACAATTTTAAGATTCAAACATTTGGAAATCTTAAAATGTTAGCCAAAAAGGTTTAAACTTAAGGTGATGAGGCCAATATAATGTCGTGAAGCTAAAAGTTCAATGGTGAGTGAGGTCAGGTCAAGCATGAAAAAAAGAATTGGAGCCAATAGCAATTGACCTATTTTGAAAATAAGAAAGTGGCTCCCAAGAATTTTTACAGTATTTTCTGAAACCATCACAATCGATGGGAACCAAAATTAACCCTTGAGGCAGCCTTTTTCTCGATTTCTTTCGGGATGGGGCGGATTTTGTCAAAAGTGAAAAGGACGAGTGCCAAGTGGACCTTTTTACACTAAAAGGAGAGGAAGGGGGCTAACTTGTCAAACACAGCCCCAACCCTCTTTTGAACTTTGTTGTTGTTGTTAGTGGTGGGTTGTTGTTGTTGTTGTTGTTTTTTCCATTTTTTTGGGGGGGGGGGGGGGGGGGGGGGATTTTTGGGGACTTACATCCAACCAAAGGAATTTTTGAGTGACTTCTGTACTTCTGAGGACCTTATGTCATGTACAGGCTGTCCCAAAATGATTAGTACCCATCGATGACTACATTTGACTTATTCTTTCATCATGAAGATCAATGTTAATAAAAGGTTTTTTTGTTGTAATCTACTGTAAAATATTGTAACCTTTCGTGAGATTTTTAAATTATTAAAATCGGATCGACGTATCAAACTGACAATAGGCTATACGCCATTTTGTAAGGGTTGGTGATTTAAAAGAAAATCCGTCTTCTTCTCTAACCTTTTATTCCCATCTCTCTTTTATAACTGTTGTTATACAGTTAGGCCTAGGTTGTTCAAATAACTAATGATTATTTTAGTTTAAGTCAATTTTGAGGATATAAAAAATAATCGTCACACTTGAGTGATTTCAAACATTGTTTCTATTTGGCTACTTTCAGACTTTTGAAGCTAATTAATTTTGAGAACATATTTGATCTCAATCTATATATATTGACAACCTCTCAGCAGTATTTGCATTCATTGGTGCAACACATCCCTTAGAAATTTGAAATTGGGACATAATAGCAACCGCCATCTGTTGAATTTTTATCACAAAGAAGTTTAGCTGTGTTGAGCCTGGTGGCGCTATTCATGGATGAAAATATATACGACCACAGGCTAGGGGGGGGGGGGGGGGGGGGGGGGGGGGGGGGGGGGGGTACCGCGCCATTTTGTCCCGAAGCAATGGTTATGACGTCATATTTTGTCGATTTTCAGAACTCTTGTATTGGATTTACGTGCAAAAAATATGCCCTTGGCATCATACTTTCCCAGGTGTGCAGTTCATTTTAAATTTCAGATGTTCTAAAATGGATGGTTTTCTAAACAATTCGAGAAAGAAAATCGAACTGCACACCTCAGGATTGCAAAAAAAGCATAACAAAAGTCAACTTTTTTGTGCCTTTGAACAGAGTGGCGGCCGGGATTGTAGAATTTAACACAGTGCATTAACCCATGACCCATGATATAAATAAATTATTTGCGTTACATTTTTTCAATTAGCACGTTTAGTGTAGCGGAAAGATAGTCGCTTGAGGAGCGAGAGGTTGTGGGTTCGAGTCCCATTAGGAGCACTTTTTGTTTTATATTCTGGATTTGCTTAGCATCATCTGTATGCTTGCCCACGCGGACACCGCACTGCTGGCGTTTACCGTATCAGGGTAACGCCATTTTTTTCTCGAAAATGTCAAAAATAAATTACCGTTCTTTTAAAAATAAGAATTATAATCAAATTACAAACACATTTTGTGCGAGAGCAACACACACATTTGGCAAAAATGGCACAATAAAAATCCGTTCGTTATAAATAAATGGACATGGTTAAATAATAAAACTATCACAATTACAGTCGTAAATCTCTGTGGCGTGCGTAGGTTGGCCATGTCGTTGGCAATCGGAAATCACGGGTTCAAATTTTCCCATTATTTTTCTATTTTTAAACTTGATGGTATATTAATGTAACATCATTGTTATGTCAATTTTTATCAATTATAAATGCCGCCCATGCGTTTATAGTTTTCTTTTTATTTATTTATCTATCATAAATGTATCCTTGATTTATTTAACTTTGTCTAAACAATTAAAATGCGTAAACAATTATATTATTGCTCGATATAGAGTGATTTAACTTGAGTTCAGTTTGATAATAAGTGATAGCAAAAACTTGTTGTAAAACCATTTTACCAGTGTGTCCAACAATTTGGTAATACATTTAGAGATGTCACTTTTAGCTTGTTATAGCTAGGCTCAATATAAGCAAGTTTGCGACCTCTATAATTTTAGGCTGGTAACACAATCCCACAGTGCATTTCGTTAAAACAGTGTACATTATTTTTCCACGATACGTATCACGTGATAACCACGATCGATTTCGCAAAATATTGCAAAATGGCGCGGTACCCCAGCCCCCCTAGCGAGGGGACTTCTCGACGGACTAGGTTGACACTGCCCTTAAACCACTTACAAACGTAACTCGACTTTTGAATAAAATCGAGTTTCAAACTCGATAATTTTCAAAAGTCGAGTTTCAAAATCGATAATTTTCAAAAATCGAGTTACGTTTTTATCATGTATGTAAATATCAAAGAAACACTTCATATGATTTTGTGTAATGAAAAGAGGGATCGTTTTAACATTACTGTTGCTATTTTGGACAAAGTTTTAGAAATTTTGAAATTGGATAGGTACATTTTGTGTGTCAGAAGGCTGTTTCGTTCAGTAATGTTATTTTCATTGGTCCAAACTAACGTTAAATTTAATTATTGAATGATATTTGCTTATTAACTATGTGGTCTGATTGGCAGCAAATTATTTTACTTCATTAAACCACTTACAAACGTAACTCGACTTTTGAAAAAAATCGAGTTTCAAACTCGATAATTTTCAAAAATCGAGTTACGTTTTTATCATGTATAAATTTCAAAGAAACATTTCATATGATTTTGTGTAATGAAAAGAAGAATCGCTTAAACATCACTGTTGCTGTTTTGGACAAAGTTTTAGAAATTTTGAAATTGGAAAGGTACATTTTGTTTGTCAGAAGTCTGTATCGTCTATAGAATTGTTATTTTCATTGGTATAAGCTAACGTTAAATTTCATTATTGACTGATATTTGCTTCTTTTTGGCGTAATACTGGATCAAAGTTTGGATCAAGGAAAAACAACATTGCCAGACGAAACGGCCTTATGACGCATAACATTTGCCTTTCCAATTTCAAAAGGTCAAAATGTTTGTCTAAAATAGCAAAAGTGATGTGAAAGCGATCCCTCTTTTCATTACAATAAATCATACGATGTGATACTTTGATATTTACATGATAAAAACGTAACTCGATTTTTGAAAATTATCGAGTTTGAAACTCGATTTTTGAAAATTATCGAGTTTGAAACTCGATTTTGTTCAAAAGTCGAGTTACGTTTGTAAGTGGTTTAATGAATAATTTGCAGCAAATCAGACCACATAGTTAATAAGCAAATATCATTCAATAACTAAATTTAACGTTAGTTTGGACCAATGAAAATAACATTACTAAACGAAACAGCCTTCTGACACACAAAATGTACCTTTCCAATTTCAAAATTTCTAAAACTTTGTCCAAAATAGCAACAGTGATGTTAAAACGATCCCTCTTTTCATTACACAAAATCATATGAAGTGTTTCTTTGATATTTACATGATAAAAACGTAACTCGATTTTTGAAAATTATCGAGTTTGAAACTCGACTTTTGAAAATTATCGAGTTTGAAACTCGATTTTGTTCAAAAGTCGAGTTACGTTTGTAAGTGGTTTAATGAAGTAAAATAATTTGCTGCAAATCAGACCACATAGTTAAGAAGCAAATATCATTCAATTACGAAATTTAACGTTAGTTTGGACCAATGATAATAACATTACTTAACGAAACAGCCTTCTGACACACAAAATGTACCTTTCAAAATTTCAAAATTGCTCAAACTTTGTCCAAAATAGCAACAGTGATGTTAAAACGATCACTCTTTTCATGACAAAAATCGTATGAAGTGTTTCTTTGATATTTACATGATAAAAACGTAACTCGATTTTTGAAAATTATCGAGTTTGAAACTCGACTTTTGAAAATTATCGAGTTTGAAACTCGATTTTGTTCGAAAGTCGAGTTACGTTTGTAAGTTGTTTAATGAAGTAAAATAATTTGCTGCAAATCAGACCACATAGTTAAGAAGCAAATATCATTCAATAACGAAATTTAACGTTAGTTTGGACCAATGAAAATAACATTACTGAACGAAACAGCCTTCTGACACACAAAATGTACCTATCCAATTTCAAAATTTCTAAAACGTTGTCCAAAATAGCAACAGTGATGTTAAAGCAATCCCTCTTTTCATTACACGAAATAATATGAAGTGTTTCTTTGAAATTTACATGATAAAAACGTGGAAAGAGTGGAATTTCACTCGAAAAGGAGTGAAGGGAGTGAAATGCAGGACAACCCATTTTAGAGTGGAAAATTTCCACTCTAAAATGAGTGTGAAAGTTAATTTTTCACTCTCAATAGAGTGGAACATTGTCATATAAAATCCCCTTACACTCCTTTTAGAGTGTTTTTCCAATCAAAAACGTGTTGTCCTGCGTTTAACTCCTTCAAAGAGTGGAACACCACTCTTTTACATTTAGAGAGTAGTTATGAAGCAAATATCATTCAATAACGTAACGTGTTTGGACCAATGAAAATAACACTACCAAACGAAACAGCCGTCTGACACACAAAACGTACCTTTACAATTTCTAAATTTCTAAAACTTTGTCCAAAATAGCAACAGCTATGTTAAAGCAATCCCTCTTTTCATTACACGAAATCATATGAAGTGTTTCCTTGAAATTCACATGATAAAAACGTAACTCGATTTTTGAAAATTATCGATTTTAAAACTCGACTTTTGAAAATTATCGAGTTTGAAACTCGACTTTTGAAAATTATCGAGTTTGAAACTCGACTTTTGAACGAGTTACGTTTGTAAGTGGTTAAAGAAGTAAAATAATTTGCTGCAAATAAGACCACTTAAGAAGCAAATATCATTCAATAACGAAATTTAGTGTTACTTTGGATCAACGAACACTTCATTTTTTTCTAAAGTCGAGTTTGTAAGTGGTTAAAGAAGTAAAAAAAATATTCTGCTCCAACGCAAAAGCCTCATGACACATAATGTATTTCGAATTTCTATATATTATATATTTCTATTTCTAAGTGTTTGTCCAAAATAGGAACAGTGGTGTTAAAACGATCCCACTTATCATTTAACAGTCCATTACAAGTGTTTCTATGTAGCCAAAGTGGCTGGGGCGGTCGCACCACCCCTTATGTGAGTCGTGTCTGTTGAAATTGTCGTTTCATTTGACAGATAAAATCATGAAATATCTACCCATGCAAATTTAGAGAGAAAAGTTTGAGTTTGAAAGTAGAATACGTTTCTACGTACATAACTTGATACATTCGTAAGTATAAGGATGCAACCATCCATTAAATAGTCCACTATGTATACCATGTATAATTTCACTGTCACACAATCGTACAACACCCTCTGATACTTCCCATCCGAGAACCGACCAACGTGTATTGGTCGGTTCTCGGATGTGAGCGGTTTTCGCAAGGCGAAGTATCACAGAGGGTGTTGTTCGATTGTGTGACAGTGACATACACGGTACACGAAGCAGACTATCCATTAAATGACTAGGCTTGGCTTTGCTGATACTCATACTCGAAACTTGAGACTCGATACTCGATACAATGTATTTTAAACTGATTTGAAACTCAAAATTTGAAACTCGATACTCGATATTTGAAACTCGAAACTCGATAACTGAAACTCGAAACTCGATATTTGAAACTCGATACTCGATTTTTGAAACTCGAAACTCGATATTTGAAACTCGAAACTCGATATTTGAAACTCGATACACGAAACTCGATTTTTGAAACTCGATACTCGATATTTAAAACTCGATACTCGATTTTTGAAACTCGATACTCGATTTTTGAAACTCGATACTCGATATTTAAAACTCGATACTCGATATTTAAAACTCGATAATCGATTTTTGAAACTCGATACTCGATTTTTGAAACTCGATACTCGATTTTTAAAACTCGATACTTGATATTTAAAACTCGATACTCGATATTTGAAACTCGATACTCGATTTTTGAAACTCGATACTCGAAACTCGATACTCTAAACTCGAAATTGTCACTCGAAACTCGATACTCGATGATTAGCAACACACCCTGATGACGACATTGATAAACTACCTGAGTTACCCTGATGACGACATTGATAAACTACATGAGTTACCCCTGATGACGACATTGATAAACTACCTGAGATACCCCCTGATGATCGCATTGATAAACTACATGAGTTTACTGCATGAATCTACGTTAGTTTTCCTGATATCTATTGATAAACTTTAGGGAGAGCGTGTTGGCGCAGCGGTAGATACCCTCGCTTTGCACCAATGAATCCCGGGTTCGAAATCTGTGCTCGGTCGGGCTTGATGTGCATTTGGTTTATCACGATCCATACACGCTCTCGCAGGTTTTCTCCGGGATCTCCGGTTTCCTCCTGCTTTCAAAATCTGTGATTAGTTGTTTCGGTTATCAAAAACTTCCTTGACCCAATGGTATTTGGGGAGCTGCATTGAAACATGGTGGATGTTACAATCTAAGTGCGGATAGGTTTGCGCTAGAAATTGGCAGCACCCTAGTTGATGCGACCTGATTCTGATGATTCACCAGCAGCGAAATTACAGCGCTTTGATCACTTTGAAAAGGCGCTATATAAATACTAATTATTATTATTTTATTTATTATTATAAGTAACTCTGATGGCAGCGTTGATAATAAACTACTTAAAAGTAACCCCGGATGGATGATTGGATGCATTGTGGAGTTTGATAAACTACTTGAATGAACTGATTAGTCACTGGAGTCTACCTTTTATTATTTGATTGAATCTTTTCAGGTTGAATCAAGGTGCAACCAGCAAGAAAAGAATCCACCATTGAATTCAGACAAATATACACTTCAGGTAAACTATGCTGAAGCGCATTATATCTGCGTTGCTTATGCTTTGTGCAACCATCCAACTCTCAACACCTGCTTGTAGCAATCCGAAGAACTATAGATACAAGCCCATCTCTGTGATCGCAAAAGAAGTCAAACATATAGTTTATGGCAAGGTAATAAGGCAATACGTTAGTGATGACTTGGGATACTACAACCGTACCGTAGAATTCGACATATTCTGCGTTCTGAAAGGAGGTCCTTTCATCGATCGCTTGATAAATGTTACCGATGACAGCACTTCATGTGGCTACAACATCTTGGAAGTCGATATGGAGCAGATTCTGTTCCTGAGAGATGCTGATGACAACGGAGCGTATTCAACCCACAATCCCAATGTACAAGGTGGGGCACTTTACCCATCAGAGGAGAACTTTCAATCCGTCTCAAGGTCCGGAACAGACTTGAATGTGACGATGTGTAATGATGAGATGGGGCAAGATCTACAGGTGCCTTGTTTTACTTCAGATCAAGATAATGTGGCATGTGGTGCTAGCGTATTAGTGATTAACTTGGGTTGTCTGTTTATGACTTTAGGAGTGTTTGTATACAACAAATATTTGAGTGCCTGATGAGTGGATATCATAGTAAAAACTTTATATATGTCATAAGGTCACATTTTGACTTTACATGAATTGAAGTACAATATATTTTATGTCAGTTACACCGGGCACTTTATATAATAATCCAACGAAATGATCAAGTCAGGTCAGACAGGCCCAAAAATATGAGGTTTTTGTTATTCGTCGCATAAGAGGTTTTTAGCAAACTATACCGAGTTACAAAAGATACTTATCAATGGAAACCGGTTTTTCAATTTCAGCGTAGGCCTATAGTTGAAATAAATTAAACACTGGCAATGGTATTCAAAGCTATAAATAGCAATTCCATTCACCTTTCCGATCCGGTAGAAATAATTCTGTGACATCCTGTATGTAAATTGTAACGAAAGTATCTGGTATTTAAGAATGCAGTCAAAAGATGGACAATTCTAAAAAAAAACCTAAACCTTTCATTCATGTCATTACCATTTTTGTATTAGGTATATATTATTATAATGTGACCAGTCACGTCAAAAGGGATTTGTTATTGGCAAATACAGTTTTGAGATAGAGCCAAATATATTTGGTGAAATGTAAAGAAAATATATAATAAGGAAAAAATGCTTCTTCAAATCATATATTGTGATTACAAAGTCCAATTACTTTCAACATGGTATCATTTCAAAGCTTAAAATGTGCTCTTTCAAGTTTTACCAATAACACAGATTTGATTTGGCCCTACTAAAAATATCCATTTTGATGTGACGGGTCACATATTAGGCCTATGCAAGATTTCCCAAAAGGTTTTGATCCTTTTTGAAAAAAAAAACTTCGCATTGTTAAAAAACAACTATATTTGTATAGACGAAACTTGGAAAAAAACAATCGTTTTTGTATCCATTCGTATAGCATAATTTTAATTATTAATACTCCAACTTTAAAGTTGACTAGTTGGTAGGAGTGACTGTTGGGTAGAAACATTTTCTAAAATCAATGCCATGCCATCCATCATTCACACGCGACGAACTTCCTCCCACGTTAACGCTTCACACAAAATATAAAATGATTTATCTTCCAACGACACTACCATGACTACTTTGTTTGTGTATTATTCTTGTTTGTTGTAAAAGGTGTAATTGTTATTAATTGCAGGTCGAGTCGGTCGTCTATGTCATTCATTGCTAGATAGTGCTTTCCAATAGGGCCGGACGCACCATTTGATTTTCAGGGGGGGGGGGGGGGGGGGGGGGGAGGGGCATGGAAGTTGGGGTCGTGCGGATTTTTTTCCGCCACCGATGTCGGCGACATTTTTTGTTCTGCCTCCTTGGCGGCAAGTTTTTTTTATTGGGCAAAGGCGGTAAATTCTTTTTCTAAGTTTTGATGTTTTTCTTTACATTGAGTTGGGTGAGTCAGATCTTTTTTTTTTACTCAGCAGTGGGTCAACCTTTTTTCTCTTGGATAGTGGGCAAAGTGTTTGTTTTTTAGAAAACTTCCATGCCCCCCTGAGTATCTAATGGTGCGTCCCTAAAGGTCCTATACTTGTTCTCCAAAATATTTTAAATCTACATTTTTAGTCTTCATTATGACCCTATAGGGTGTGAATGAACGGGCACTGACTAGTATTAGATGTGATCAACGGACTGAGTTTTGTTTGATGAATGCATATTTTATGTTTGACAAGACAAATAGTAACATTGGCCGTGGCTTTGCGATTTCCTATGTCACCTCATCCAGTATAAGTAGATGTTGTTGTTGTATAGCTTTGAAGCCCTTCAAGGCCACGAAACCACTATTCTTCTCGGGATTTGGAAACATATTTGAGAGAAATGGAAACCACCCACATTTTCTATACTTTTTCATTGCACCCACCCACATGGTTTTATCTATCTTATATCATAACTTATTGTCAAGCAAATTTTGATTCTTAAATTAACTAAAAAGAGCAAAAAATAAAATCACTGAATTAAAGGTAGATGCTCCGATTTTCAACTTGAAGTTTTCTATTCTACATGAAAGGTCATCCTTAAAAAAGTCGTGTTCCAAAGTTTGAGTTGCATAGCTCTGATGGTTCTTATTTTAGACGCACAAGATGCTGTGAACTGTACCCATTGAGTAGTACACAAACTATATCGGTGGTTACCACCATTCGCGGTAATTCGACGTTATTTCATCGATTTCTCCTTCATTATACCGATTTAGGCAGTCAAATTTCAGTATGATGATGAGAAAAATACGAGCTTTCATATGATATGAAAATCTCCGTATGTTTGAAATAATTCTGTGTTACGAAAATGTGATCGGGTCATCTACCTTTAATGTAAAGTTTTCCCTTAACAAATAATGTCTCAAAAGAAATTACATTTTTTTGGGGCTAACTTTTTTTTTTTCACATCAAGATAGTTTGATATCAGAAGAATCCCCATATTTTTCTCATTATGTCTGTAAAATCTTAGGGGCCAGCCATGTTCCACTTAAAAATTATAGGCTAAAATGTGCTGAATAACTGCCAAAGGTAGTTAACCACCCGCCAGTTTGTGTACTACTCAATGCGAATATTTATTGTGACCGTGTGCTTCTAAAGAACCATTGGAGTTATGCAACTCAAAATTTGGAATACGACAATTGTAAGGATGACCTTTCATGTAAAATAGAAATCATCAAGTTGAAAATCGGGCCAGCAATCAGAACATCTAATAAAACTTGACGAACTTGTTATATTGAACCAGGAATACCAAAAAGCCAACACATTAATTCAATGGGTTCCCAGTGTTTTCCCTCAATTTGTAGCATACAACAATTCTAGCCTACTGAACTTATACTAAAGTGCCACACTCTTCATCAGTGGTTGGGAACCAGTTAGCATGACTTCATTATTTGGGTAAGTGCGCTATTTGAATCCAGTATTATCCACACGTTTATTACACTTTTTAAATAAACTGAACGCACTGTAGCATGGGATGGCTACCGACATACAAAACGTGATAGATTTCTAAATGAATACCGGTATACAATTACCGGTATATCGCTATATTTTTGGCATTTCGGAAGAGATATGATAATTAAAACCTATTGGGTACATTCTTGGGCATATAGACAATGTATTATGATAACAAAGTTCATGGCTAATGTGTTTATATTTAGCATGAATTGAGAAACAATTGTTATACTTTAAATTCATAAACAAGTTCTTCAAAACATCACTTTTTATAGTTTAATTCATAATGAATCTAAATACAAACTATGACATTTTTGCTATCACAATATATTGTTTATATATATGTTCAAGACTAATGTACCCAATAGGTTTTAATTGGCATATCTCTTCTGAAATGCCATACTTTTAGCGATATATATACATTGAAAAAAGTATCGCACCGCTGGTTGAAAAGTGCAAATGTGGCCTCGAATTTTGCCACCATGGTGTGATATTAAGGATCATTTGTTTGCGAAAACTGTCCAGCAAAATGTTATGCAATAAAAGGGCCACATTTGAGTTTGTGACGTAATCGATGTAATATTTTTCAAGGCCAAGGGGAAAATGCATAAAACAAGTTTGGGTATAACGCGATATTGAGAGGCCCGATGATTAATCTCTATAGTTGTAATCCTTGGTAACACATTCAAGTCTTCCAAGGTCAAAGGTCATCTGGGGTCAAATTTCAAAAGTTGCCCGATTGTCCTCAAACATGAAAAAACTCCCTTTTTCGTACACCCAACGGTTATGGGGGCAAAGGTCAAAATAGGTCAAATTTTAAATAACTTCAAATGACAAAACCAATATTGCGGAAGTGTTGACCTAGGTCAAATAAAAATAAATAAAATAACGGTGACCTCTTCATATATGCTGAATTCATGAGCAACAAAAAATGGCATGTTTGGACTCATTCACTGCATTGTAGCCTATAATGTCTAAATGGAACATATCTTGCGCCAAATACAGAACTAATATAATGAATATTTTAAGTTTTTAAAGTCTATTCAATATCGCGTTATACCCAAACTTGTTTCATGCATGCTTTTGGACAAAAACATGCATTTTCCCCTTGGCCTTGAAAAATATTACATCGATTACGGCACAAACTAAAATGTGGCCCTTTTATTGCATATAATTTTGTTGGACAGCGTATGCAAACAAATGATTCTTAATATCACACCATGGTGGTAAAATTCGAGGCGAAATTGGCACTTTTCAACACAAAAACAGTGGTGCGATACTTTTTTCAATGTGTATAAAAGCATATTATTTCAGAAATGTATCAAGGTCTATGAGTCGGTCACCATCCCATACTAAGGTGCGTTCAGGAAATTAAGAAAAGTGTAATAGGTCAGAAGTCACAAACTGGTCCAAAAAAATGTTTCACTTCTAATAATATTGAGAAATGCACCAATTCTGATTAAACGGGACAAAACTTAAGTTTTACATACTTAATGACCAACAAACTATATATTGTTGGAAAGCTTATGATTCAAGGTTTTTCATTTTTGCAAAAAAGAATCAAATTATACAGGGTGTGTACAATTTTTATAGGGTGGAACATAAAGAAGTTGATCGTTTTTGCTCCTCACAAAATATTTTGATAGTTTGTACAATTAGGGTTTAGCTGAAGATAGTAACCAAAATCAGAACAACCGCAGAAGGTGCTACCAAATTTGCTAAGAATCACTTGCCCAAAATGTACACAGGAAAAGTACAGGGTGTCTAAAATTATGATGAAATAATGCATAAAATGAATGTTTGTATATAATATTCTATGAAATTAAGTTAGCATGGACTATTAAATTTAAAAGAAAATGGTTATCAAAATGAACTACATGAATATCGTTAAAGGGGAGCGTGTTGGCGCAGCGGTTAGTTCTCTCGCCTTGCACCAATGAAACCCGGGTCAATTCTGTGCACGACCGCGGGCTTTATGTGCATTTGGTTTATCACGATCCAGGACACGCTTCGCAGGTTTTCTCCGGGTACTCCGGTTTCCTCCTGCTTTCAAAATCTGTGATCAGTTGTTTCGGTTATCAAATACTTCCTTGACCCAAAGGTATTTGGGGAGCTGCGTTGAAAAATGGTGGATGTTACAATCTAACTGCGGATAGGTTTGCGCTAGAAATTGGCAGCACCCTAGTTGATGCGACATGATTCTGATGATTCACCAGCAGCAAAATCACAGCGCTTTGAGCCATTTGGAAAAGGCGCTATATAAATACTGATTATTATTATTATTAAAGTTCCTTTTAATTTAAACACAGGGTGGTCCAAAATAGGTCTAAATAGCAAATTTTTCATAAATCTATGAACAATTCTGTGAAGAAACACTTCTGGCTTTTTTAGTTAAATGTTTTACTACCCAGCGTAGAAAAGGACCGAAGAGTCACACAAATGAAATAGAGAGACTGCGATTTGGCCATTGTTTAATCAATAAAATGAATAAAACTGTTTATTTTTTACACTAAAACACTCCCTGAATTGAACATCATATTCTAGTAGAGAATGTTTAGATAACAATTCAATATTATTATTCATAGTAGCAAGCATATGTTATAAACACATATGAGAAGTTTGAAAACTTTCTTATATATACTTTTAAAATGGCATCAATTTCAAAAGTTCTAGTTTTCCGCTATTTTGTGTAGAAACCTATGGGCGCCACATCCACCGGCGCGGCGCCACATCCACCGGCGCGGCGCCACATCCACCGGCGCGGCGCCACATCCACCGGCGCGGCGCCACATCCACCGGCGCAGCGCCACATCCACCGGCCCCACCCTTGACTCACTCGACGTTTAGATTCATAACTTTACTGTTGCTAAACATGTGGCTTTAATCCTTTTTTATTCGGTAGCTGGATAAATTGTCTTTAATATGATACCAAAAATGTTATGTTTTTTTGACAACTTCTATTTAAAATAGAGACACGATTTTAAGGATTTTTTGAAACGGCCCCACCTTATTTGATATACCTATAGTGACCTGTGACCAAATACACGTGTGGATATCGCTGGATTAAAAATAGCGCGCTACAAATCAAAGGATGAGTTCGTGATCATACAGATTAAACTAAATGATGATATCGATGGGCCATCAACTATAACGTCGCATCGGGCCATGGATCGCTGCACATGGCAGGTATCAATGGGCGCTTCTTATAATTATCTATAAGTACATTAGTCTCAGCTTGAAACTGAATGATATCCCCCCTCCGCCCTCTTGGACCCGGGGGGGGGGGGGGGGGGGTACTCGAATTTGAAGAGGACAGGGGTGTGAGGCTGGGCAGACTGAAAACAGGGGCTTACGGAACTGAACGGTCGCCGAAATTGGGGTCATAGAGAACTGAATTCTTATAATACAAAATTGTGTCTTACAAACTGAATTTAGGCCAAAGTTGAGGTTACATAACTCAAATTCATAACATTTTCACACATTTTATGATTTTTTATGTTGGGGGTCTTACGGGGGTCTTACGGAGCGACCGAAAGGCGTGAAAAGGGGGGTCTTGGCAGCCGCACATACCCGTATGGCCAATATACGTGAGTACCCCATTGGTTCTTGGACACGCCCCACGCCACGCCACGCCACGCCACGCCACGAAATATTGACATAATACGAATAATTTTTATATCATATAAACTGCTCACAAAAAGTATCTAAACACTTAGAAATGGTCCAATATATAACGGCTCAAAAGGGTATGCATTAATCGAAGCAAATAACCAAGTGCATACTTTTGTTCTGCGTATTTTGACACCTCGATCGATGAGATACGATGTTGCGGAGCGGAGTTATTGTCATTTCAATGGTCGTGGGTCCAGTTTCAAAAGTGACAATCATCCTATAGAAAGAGGTTTGCATTACTGTTTAGAAAGATCAGATTCGTGCTTTTCAATCGATGAGTGTCACTTTTGAAACTGGACCCACGATCATTGAAATGACAATAACTCCGCTCCGCAACATCGTATCTCAACGATCGAGGTGTCAAAACAACGCAGAACAAAATTATGCACTTGGTAATTTGCTTCGATTAATGCATACCTTTTCGAGCCGTTATATATTGGATCATTTCTAAGTGTTTCGATACTTTTTGTGAGCAGTTTATATTATTTATCATCAGACTTGTTATCATAAAGTTTTGCCAAACGCCGTCACTCGGCTTGTAAAGGGTCACAGACTGGCACTAAAATAATGTCAATACATCAATCTTCTCTGCATGATAAGTCACGAACTTTATTGATGAACTTTACGCAGCTCTTTGTTTTATTCAACTGTATGCTGGAAGAGTACATGTACATGTACATGTTTATTAATCTACATACACAACCGAAACCTTTCACACACACAATCCGGGCACACAACACATAGTCAGAGGAGCGCGGCTATGTCATGTACATATTGTTTAAATTGGAAATAAAGCCAGGAGGAAGTAAGTAAAGTGTTAAGTTTATCTCTGTTTGTATTCTGACTTCAGAACTTATACTAAACTGCTCACAAAAAGTATCGAAACACTTAGAAATGATCCAATATATAACGGCTCGAAAAGGTATGCATTAATCGAAGCAAATAACCAAGTGCATAATTTTGTTCTGCGTATTTTGACACCTCGATCGTTGAGATACGATGTTACGGAGCGGAGTTATTGTTATTTCAATGATCGTGGGTCCAGTTTCAAAAGTGACACTCATCCCTATTGAAAAGCACGAATCTGATCATTCTAAACAGTAATGCAAACCTCTTTCTATAAGATGATTGTCACTTTTGAAACTGGACCCACGACCATTGAAATAACAATAACTCCGCTCCGTAACATCGTATCTCAACGATCGAGGTGTCAAAATACGCAGAACAAAATTACGCACTTGGTTATTTGCTTCGATTAATGCATACCCTTTCGAGCCGTTATATATTGGATCATTTCTAAGTGTTTCGATACTTTTTGTGAGCAGTTTATTACACGTAAACAAACAAACAAACAAACACTTACTTAGGCTGTCAGTGGCGTAGGTAGGATTTTCATATTGGAGGGGCGAGGAATAAAAGTGAACCGACAAGAATGCACCGACTACAACTGCGCGCGTAGCGCCGAAAAATTTGCGCTTTTACACTTAACAGTTACCCTGATGAAGCCTGACAAACTACCTGGGAATTACCCCTGATGACCGAATTGATAAACTACATGAGTTACCCCTGATGACGACATTGATAAACTACCTGAGCTACCCTTGATAACCGCATTGATAAACTACACGAGTTACCTTGATGATGACATTGATAAACTACCTGAGTTACCCCAGATAGCAAGACTACGTTGGGCCAACGTCGGCAATGGTCGGCAAGATCGCGATCGGAAAGCCAACGATGGGCCAACGTCAGGCCAACATCGAGTTTTAACATGTTTTTATGTCGGTAATTGGTTGGCAACTCTACGTCAAAATGACGTTGGCAATTGGTCGGTAGGCGACGGTCGGCAAGCCAACGTTGGCCCAACCACATTAAAACACCAATGATAAGAGATGTAAGATATATTATATTTTGACGTTAGGCCAACGTATAAGTGCTTTCGTTGGCACAACGTAGTATTGCTATCTGGGACCCCTGATGACGACATTGATAAATCACCTGAGTTACCGCTGATTACCTCATTGATAAACTACCTGAGTTCTACCCGGGGTTCTACCTTGATGACGACATTGATAAACTACCTGAGTTCTACCCCTTATGACCGCATTGATACACTACATGAGTTACCCTGACGACGACATTGATAAACTACCTGAGTTCTACCCCTGATGACCGCATTGATACACTACATGAGTTACCCCTGATGACCGCATTGATACACTACCTTAGTTACCCCCTGATGACCGCATTGATAAACTACCTGAGTTACTCCTGATGACGACATTGATAAACTACCTGAGTAACCCCTGATGACCGCATTGATAAACTACCAGAGTTACCCCTGATGACCGCATTGATACACTACATGAGTTACCCCTGATGACCGCATTGATAAACTACCTGATTTACCCCTGATGACTGCATTGATAAACTACCTGAGTTACCCCTGATGACGACATTGATAAACTATCTGAGTTACCCCTGATGACCGCATTGTAAACTACCTGACTTACCCCTGATAACTGCATTGATAAACTACCTGAGTTACCCCTGATGACGACATTGATAAACTATCTGAGTTACCCCTGATGACCGCATTGTAAACTACCTGACTTACCCCTGATAACTGCATTGATAAACTACCTGAGTTACCCCTGATGACGACATTGATAAACTTCCGGAGTTACCCCTGATGACCGCATTGATAAACTACACGAGTTACCCCCTGATGACCGCATTGATAAACTATCTGAGTAACTCCTGATGACCGCATTGATAAACTACCTGAGTTACCCCTGATGATGACATTGATAAACTACATGAGTTACCCCTGATGATGACATTGATAAACTACCTGAGTTACCCCTGATGACCGCATTGATAAACTACCTGAGTAACCCTTGATGCTCACATTGATAAACTACATGAGTTACCCCTGATGACCGCATTGATAAACTACCTGAGTTACCCCTGATGACAACATTGATAAACTACATGAGTTGCCCCTGATGACGACATTGATAAACTACCTGAGCTACCCCTGATGACCGCATTGATAAACTACTTGAGTTACCCCTGATGACTACATTGATAAACTACGGTACCTGAGTTACCCCTGATGAAGACATTGATAAATTACCAGAGTTACCGCAGATATCCGCATTGATGAACTACCCGATTATGACCGCATTGATAAACTACCTGAGTTCTACCCCTGATGACCACATTGAGTAAAGGGATACTAAGAGATGTGTTGGAGGCTGCGCCCTCAATTATGATAAAAACGTGGATTGGTATATTTTTACAATTGTATTACATGTATGAACTTACACTTATAAAAAAGCAGCCCTGTACAACAAAACGTCGATTCAAAAATGCTGATCTAGCCGCGATCAGCATTTTACGTCAGATAGTGTCCCCCTGCAGTATGCGTGATACATAACGCGAACCATATTTACATAGAGGGCGTTTTAAGAAAAGTTTCAATAAATAGCGATGGTATTATTTTAGGAAGTGGCTATACAGCCGATGATCGGGCAGCCATTTCGAGAAAAGCTATTGACAGCCGATGATGTTCAATGACTCACACTCGCAAGTCCATCCCGGGCACCCGCGGTAGCGCTAGTAAGAAACAGAACCGCAGGCGCCAGAGGGCCGAGGTGCATGGAGCCGATCCGTAACAGAATTCCTCCGGTATAGATGAGGTGACCGTTGTTTACATTTAGGACGCCCTCTGTTGATTTGAGACAAAACACACCGGGCAAGAGTTCCTATAGTTTACATAGGCCAGATCAGGTTTTCTAACCAGATTGTGGTGTCACAGCAAATTGTTATCAAAACTGTCTTTAAACTTGCTTAGGAATGCTATAAACTATCGCATTTCACACAAAAAATAAAAAATAAATGAGTTTTACAATTCATTAGAAAGAAATTTCATGTTGTCTTCATTAACTTTACCGTATATTCTGCCTGGAGGGAATCAACAGAGGGTGTCCCATTTGTAAATACATGACGTCACCGGTCACACCATCTATAGTGTGTCCAATTTAGATTGGCCCCGTAGGGCTATGGGAAAGAACTGTGCCGCTTGGATGATGTTACAACGAGGTTAGCGTTTATTCTGTATAGAAGAACACATCATCGGCTGTATAGTTTTTCCCGAAATAGCTGCCCGATCATCGGCTGTATAACTTTTGCCATTATTTTAATCAAGTTTTGCTGTGTTTTTTGTGAGTAGAAACAACAATAATGGTAATTTTTAATGTTCATCTTGAATTTTGATGTCAATTAATTTAAAAAAAAAAATCTTCAACACTACTTCGTGTCCCTTTAACTACCTGAGTTACCCTAATGACCGATATGATAAACTACATGAGTTACCCCTGATGACGACATTGATAAACTACATGAGCTATCCCTGATGATCGCATCGTGATTGATAAACTACATGAATCTACATGTACGTTAGTTTTCCGTTAAGGATAATAGACGAGTATCACGACATTCGTGGAAAAGAATTGTCCGAGGCCGCAGGCCGAGGACAATTCTTTTCCACGAATGGCGTGAATACGAGGCCATTATCCGACTTAACGCACATCTAGGACGTCATACAATTGTTTTTGATTTCTCAGGATAATTTTGCATGAGCTACTGACATGATTTGCATTGTCCTTACGAATGTAGTGAAAAACACACCAATACCCTTACGAATGTAGTGAAAAACACGCCAATACATTACTGACCCTTGAAGGGCAATGACATTATAGCCAATGCATAGGCCCTTGAAAAGAGGCAATGACATTTGCATAACCACATATTAAGGAAAGTATATGATAAGTGTTGTAACTTTAAAGAAACTTGAAAGATATAAATTGATCATGTAGTCATATTCATTGATAAATTACGTAATTTTAAAGAGACGATAGTGAAATTATTCTTGAAGATATTATAAACTCATTCTGACTCTGGGTATTGACTAGTAAAGATGGCAAGGAAAGCGACTCCGATATATTTCTGACACAAAATTCGTTTCGAAATGAAATGAATGATAGTGATGGAAATGATGAAATAAATTATGATGATGTGTTTCCTAATGAAAACGTGGAAAAAGAAACCGAGAAATGCTATCCAGTGGTTTCCGATATATCAGATGATGAATTGATCGCGGCAAGCCTGGCTATGGAGGAGAAAGAAAAGATTGCTACGGTTCCGTCGGGACCTTCTCGATTCGACAAACCAGTCAATGACGAAGAAATGGCCAATATTTCTAGACGAAGGTACATTATTAATTTATTTTAGAATACTATTATAAATCTGACAATATTCACTTGTTCTCTTTAGTCAATTTGTAAAGGTGATGGTCTTCTATAAAGACGGTTTGTACGATAACGAATCAACATGTTGTAAAATCATATTAAGATCATGACAATAAACATGATAAATCACAAACGAGGCATGTTTTGGAAAGAAACCGCAAAATGAAAATGAACACAAAATATGAAAAGCTCTATTCCAAAAGCGAAGGGATTAACTCCACCTTTTGTCGAAATTGAGTTAGGTGCAGAACATGAAAGAGAGTTCTGAAATACATATGTTACACTTTGATCTAATTTCAGGAAATGTCCGGTAATTTCCGGAAATTTGAATATAATTCACTATTTAGTAAGCCAAAATGGTAGAAATATGGTTCTTTTATCATGGTAAAACATCGATAAGAATGTCCTTAATGAAATGCAATGAAGAAAACGTAAAATGTATGGGATAATTGTTAATAAAATTGCACACAAACAGAAGTGTTTTTATTTCAAAAATGTGCCAAATTGTCAAAGTTTTCAGTTTTTTTTTCAAGAAAAAACAAAATGTCATACTTTAAAAAAAGGTATTTGAATTCGGATTTCTGTTTTCAATGTGATTTGATAATGTCTTTCAGGTGTTCCTTAATTGAAAATAACGATTGTTTAGTAAAGTGGTTTTTTTACAAATTGGTCGAAACATTTATGTTCCAAAAGGGATCAACTCCACTAGTTTTCGAAAATAAAGAATGACATAAGAAATACGGTGAAAATTAAACAAATGAAATCAAACCATTTTTAAGCTTACACGTATTATAATAGTAGCCTATCTTTCATATGGCAGAAAATTAGCATAATCAAAGAAGTGCAACATCCTTAATTTCACTTATTTATATGGAGTTGATCCCTTTTGGAACATAGCTCTTCATATATATTTTCATAATTATCTTGCCACACAAAGACACCACCTAAATATATTTTGTCGTACTATTTACACTACTTGCGTTTCAGTTTCTTGTTATTGTAAGAACATTTTCTTGGTGCTATATAGTTACAGTTATTTCCTGTTTTTTCGTTTATGCAGATTATCTGATAGTACAGAGAGGAAAATCCGTTGGGCTGTCAACCTCTTTAACCAGTGGCAAAAAGAGAGAAACATAGAAGCTTCATCGAACCCATCCCTCAACATAAGTTCCATCAATGTACATCTCGACAATATGACGAAAGACGAATTGAATTATTCAATATCTAGGTTTCTTTGTGAGGTAAAAAAGCATAATGGTGAACATTACCCTGGAAACACACTTCACGAGATGGTTATTTGTTTCCAGCTGCATTTCGAACTGAAGAGAATAGCCTACAAGTTCCTGAATGATCCTGCTTTTCTGGAACTTAAAAACACACTGGACAGAAAAATGCAGGAGCGTGCCCAGTCTGGTATAGGGGCACATACAAAACAAGCCCAAGTTATCACAGTGGACGAGGAGGACATGCTATGGAAAAGTGAAATCCTTGGATCATCAAATCCTACCCGGTACCCAACTTCTTAACACCCTGGTTTACATGGTTGGGTTAAATTTCGCATTGCGTGGTGGCCAGGAGCACAGGAGTTTAAGATGGAAAGAGCCCCAGCTTGAACTCTTAACAGACAGTACAGGAAACAATTTCCTCCGATACTCAGAGGATTGCTCTAAGACCAATCAGGGCGGTTTGAAGCATCGCAAAATTAAGCCGAAGGTAGTTGATGCATATGAGAATAAGAAAGACAGAAAACGTTGCCTTGTTACTCTCTTTAAGAAATACACGTACCACTGCCCGGAAAACAAACCAAATGGGTTTTATCTACGACCCCTCGCCAAGCCTAAGGGCGCAATCTGGTATGCAGCCACACCAATTGGCAGACACAAGCTCTCCCAGGTTGTCTCAGAACTGTGCAAAAAGGGAGGCCTATCTGGACATCGTACAAACCATTCTCTACGCGCTACTGCTGCATCAAGGCTCTATGATGAGCAAATTGATGAACAATTAATATGTGAAGTCACTGGACACAGATCCAATGCAGTCCGGAATTACAAGCGCACAACCGACACCTTAAAGCGCAAGGTAAACGCCGTCGTCCAAGGACTAACAGTAGCTAATCCAAGCACAAGCGGTAGCAGTAATGTAAGTAATGAACCGGATGAAGATAATAATCAAGCACGTCATCAGTCTGTTTCAAGTGTCATTGAAAATACAGGTCTTCCTGGTGCTACCAAGCACATTTCACTAACACTGAACTTTAATTTATAAATTGAACTGGAAAACGTTAGAAAACGTATGAAAAATATTGAAATGAAATCAAGAGAATGTGATAGCATCACAGAGAATATTAATTCGTCAAAAGGGGTCTTATTTGACAAATTAAAAACTTGTCATCCAAAATGGCAGGTTTGTTTGAAATATTCTGTAATGGTGTACATTTATTTGTGATGCTAAAAGAACAATTTAGAGTGTTTCTAGTTAATTTTCATCGTAACAAACATTTGCTTGACTGAAATATATTTAACTTTTAATGAATGAATGAATGACAAATTAAATGACAAATTAAAATTACTTATCATCAATAAAATTACAAATTAAAATTACTTATCATCAATAAAATTACAAATTAAGATTAGTCATTTAATTTGTCATTCATATTAAATGACTAATTATTGATTAAAAAATATTCTTTTAATTTGTCATTTAATTTGTCATTCATTTGTCATTCATTCATTTGTCATTCATTTATTTGTCATTCATTCATTTGTCATTCATTCATTTGTCATTGAAAATCAAATATTTATGAGTCGTGAAAATATTTGCTATGTTGAAAATTCAATTAAAAATACTACTAATTGGTAAATTATCAATAACATTAATTGTTTAGCATTACAAAATATTGTTTAACTGACGAACCTTCCATGACAAATGTTTAATTTGTCAAATAAGACCCCTCTTTTGACGAATTAATATTCTCTGTGTATACGACTATGATCAAATGTACAGTGAATTAAAGATACGCTTTGATATTAAACGCATTGTTTTCAATAATCAATTCCCGATCAGGATTGAATGAGTCTAAATCATTATATCAGTAACTGTAAAATACAAATAGGGGGAACATCATTTATGATTATGAAGTTTGGTGGTTTATGACCGTGCCATATCCTACTGTGCATTTGATTTTGTCGCAATATTATTTACTGGAAAATTACTTCAACTGATCATAAATGAAGAAATATTATGTGTTTATATGACTTAATGATACAAAAGATGTTATTATTTATGTGATATTAACAAGGGTTCTAGTAAAACAGTCTTTGAAAATAAAGATTGAAAAATATAAGTGTATAAAATGCTCATAATATGCGTGTGTACAATAACAAACGTACATGTATATTTGTTATAAATTGGATACATTTTGCTTCAATTACGATTAATAAATGTACAAAATATTGACTTGATTTGATAGTAATGGTGTTGTTTGATTGTATTGTACGAAGAAAGAGAGTTTGATATCCAAATATTCAAAATATTGACTTGAAAGCAATGGTATTGTGCAACGACAGAATGTTGATACATTTTCATGGTATTTCGACTTGAAGGCAATGGTATTGTATTTGTATTGTATAAAATAAATGTTTCGAGCTAAAATACGATTAATTTAATTATGGTATTCTGGAAAAAGGAGTTCACTTCTGTGTGTGTGTGTCTGTAATCAATTATTGTTGTATTTATTTCTGTAGGGGTGAGAGATATCTAAGGAGAGAAAAACAACTCTCCATGGCTCTCGATTTACGAATGGAGGGATGTTGTTCTCTAAACAATAACTCTCAATTCTTAACAATATCTCTCCATTCTTAACAATAACTCTCCATTCTTAACAATAACTCTCCATTCGTAAATTTACGAATGGCGTGTTATTGTTCTATCTCTCCATTCTTGGAAAATAATGGAGTGAGAAAACAATGTCATGACGTCATAGGTGTGCGTTAATGATATCTATTGATAAACTTTTAAGTAACCCTGATGGCAGCATTGATAATAAACTACTTTAAAGTAACCCCGGATGGATGATTGGATGCATTGATTTGATAAACTACTTGACTGAACTCTATGATTTAGTCAATGGATTCGATCGAGTTTACCTTATTGATTGAATCTTTTCAGGTGAATCAAGGTGCAACCAGCAAGAAAAGAATCCAGACAAATTCAGACAAATATACAGTACCGGTACGTTATGTTGAAACGCATTATATCTGCGTTGCTCATGCTGTGTGCAACCATCCAACTCTCAACACCGTGTATCCTTTCAAAGGAATGGAGATCCAAACCCATCTCTGTGATCGCAAAAGAAGTCAAACATATAGTTTATGGCAAAGTAATAAGGCAATATGACTATAGTGATTACGGGGGATACGACACCGTAGAATTCAACATATTCTGCATTCTGAAAGGAGGTCCTTTCATCGATCGCTTGATAAATGTTACTGATAGCGCCAATTCATGTAACTACATCTATTTAGAAGTGGATCTGGAGCAGATTCTGTTCCTGAGGGATGCTGATGACGACGCAGCATATTCAACCCACAGTCCCAATGTACAAGCTGGGGCACTTGACCCTACAGAGGAGAACTTTCAAGCCGTCTCAAGGTCCGGAACAGACTTGAATGTGACTGTGTGTAATGATGAGATGGGCCAAGATCTACAGGTGCCTTGTTTTACTTCAGATCTAGATAATGTGGCATGTGGTGCTAGCGTATTAGTGATTAACTTGGGTTGTCTGTTTATGACTTTAGGAGTGTCTGTATACAACAAATATTTGAGTGTCTGATGAGTGGATATCATAGTAAAAACTTATATAAACTGCTCACAAAAAGCATCGAAACACTTAGAAATGATCCAATATATAACGGCTCGAAAGGGTATGCATTAATCGAAGCAAAGAACGAAGTGCATAATTTTGTTCTGCGTATTTTGATACCTCGATCGATGAGATACGATGTTGCGGAGCGGAGTTATTGTCATTTCAATATTGTCATTTTAATTTGTAGTTAATGTTGTCACATTGTATCAGGGCCACATTGAAAAGCAGTAGTTTGATTGAATGGTGCTACCTTGAAAAAAAGAAAACATAACTAAATAGATCATCTTATCATAATGCCACTAAGATATAAAGAATGCAACCACTGCAAAAACCAATTTATGTCACTCACCAGCAATTTCACCCTTTGTTTTAGATCAGGTTTAGTCATTTATAGGAAGGACAAAAAGCAATCAATGTTATTAACATAAATTGCTTCTTGTTGTAAGCTATAGACTAGTTTAATGTGACCTTATGATATATAGTTTTTAATAAAGAGCTCATGACAAAAAACAATAAATGTTACTAATGTTCAGTGGCGTAACTAGACTTTTTCATTTGGGGGGGGGGGGGGGGGGCAAGAAGGGGCAGTGACTTGAAATGGGGGGGGGGGGGGGGGGCTCCTAATACATTAATAATTTAATAAAAATAAAAATTTAATAAAAATCTTAAAATCCCAAAATTAAATAGTGACAATTTTAGAAATAACTAACAATAATTTAAAATCCACGCGATAAATGAAATATATCATATTTTTGAATAGCATTTATTTATTCCTTTTGTTCATAGTTACTTAATTATCGTAACCATCAAAAAATAAATGGTATTTCCCCTTATTTATTTATTTCTAACACATTTAAAAAACTGTAAAAACGCATACCTGGAGATGACCTCATTCCGTGATGCGACTGGTAAATGTGCGCATTCACGTGAACTCTGACTACAGGGAACGATGTTGCACTACATCGTTGACACAACGATTAACATAAACAATGGTTTTGTTGTGACTCATGCCTCATGGTCTCTGCTTGCGATAGTCTTGTCTAACATAAAATATGCATTCATCAAACAAAACTCAGTCCGTTGATCACATCTATATAGTCAGTACCCGTTCATTCCCACCCTATATAGTGGATGGGGTAAATAGAATCGGTAGACCGAATTTACCGGTAAAATTCGGTAAAAAAATGAAATTCGGTAACCGGTAAGCTTATTTGCGACTGGTAAATGTGCGCATTCACGTGAACTCTGACTACAGGGAACGATGTTGCACTACATCGTTGACACAACGATTAACATAAACAAGAATGCGCACATAACATTTACCAGTCGCATCACGGAATGTTAGACAAGACTATCGCATAGATTGTATTGATCACGCATTCAACAACTCCTTAGCCGGCTTTATTGATTATATTGGACTAACTTACGGGATAGATTATAGGCTCGTGTCGCACGTGGCACTTCAGACAACAAGGTAATTGGTCGCGGGACAAAATGCGCTATTATTTATTGATGGCTTCAGGCACTTTATCGATATTTTCGGTTATCGTTTTGGGGGAAAATAAGCTTACCGGTTACCGAATTTCATTTTTTTACCGAATTTTACCGGTAAATTCGGTCTACCGATTCTATTTACCCCATCCACTATATAGGGTGGGAATGAACGGGTACTGACTATATAGATGTGATCAACGGACTGAGTTTTGTTTGATGAATGCATATTTTATGTTAGACAAGACTAATACCTTCAAACTGATTATGGCCGCTTGGCTTTGCGATTTCCTATGCCACCTCATCCAGTATAAGCAGCTGTTGTTGTATAGCTTTTGAAGCCCTTCAAGGCCACGAAACCACTATTCTTCTTGGGATTTTGGAAACATCGAATTGATCTCTTAAAATAAATAAAATATTTGAGGGGAAATTTGATATTATATCAGAAATGGAAACCACCCACATTTTCTATACTTTCTCATTGCACCCACCCACCCACATGACTTAGGCATACGCAGTTCTATCCATTTATCATAACTTGTTGTCAAGCTAATTTTGACTCTTGCATTAAAGGGAAACGAAGTGATGTTTTGGGGTCTGATTTTTTTTAAAATGGTTTCAAAACTTACTAAAGGTAAACATGACACATGTTCAAAAAAAATCATTTGGATGCAATATAAATCTTTATATTCGTAGAAAAATGCAAATTTTAAGAGATTAAAAATACATTACATATGTTTGGATTACTAAAAGAGAATAAACTGAAAGGGGCATTGAGAGATTGTCGAGAAAAATGAAATTGGGAAAAAAGGATTTGTTCCCATATATAAGGTATTATAGTAATGAGTTATGGGAAAACGGTTAAATAAGCACGCTGGATAGAAATTTGGTGTGAGCAACTTAATGTGGCGAGTGGTGCTGATAATTTCGATGTGATTTATTTACATCGACATTACCAAATTGTGAACTTTTACATGATAGACGGTGAATTAAGGTAAACGGTTTCAGATGGTCATGTTTTCCCTTAAAATGATAATTCAATGGGTTCCCAGTATTTTTTCTCAATTTGTATAGCATTTTTCATAACAACTCTACATCACTAAACTTACTGATATGTGCCACACTCGCCGTCATCTTGGTTGCGAACTAAACTGCTCACAAAAAGTATCGTAACACTTAGAAATGATCCGATATATAACGGCTCGAAAAGGTATGCAATAATCGAAGCAAATAACCAAGTGCATAATTTTGTTCTGCGTATTTTGACACCTCAATCGTTGAGATACGATGTTGCGGAGCGGAGTTATTGTCATTTCAATGATCGTGGGTCCAGTTTCCAAGGTGACACTCATCCCTATTGAAAATCACGAATCTGATCATTCTAAACAGTAATGCAAACCTCTTTCTATAGGGCGATTGCCACTTTTGAAACTGGACCCACGACCATTGAAATGACAATAACTCCGCTCTGCAACATCGTATCTCATCGATCGAGGTGTCAAAATACGCAGAACAAAATTATGCACTTGGTTATTTGTTTCGATTAATGCATACCCTTTCGAGCCGTTATATATTGGATCATTTCTAAGTGTTACGATACTTTTTGTGAGCAGTTTAGTTGCAAACAACTAGATAAAGTTGTAGTGTGGCAAGGGTTAGGGAGCTATCGCCCTTCCTTAGTCACACCCAAATGTGACTTGATATTTGCGTATAGCATAATTTTAATACTCCAAAGTTTTAAAGTTGATTGGTAGGAGTGATTGTTGGGTAGTAGTAGGAGCCCCAGGCTTCAAATTTAGGAGTTGACCCCTGACCTCCGAACATAGGCCTACTCTCAAATTTACATTTTTATGACAGATACATATCTTATCTACAAGAATAAAGAGTCCTGCGAAACTTTGCTATGGCGATAATCATATTCCCCATGTATTCACATAGCAGAAATGAAGTAATAGAATTTCTCGTAAGGGTATGAGTAGTATATTGACCATAACACTGAAAGGAAATCTAAAAACTACATAAAATCATGTTTATGAATTTAAAGAAAGAACTACTTGACACATTATATTAGCTTTTTCCATTTTGATGTCAATGATATCGGTCCAAAATGTTATGGAATGATTGAAAATGTTCCCTAGCACGAGTTGTTTTATGTCATTTATTTTTGTCAATGTGAAAATAGGGGAATACAGGTATTGCCAGTAACATAATTTCGCAAGAGAATCATAAGAGCAGGACAATTTATTCTTGTAGACAAGTATGAATCTATCATAAAAGTATTTCTTTTAGAGTATGTTCGGAGGTCAGGGGTCAAACCATTTTAAAGCCGAATTTAAAGCTCTGGGGCTTCTACTTTACTAATAGTAAAATTTTCTAAAATCAATGCCATCCATCATTCACACGCGACGAACTTCCTTCCACGTTAACGCTTGACACAAAATATAAAATGATTTATCTTTCAACGACACTATCATGACAACCTTGTTTGTGTTTATTTTTTGTATTATTCTTGTTTGTCGTAAAAGGTGTTATTTTTTATTAATTGCAGGTCAGGCCGGTCAACTATGTCATTCATTGCTAGATAGTGCTTTCAATTAAAGGTCCTGCCTGTTCTCCAAAAATATTTTATATCTAAATGTTAAGTCTTCATTAATATGACCCTTCCACTATAATATAGGGTGGGAATGAACGGGTACTGACCCCGGTACTGACTACTAGATGTGATCAACGAACTGAGTTTTGTTTGATGAATGCATATTTTATGTTAGACAAGACCTTCAAACTGATGGCCGCTTGGCTTTCTGATTTCCTATGTCACCGCATCCAGTATAAGCAGCTGTTGTTATATAGCTTTTGAAGCCACGAAACCACTATTCTTCTTGGGATTTTGGAAACATTGAATTGATCCCTTTAAAAAAAAAACATTTGAGGGGAAATTTGATATTATATCAGAAATGGAAACCATCCATATTTTCTCATTGCACCCACCCACATGACTTAGGCACACGCAGTTCTATCGATCCATTTTATCATAACTTATTGTCAAGCTTATTTTGACTCTTGAATTAAAGGGTCACGAAGTGATGTTTTGGGGTCTGATTTTTTTAAATTGCTTCAAAACTAAATGATATCATGACACATGTTAAAAAAATCATTTGGATGCAACATAAATCTTTATATTGTTCGTAGAAAAATGCAAATTTTAAGAGATTAAAAATACATTACATATTTTTGGATTACTAAAAGAGACTAAACTGAAAGGGGCATTGAGAGATTGTCAAAAAAATGAAATTTGGAAAAAAGGAATTGTTCCCATATATAACTTAGGTATTATAGTATAAATGAGTTATGGGAAAACGGTTGAATAAGCACGCTAGATAGAAATTTGGTGGAAGCAACTTATGTGGCGAGTGGTGCTGATAATTTCGATTTGATTTACATCGAATTGACCAAATTGTGAACTTTTACATGATGAATCTAAATTTGTAGTCTTCGTTATGACCCTTCCACTAATAGGGTGGAAATGAACGGGTACTGACTACTAGATGTGATAACGGACGGCCTTTGTTTGATGAATGCATATTTTATGTTTGACAAGATACCTTGAAACTGATGGCCGCCTGGCTTTGCGATTTCATCATGACACCTAATCCAGTATAATATTCTTGGGATTTGGAAACATATTTGAGAGGAAATTTGACATCAGAAATGGAAACCACCCACATTTTCTATACTTTCTCATGCACCCACTCACACGACCTGCGCACACATGGTTCTACCCATCGTATCATAAGGTATTGTCAAGCTAATTTTGATTCTTAAATTAACTAAAAAGAACAAAAAATGTAATGTTTTCCCTTAAAATAATAATGTCTCAAAAAGAAATGTTCCGATCACTTTTTTGGGCTTTGATTTTTTTTTCACATCAAGATATTTTGATATCAGAAGAATCCCTATATTTTTCTCATTATGTCTGTAAAATATTAGGGGCCAGACATGTTGCACTTAAAAATTATAGGCTAAAATGTGGTGAATTACTGCCAAAGGTGGTTAACCACCCGCCAGTTTGTGTACTACTCAATGAGCAAATTTATTGTGACTCAAAATTTGGAATACGACAATTTTAAGGATGACCTTTCATGTAAAATAAAAATCATCAAGTTGAAAATCGGGCCAGCAATCAGAACATCTAACAAAACAAAACGAGCTTTTTATAATAATAATAATAATAATAATAATAATAACCATATTTGTATAGCGCCCTAAGCGCTTTAACATAAAAACATAATAACAAACAAATACATGGATATGGACTACAATTAAAAAGCCTTTGTGAACAAATGAGTCTTTAAGGATTTCTTAAACTGAAATATAGTCTCTGCATTTTTCACATGAAGTGGAATATTATTCCAGAGTTCTGCAGCTGACACAGAGAAGGAACGTTGACCATACTGAGTGGACGTTGAAGAGCAGACAAGACGCGATAGAGATGAAGAACGAAGATTGCGTGAAGGTGTATATTGTTTGATTAGATCTTGAAGATAGATTGGCGCAGTACCATGAAGACATTTATAAGTCAGAAGTAATAATTTATACACAATACGATACTTGATAGGCAGCCAGTGCAGATCACGGCCGGAGAGTTGGAGTTATGTGATCATAAACCTTATAAACCTAGAATACCAAAAAGCCAACATTAATTCAATGGGTTCCCAGTGTTTTTTCTCAATTTGTAGCAGACAACAATTCTAGCTTACTGAACTTGTACTAAAGTGCCACATCAGTGGTTGCGAACTAGTGATAAGGTGTGATGTGGCACGGGTGAGGGGGCTATTCGCCCGGCCTTAAAGTAATCCAATACAGCGCATTGATGGGTGGTGCGCTTACAGCAGCTGATGAAGGCAGGCTGTTCTAGTCTTACTCCTGGATGACTCTTATGGCGTCTACCCTCATATAGGCTAGTGTTGTTCGAGCTTGTATGAATGACCTCTGGTTGTGTAGAGGTCATTTATTCAGGATTTCTCGGGGCTGGAGGGGGGGCGGGGGGGGGGGGGGTAAGGACCACTATTCATCCGAATGACTTCACACCATTTTGCCCGATGTTCATTGAAAACAAGTGCGTAGCACGAGATTATTTTTAGTATTAACATGAATCTTCATCATCCAAACATGATAAATTGAGGTACAGTTGGATTTAAACGGGCTTTAAAATGATATTTCTGGACATATGCGCTAAGCGACAATTTGCTATCGTTTTTAAATTACTAGTATTTGGTTTTGATTCCCCGAATGCGGGCCCGAATGACCGTCTTGAAATTGGATAGAAATGGGGTAACCACTAAAATCCCCGAATTTAACCAGACCTTTCAACCGGGCTTTCAACCTCTTGGACACGCCCCACGCCACGCCACGAAATATTGACATAACACAATTTTTATATCATGCGTACATTATTTATCATAACATTTTGCTAAACGCCGTCACTCGGCCTGTAAAGGGTCACAGGCTGACACTAGAAAATAATATCAATACATAAATATTCACTGCATGATAAGTCACGAACTTTATTGATGAACTTTACGCAGCTCTTTGTTTTATTCAACTGCATGCTGGAAGAGTACATGTCCATGTATATTAATCTACATACACAGCCGGGAAACCTTTTACACACACAATCCGGGCACACAACACATAATAGTCAGAGGACCGCGGACTATATTTTATTTTATTTATTTTATTTATTTATTTATTTGGACATACACTTTTGAAACAGTGGCATGAGTCTTCTCGACTGATGCGTCCTTAAAACATATTACACAATATTATCACATGTATAAATAAAAAGGCAGAATATATACAAATATTTACATGATAACATAGAATCATACAAGTTGAATGCTACGTGCGGTCCATGCACGTTTTAAGTAGGATTTGCAGAACACATCAAATATTTGGAGTACGGGTAAATCATCACCATGATCACATACAGTAAGAACATCATTTGAAAGACCTAGCATAAGACACATTTTAATAGTTAAATTACCAGATATAAATATTCTCCAAAACTCTTCTAAATTATGGAGTGATAGTTGATTTTCAAGTTTAAGGAATTCATCAACTCTGATATGATTTAACGCACTACAAATAAATAAGAAATGTCTAAGATCCTCAATATCTTTATCACATAATGGGCAGTAAATATTTACATCAGGTTTCCATGAATGAGCACGGCCATTGAGGGGTAAGGTATTGCACCGAGCTTTGAATTTCATTGTTGCACCATGAAAATCTAATTTACATAATAAGTAATCTTCCAAACCAGGTTTGGTTTTGAATAATACATAGTCCTTTAATGATGATTTTGTCATGTACCTATTGTTTAAATTGGAAATAAAGCCAGGAGGAAGTAAGTAAAGTGTTAAGTTTATCTCTGTTTGTATTCTGACTTCAGAACTTATACTAATTACACGTACACGAACTTGGGCTGTCAGTGGCGTAGCTAAGATATTCATATTGGAGGGGCGAGAAATAAAAGTGAACCGACAAGAATGTACCGACTACAACTCTAGCGCCGGAAGATTTGCGTTTTTACACTTAATTCAGTTCCCCCTGATGACGACTGATAAACTACCTGGGTTACCCCTGATGACCGCATTGATAAACTACATGAGTTACCCCTGATGATGACATTGATAAACAAACTGAGTTCTACCCCTGATGACCGCATTGATAAACTACCTGAGTTACCCCTGATGACGAAATTGATAAACTACCTGAGTTTCTTGATGCCACATTGATAAACTACCTGAGTTACCCTTGATGATTGATAAACCTGAATTACCCATGATGACCGAATTGATAAACTGCATGAGTTATCCCCTGATGACGACATTGATAAACTACCTGAGTTACCCCTGATGACCGCATTGATAAACTAACTGATTTACCCCTGATGACGAAATTGATAAACTACCTGAGTTTCTTGATGACCACATTGATAAACTACCTGAGTTACCCTTGATGACCGCATTGATAAACTACCTGAGTTCTACCCCTGATGACCGCATTGATAAACTACCTGAGTTACCCCTGATGACGAAATTGATAAACTACCTGAGTTTCTTGATGACCACATTGATAAACTACCTGAGTTTCTTGGTGACCACATTGATAAACTACCTGAGTTACCCTTGATGAATGATAAACTACCTGAATTACCCATGATGACCGCATTGATAAACTGCTTGAGTAACCCCTGATGACGACATTGATAAACTACCTGAGTTACCCCTGATGACGAATTGACAAACTACCTGAGTTTCTTGATGACCACATTGATAAACTACCTGAGTTTCTTGATGACCACATTGATAAACTACCTGAGTTACCCTTGATGATTGATAAACCTGAATTACCCATGATGACCGCATTGATAAACTGCATGAGTTATCCCCGATGACGACATTGATAAACTACCTGAGTTACCCCTGATGACCGCATTGATAAACTACCTGAGTTACCCCTGTGACCATATTGATAAACTACCTGAGTTACCCTTGATGACCGCATTGATAAACTACCTGAGTTCTACCCCTGATGACCGCATTGATAAACTACCTGAGTTATCCCTGATGACGAAATTGATAAACTACCTGAGTTTCTTGATGACCACATTGACAAACTACCTGAGTTTCTTGATGACCACATTGATAAACTACCTGAGTTACCCTTGATGACCGCATTGATAAACTACCTGAGTTCTACCCCTGATGACCGCATTGATAAACTACCTGAGTTACCCCTGATGACCGCATTGATAAACTAACTGATTTACCCCTGATGACGAAATTGATAAACTACCTGAGTTTCTTGATGACCGCATTGATAAACTACCTGAGTTCTACCCCTGATGACCGCATTGATAAACTACCTGAGTTATCCCTGATGACGAAATTGATAAACTACCTGAGTTTCTTGATGACCACATTGATAAACTACCTGAGTTACCCTTGATGATTGATAAACTACCTGAATTACCCATGATGACCGCATTGATAAACTGCTTGAGTTACCCCTGATGACGACATTGATAAACTACCTGAGTTACCCCTGATGACGAATTGATACACTACCTGAGTTATCCTTGATGACCACATTGATAAACTACCTGAGTTTCTTGATGACCACATTGATAAACTACCTGAGTTTCTTGATGACCACATTGATAAACTACCTGAGTTTCTTGATGACCACATTGATAAACTACCTGAGTTTCTTGATGACCACATTGATAAACTACCTGAGTTTCTTGATGACCACATTGATAAACTACCTGAGTTTCTTGATGACCACATTGATAAACTACCTGAGTTACCCTTGATGATTGATAAACTACCTGAATTACCCATGATGACCGCATTGATAAACTGCATGAGTAACCCATGATGACCGCATTGATAAACTGCATGAGTAACCCCTGATGACGACATTGATAAACTACCTGAGTTACCACTGATGACCGCATTGATAAACTACTTGAGTTCTACCCCTGATGACCGCATTGATAATCTACCTGAGTTACCCCTGATGACGAAATTTATAAACTACCTGAGTTTCTTGATGACCACATTGATAAACTACCTGAGTTACCCTTGATGATTGATAAACCTGAATTACCCATGATGACGACATCACATGAGTTACCGCTGATGACCGCATTGATAAACTACCTTAATTCTACCCCTGATGACCGCATTGATAAACTACATGAGTTCTACCCCTGATGACCGCATTGATAATCTACCTGAGTTACCCCTGATGACGAAATTTATAAACTACCTGAGTTTCTTGATGACCACATTGATAAACTACCTGAGTTTCTTGATGACCACATTGATAAACTACCTGAGTTTCTTGATGACCACATTGATAAACTACCTGAGTTTCTTGATGACCACATTGATAAACTACCTGAGTTACCCTTGATGATTGATAAACTACCTGAATTACCCATGATGACCGCATTGATAAACTGCATGAGTAACCCATGATGACCGCATTGATAAACTGCATGAGTAACCCCTGATGACGACATTGATAAACTACCTGAGTTACCACTGATGACCGCATTGATAAACTACTTGAGTTCTACCCCTGATGACCGCATTGATAATCTACCTGAGTTACCCCTGATGACGAAATTTATAAACTACCTGAGTTTCTTGATGACCACATTGATAAACTACCTGAGTTACCCTTGATGATTGATAAACCTGAATTACCCATGATGACGACATCACATGAGTTACCGCTGATGACCGCATTGATAAACTACCTTAATTCTACCCCTGATGACCGCATTGATAAACTACATGAGTTCTACCCCTAATGACGACATTGATAAACTACGGTACCAGAGTTACCCATGATGACAACATTGATAATTTACCTGAGTTATCGCTCGCTGATGACCGCATCGAAAAACTACCTGAGTTATCCCTGATGACGACGAGTTCTACCCCTGATGACCGCTTTGGCAAACTACCTAAGTTACCCCTGATTACGGCATTGATAAACTACCTGATTTCCTAGATGACCGCATCGATAAACTACCTGAGTAACCCCTGATGATCGCATTAATAAACTACCTGAGTTACTCCTGATGACCGTATTGATAAACTACCTGAGATCTACCCCTGATGACCGAATTGATAAACTATAAGAGTTACCCCTGATGACAACATTAATAAACTACCTGAGCTACCCCTGATGACCGCATTGATAAACTACATGAATTACCTCTGATGACCCTATTGATAAACAACCTGATATCTACCCCTGATGACCGAATTGATAAACTATCTGAGTTCTACCATCGATGATATACTACTTAAAAGTAACCCTGGATGGATGATTGGATGCATTGATTTGATAAACTACTTGAATGAACTGATTAGTCACTGGATTCGACCGAGTCTACCTTTTATTATTTGATTGAATCTTTTCAGGTGAATCAAGGTGCAACCAGCAAGAAAAGAATCCAGACAAATTCAGACAAATATACAGTACCGGTACGTTATGTTGAAACGCATTATATCTGCGTTGCTCATGCTGTGTGCAACCATCCAACTCTCAACACCTTGTACCCTTACAAAGGAATGGAGATCCAAACCCATCTCTGTGATCGCAAAAGAAGTCAAACATATAGTTTATGGCAAAGTAATTACGTTGAGTGATTATAGTGGATACGACACCGTAGAATTCAACATATTCTGCATTCTGAAAGGAGGTCCTTTCATCGATCGCTTGATAAATGTTACTGATAGCGCCACTACATGTAACTACATCTATTTGGAAGTGGATCTGGAGCAGATTCTGTTCCTGAGAGATGCTGATGACGACGGAGCATATTCAACCCACAGTCCCAATGCACAAGCTGGGGCACTTGACCCTACAGAGCAGAACTTTCAAGCCGTCTCAAGGTCCGGAACAGACTTGAATGTGACTGTGTGTAATGATGAGATGGGGCAAGATCTACAGGTGCCTTGTTTTACTTCAGATCTAGATAATGTGGCATGTGGTGCTCCCGGTGGTGCTAGCGTATTAGTGATTAACTTGGGTTGTCTGTTTATGACTTTAGGAGTGTCTGTATACAACAAATATTTGAGTGACTGATGAGAATGGAATATCATAGTACTGAAAACTTTATATATGTCTTAAAGGCATATTATGTGATATTTTCCAAGTAACGCCCTCTATCATTGATTTTTACTATGACAGCAGATTTTCTTGCAGATTTGCATTTTTGATCATAAATCATAAAGATCTTCTAAGTTACAGATCGATACGATTCCTCATTACTTCAAAAAATATCAAATTTTACTCTAAAACCATGATTTTGAGGTTATTAGGAATTGTATCGATCTGTAACTTGGAATATATTATGATTTATGAACAGAAAAGTAAATCTGCAAGAAAATCTGCTTCCAATTTTTTTTCGAGGATTAAGGGCGTCCCCTGGAAAAGATCCCATACCCATATACCTTTAAGGTCACATTTTGACTTTACATGAATTGAAGTAGAGCGTGATGGAACAATCTATTTTATGTCAGTTACACCGGCACTTACAATAATCCAATGAAATGAAATTCAGGTCAGACAGGCCCATAAAATAGGAGGTTTTTGTTGATCGTCGCATAATAGGTTTTTAACAAACTATACCGAGTTACAAAAGATACTTATCAATGGAAACAGGTTTTTCAATTTCAGCATAGTTGAAATAAATGAACCACTGGCAATGGTATTCAAAGCTATAAATAGCAATTCCATTCACCTTTCCGATCCGGTAGAAATAATTCTGTGACATCCTGTATGTAAATTGTAACGAAAGTATCTGGTATTTAAGAATGCTGTCAAAAGATGGACAATTCTTAAAAAAACCTAAACTTTCATTCATGTCATTTCCATTTTTGTATTAGGCCTAGGTATATTTTATTATGTGTGACCAGCAGTGGCGTAGCTAGGATTTTTTAAGGGGGGGGGGGGGGCTAGATTTCTGAAATTTTCGTAAAAAGTTGCCCCAATTTTTTTTGGCAGTCACCAACTTCTGAATTTCACGTAAGTAGGGGGTGGGGGGGGGGGGGGGGGGGGGTGAGGTCCCAACTATTTCGCACGGCCCCAAAAAAATCCGCACAGTAGGCCTACATGTACTTCATGTACAATTTTGCCTTATATTTCCCTATTTGATTTGGGCTGAATATACCAACACATAACAAGTGCCACCGCACATCATCTCGCTCTTTTATCATTTTCCCCCTATTTTGTTTTCTTCCATTTTTTAATTTTTTTAGAGGGGTGGGGGGCGGGGGCACAAATACAAATGGGATTTTTTCCGTCGGGGGGGGGGGGGGGGGCATTTGCCCTCCCTGACACCCCCCCCCCCCCCCCCCCCCCCCCCCCCCCCCGAGCTACGCCACTGGTGACCAGTCACGTCAAAAGGGATTTGTTGTTGGCAAAAAGAGTTTTGAGATAGAGGCAAATATATTTGGTGAAATGTAAAGAAAATATATAATAAGGAAAAATGCTTCTTCAAATCATATACAGGTATTGTGATTACAAAGTCCAATTAATTTTAACATGGTATCATTTCAAAGCTTAAAATATGCTCTTTTAAGTTTTACCAATAGCTCAGATTTGACTCGGCCCTACTAAAATGTCTTTTTTGATGTGACGGGTCACATATTAGGCCTATGCTAGATTTCCCAAAAGGTTTCAAGTACTGACTTGCATTAGATGTGATCAACGGACTGAGTTTTGTTTGATGAATGCATATTTTATGTTTGACAAGATATAGCAATACCTTTAAACTGATGGCCGTGGCTTTGCGATTTCATATGTCACCTAATCCAGTAATAGCTTTTGAAGCCCTTCAAGGCTATGGAACCACTATTCTTCTTAAGATTTGGAAACATATTTGAGAGGAAATTTGACATCAGAAATGGAAATCCCCCACATTTTCTATACTTTTTCATTGCACCCACCCACCCACATGAGTGACCCGCGCACACATGATTCTATCCATCTTATCATCGAGCTGTGCTCCTTTTGGTTTTTCCCCACCTTTGTTTTTCTAATAATTTACTTGATGATGTATTATATATGGTGAAAATAAACTGAAACTGAAACTGAAACTGAAAACAAATACAATCACTGAAATAATGTTTTCCCTTAAAATAATAATGTCTCAACAAGAAATGTTCCGATCACTCTTTTTGGGCTTTGATTTTTTTTCACATCAAGATATTTTGATATCAGAAGAATCCCCATATTTTTCTCATCATGTCTGTAAAATCTTAGGGGCCAGACATGTTCCACTTAAAAATGATAGGCTAAAATGTGATGAATTACTGCCAAAGGTAGTTAACCACCCGAAAGTTTGTGTACTACTCAATGAGAATATTTATTGTGACCTTGGGCTTCTAAAATAAGAATCATTGGAGTTATGCAACTCAAAATTTGGAATACGACAATTATAAGGATGACCTTTCATGTAAAATAGAAATCATCAAGTTGAAAAAATCGGGCCAGCAATCAGACCATCTCACCACAAAACGTAACGAACTGGTTATAAAACCGAGAATACTAAAAAGCCAACACATTAACTCAATGGGTTCCCAGTGTTTTCCCTCAATTTGTAGCATACAACAATTCTAACTTACTGAACTGTGCATAGGCATGATAGGCGTGCACAGGATTTTTTTACCCGAGCTTTTAAACTAAAAAGGTCATGGAAAACTTCCCTGAAGCCATCTTGTTCTGCTTGAATATAGAAACATTGATACTTATCAAAAATGTGCATTTTTAATGCTTAAAAGGTACAAGTATTTAACGTACCCCACATAATAATTGGTGTTGTTCGAGACCCATCATAATGTTGAAACCTGCTGAAATTCAGTTTTTAAACTAAAATGGTCATGGAAAACTTTCCTGAAGCCATCTTGTTCAGCTTGAATAATGAAAAAAAATACGCGCAAAGCTAATAAGATAAGAAGCATGATCATCATTCAGTTTAGCATGACTTCATTATTTGGGTAAGCGCGCTTTTTGAATCCAGTATTATCCACACGTTTGTTACACTTTTTAAATAACTTGAACGCACTGTAGCATGGGATGGCTACCGACATACAGAACGTGATAGATTTCTAAATGAATATACAGGGTGTCTCAAAAAACACCGTGCACGTGTTTACCCAGCTTATTGACCGTGAACCTCTAGAATTTGGTGTAACAATTGTATACATATTGATAGCCATAACGGTTAGCTTTCATATTCCGTTTTTTTCATCTGATTTGGTTTTGTCAATCTTGAGATATGACCAATTAACTAAAGCTAGCTAAAGTCGACGTTGTGCCACTTTTTGCAATGAATAAAAAGGGTTACTCCGGAGAGGGGGTTGTTACCACCGGGGTTACCACCCTCTAAGAAAATCCAATCCGAAATGCAGAGCATGCTTATTTGGGTACCATGTTATAGCTAGAGGTGCCCTCTATCCATACATACTAAAACAAGTACAAACATCTCACGCATGACGTCACAATGACGTCACCAACATGGCCGACCTCAAAATCCCACCGTATTCGCTGGACATATCATAGAAATAGTCGCCAAAAACGTTCTAAGTATTTGAATTTCACCTGGTTTTTTGCTTATAAGTGATGGAAATGGTGTTTCTAACATAGGCCCATGCTAAAATATTTCGGGAACATACAATAAATAATATTTTTCAAAATGGTGATTTAAAAAAATGTGTAAGGTGGCAACCATCCCCCTACCATCGGACTTTGACGGCTTACCCTACCCCCGGGTAAGGTGGCAGCCTCAATTTGTTTTCGTCAGAATGAGCGCAGGGAATATAAAAGCGATCACCTGTAGACGCCCTAGGTCACTGTTTTTTGCGTTCTAGCGCAATCGGCGATCACCCTCCCTGAGGACAAGGGTTTTAATGCTTATCTTAAGCATTCTTTCCGTAAAAGTGGCACAACTTCGATTTTAGGTAGCTTTAGTTAATTGATCATATCTCAGGATTGACAAAACCGAATTAGATGAAATAAACGGCATATGAAAGCTAACCGTTATGGCTATCGATATGTATACAATTGTTACACCAAATTCTAGAAGTTCATGGTCAATAAGTTGGGTAAACACGTGCACGGTTTTTTTTTTATAGACACCCTGTACAATTATATCGCTTTAGTTTTGGCATTTCAGAAGAGATATGACAATTAAAACCTATTGGGTACATTCTTGGGCACATAGACAATGTATTATGATAACAAAGTCCATGGTAATGTGTTTGTATTTAGCATGAATTGAGAAACAAATGTTATACTTTAATTCATAAACAAGTTCTTCAACACATCACTTTTTATAGTTTAATGAATCTAAATACAAACTATGACATTTTTGCTATCACAATATATTGTTTATGTTCAAGAATGTACCCAATAGGTTTTAATTGGCATATCTCTTCTGAAATGCCATAATTTTAGCGATATTTCAGAAATAAATCAAGGTATATGAGTCGGTCACCATCCCATACTAAGGTGCGTTCAGGAAATTAAGAAAAGTGTAATACGTGTGGATATCGCTGGATTAAAAATAGCGCGCTACAAATCAAAGGATGAGTTCGTGATACAGATTAAACTGAATGATGATATCGATGGGCCATCAAATGACAACGTCGCATCGGACCATGGATCGCTGCACATGGCAGGTATCAATGGGCGCTTCTTATATCTTTAGGTACATTAGTCTCAGCTTGAAACTGTGAATGATATCCCCCTCCGCCCTCTTGGACCCGGGGGGGGGGGGGGGGGGGGGGGGGGTGGGGTGCGGATGGGAATTCTGAAAACAAGGGCTTACCGAACTGAACGGGCATCAAAACAGAGGCTTACGGAACTGAACGGGCGCCGAAATTGGGGTCATAGAGAACAGAATTCTTATACAAAATTATGTCTTATAAGGCCTCGCCAACTTGATCTTTAGTTTCCCGTAACATTTTTTTTTTCAAAACAGGGGAGGCAACTATTTCATTATTCATTATTCATTATTTTTACGACTTTCATTATTATACAAAATGTGGATGTCAGACGTATTGTTATACACCGCGCTGCACACCATCATAGAATGAAATGGGTCAATTTACATATATATATGTAAGTTACAGAAAGGCTATTCTGGTCAAAATTAATAATTAATTAACATTTCACAATTTCATCACACAAAATGCATGAATTTTGACGTTTTCATTGCAAAACCGGTATTTTCCCCCAAAATTTCAATAATGAATTCAAACGCGGGCATGAAAATGAAGCGCGGGTGGGTTACGGGAAACTGAATTTAGGCCAAAGTTGAGGCTACATAACTCAAATTCATAACATTTTCACACATTTTATGATATTTGGTTGAATTTGGGGTCTAAGGGAACTGCCAATGGACGAAAAGGGGGTCTTACGGAGCGACCGAAAAGCCGCGTGAAAAGTGGGTCTTGGCAGCCGCACATATACCCGTATGGCCAATATACGTGAGTACCCCCATTGGGTTTTGGACACGCCCACGCCACGCCACGAAATATTGACATAATACGAATAATTTTTATATCATACATAAATTATTTATCATCAGACTTTTTATCATAACTTCACCAAACACCGTCACTCGGCCTGTAAAGGGTCACAGACTGGCATTAATGTCAATACATAAATATTATCTGCATGATAAGTCACAAACTGAACTTTACGCAACTCTTTGTTTTATTCAACTGCATGCTTGAAGAGTACAATATGTAGACTACACCCGGAGACTACTAGTCTACTCGTATGCCTTGTATAATTTCACTGTCACACAATCGAACAACACCCCCTGATACTTCCCATCCGAGAACCGACCAAATACAAGTCTACTCGTATGCCTTGTATAATTTCACTGTCACACAATCGAACAACACCCCCTGATACTTCCCATCCGAGAACCGACCAAATACAAGTCTACTCGTATGCCTTGTATAATTTCACTGTCACACAATCGAACAACACCCCCTGATACTTCCCATCCGAGAACCGACCAAATACATCTACTCGTATGCCTTGTATAATTTCACTGTCACACAATCGAACAACACCCCCTGATACTTCCCATCCGAGAACCGACCAAATACAAGTCTACTCGTATGCCTTGTATAATTTCACTGTCACACAATCGAACAACACCCCCTGATACTTCCCATCCGAGAACCGACCAAATACAAGTCTACTCGTATGCCTTGTATAATTTCACTGTCACACAATCGAACAACACCCCCTGATACTTCCCATCCGAGAACCGACCAAATACAAGGTCTACTGGCATTGGATTTACAAAAGAACTGTGCTTTAAGCACACTAGGGATTACTAGGGACGATGCTTTTTATGCGTCACGATAGTATCACACCCCTTCATAACGCGCTAATATTGAATTTGCTGTTTGTACATCTAGAAACGCGTGAAGGTGGTATTTCTGTGACTGTGTAAGAGTTTCTATAGTTATCGTAAACAATTATCAAATTATTTGTCTCTGTTTGGACGTAAAAAGGTTTTTTATTACACGATATTGAAAGATAGGAAATAGCATGGAAATAGTCACATATGCGGAAATGTAGCTATATCTCCGACGAAGATATTTTGGGCGAGGACCAATGTCAAAGATAACCCCCTAAAGTGTGATTTTAGACCGAAACGGCGGCTATACAGTGCCAGAAAATCGACATTTTGAATTTATCAAAGTGAACAAGATTCTTCTCTCTGCGAAGACGGTATATAAATATTCATATAATTCGTATTTATCGTGTCTGCCATTGGTCAATTTTGAACCCCACGCGAACAAATTGCTCATTACATATGCGTCCAATTTTTGGACTAGCACTAGTGTAAAGGTATACGGAGGTCAGCAAGGTCAATCCAATGCAAGTAGACCTTTTTTTCCGGGGGTGAGATCAGAGGATGGGGAGCAGGGAGCAGTCCATGGGGAGTGAGCCCTCTATCGGTACAAGGAAAAAGGTATACTAAAGCGGACTAGGAGACTACATGTTCATGTACATCTACATACACAACCGATAAACCTTTTACACACACAATCCGGGCACACAACACATAGTCAGAGGAGCGCGGACTATACATGTACCACATATAGTCAGAGGAGCGCGGACTATACATGTACCTATTGTTTAAATTGGGAATCAGACAGGAGGCAGTAAGTAAAGTGCTATTTTATCTCTGTTTGTATTCTGACATCAGAACTAATACTATTATTACACGTACCGTAGGGCCTACACGTGCTGCCAGTGGCGTAGGTAGGATTTTCATATTGGAGGGGTGATCGGAATAATGAAAATCAAGAATGTACCGACTACAACTACTGCGCGAGTAGCGCCGGAAAATTTGCGATTTTACACTAAAGGCATATTATGTGATCTTTTCCAGAGAGCGCCCTCTATTCATTATTTTTTTTAGAAAGTAGATTTTCTTGCAGATTTACATTTCTGATCATAAATCATACATACATTCCAAGTTACAGAGCGATACGATTCCTAATTACCTCAAAATCATGGTTTTAGAGTGAATTTAGAGTGAAAATAATAAACTGTCGGATTATCCGACAGTTTATTTTCACTCTAAAATCATGATTTTGAAATAATTAAGAATCGTATCTCCCTGTAACTTGGAATGTATGTACGATTTATGATCAGAAATGTAAATCTGCAAGAAAATCTTCTTTCAATTTTTTTTTCGATGTTGAGGGCGTTCCCTGGAAAGATCACATAATATACCTTTAATTCAGTTACCCCTGATGACGACTGATAAACTACCTGGGTTTCCCTGATGACCGCATTGATAAACTACCTGAGTTACCGCTGATGACCGCATTGATAAACTACCTGTGTTCTACCCCTGATGACCGCATTGATAAACTACCTGAGTTACCCCTGATGACGACATTGATAAACTACCCGAGTTACCGCTGATGACCGCATTGATAAACTACCTGTGTTCTACCCCTGATGACCGCATTGATAAACTACCTGAGTTACCCCTGATGACGACATTGATAAACTACCTGAGTTACCACTGATGACCGCATTGATAAACTACCTGTGTTCTACCCCTGAAGACCGCATTGATTGATAAACTACCTGAGTTCTAACCCTGGTGACGACATTGATAAACGACCTGAGTTTACCCCTGATGACCGCATTTATTATCTTCATGAGCTCTACCCTGATGACGACATTGATAAACTACCTAAATTCTACCCCTAATGACCGCATTGATAAACTACATGAGTTACCCCTGATGACCGCATTGATAAACTACCTGAGTTCTACCCCTGATGACGACATTGATAAACTACCTGAGTTACCGCTGATGACCGCATTGATAAACTACCTGTGTTCTACCCCTGATGACGACATTGATAAACTACGTGAGTTCTACCCCTGATGACCGCATTGATAAACTACATGAGTTACCCCTGATGACGACATTGATACATTACCAAAGTTACCGCTGATGACCGCATTGATAAACTACCTGAGTTATACCCCTGATGACGACATTAATAAACTACCTGAGTTCTACCCCTGATGACCGCATTGATAAATTACCTGAGTTACCCCTAATGACGACATTGATAAACTTCGCTAGATGAGTTACCACTGATGAATACATTATAAATTACCTGAGTTACTGCCGATAACCGCATTGATGAACTACCTGATTAACCCCTGATGACCGCATTGATAAACTACATGAGTTACCCCTGATGACGACATTGATAAATTACCTGATTAACCCCTGATGACCGCATTGATAAACAACATGAGTTACCCCTGATGACGACATTGATAAATTACCTGAGTTACCGCTGATGACCGCATTGATAAACTACCTGAGTTACCCCTGATAACTGCATTGATAAACTACCTGAGTTACCCCTGATGACGACATTGATAAACTACCTGAGTTACCCTTGATGACCGCATTGATAAACTACCTGAGTTACCCCTGATGACGACATTAATAAACTACCTGAGTTACCCCTGATGACGACATTGATAAACTACCTGAGTTCTACCCCTAATGACCGCATTGATAAACTATATGAGTTACCCCTGATGACGACATTGATACATTACCTAAGTTACCGCTGATGACCGCATTGATAAACTACCTGAGTTTTACCCCTGATGACGACATTAATAAACTACCTGAGTTCTACCCCTGATGACCGCATTGATAAATTACCCGAGTTACCTCTAATGACGACATTGATAAACTTCGCTATATGAGTTACCCCTGATGAAGACATTTATAAATTACCTGAGTTTCTGCCGATAACCGCATTGATGAACTTCCTGATTAACCCCTGATGACCGCATTGATAAACTACATGAGTTACCCCTGATGACGACATTGATAAATTACCTGAGTTACCGCTGATGACGACATTGATAAATTACCTGAGTTACCCCTGATGACGACATTGATAAATTACCTGAGTTACCCCTGATGAACGCATTGATAAACTATATGAGTTACCCCTGATGACGACATTGATACATTACCTAAGTTACCGCTGATGACCGCATTGATAAACTACCTGAGTTCTACCCCTGATGACGACATTGATAAATTACCTGAGTTACCGCTGATGACGACATTGATAAATTACCTGAGTTACCCCTGATGACGACATTGATGAACTTCCTGATTAACCCCTGATGACCGCATTGATAAACTACATGAGTTACCCCTGATGACGACATTGATAAATTACCTGAGTTGCCCCTGATGACGACATTGATAAATTACCTGAGTTACCCCTCATGACGACATTGATAAATTACCTGAGTTACCCCTGATGACGACATTGATAAATTACCTGAGTTACCCCTGATGACGACATTGATAAACTACCTGAGTTACCCCTGATGACGACATTGATAAACTACCTGAATTACCACTGATGACCGCATTGATAAATTACCTGAGTTACCCCTGATGACGACATTGATAAACTACCTGAGTTACCCCTGATGACGACATTGATAAACTACCTGAATTACCACTGATGACCGCATTGATAAATTACCTGAGTTACCCCTGATGACGACATTGATAAATTACCTGAGTTACCCCTGATGACGACATTGATAAATTACCTGAGTTACCCCTGATGACGACATTGATAAATTACCTGAGTTATACCCCTGATGACGACATTAATAAACTACCTGAATTACCACTGACGACCGCATTGATAAATTACCTGAGTTACCCCTGATGACCGCATTGATAAATTACCTGAGTTACCCCTGATGACGACATTGATAAATTACCTGAGTTACCCCTGATGACGACATTGATAAATTACCTGAGTTACCCCTGATGACGACATTGATAAACTACCTGAGTTACCCCTGATGACGACATTGATAAACTACCTGAATTACCACTGATGACCGCATTGATAAATTACCTGAGTTACCCCTGATGACGACATTGATAAATTACCTGAGTTACCCTTGATAATGACATTGATAAACAATCCGAGTTACCCTTGATGACCGCATTGATAAATTACCTGAGTTACCCCTGATGACGACATTGATAAATTACCTGAGTTACCCCTGATGACGACATTGATAAACTACCTGAGTTACCCCTGATGACGACATTGATAAACTACCTGAATTACCACTGATGACCGCATTGATAAATTACCCCTGATGACCGCATTGATAAATTACCTGAGTTACCCCTGATGACGACATTGATAAATTACCTGAGTTACCCCTGATGACGACATTGATAAACTACCTGAGTTACCCCTGATGACGACATTGATAAACTACCTGAATTACCACTGATGACCGCATTGATAAATTACCTGAGTTACCCCTAATGACGACATTGATAAATTACCTGAGTTACCCCTGATGACGACATTGATAAATTACCTGAGTTATACCCCTGATGACGACATTAATAAACTACCTGAGTTCTACCCCTGATGACCGCATTGATAAATTACCTGAGTTACCCCTAATGACGACATTGATAAACTTCGCTAGATGAGTTACCACTGATGAATACATTATAAATTACCTGAGTTACTGCCGATAACCGCATTGATGAACTACCTGATTAACCCCTGATGACCGCATTGATAAACTACATGAGTTCTACCCCTGATGACCGCATTGATAAATTACCCGAGTTACCCCTGATGACGACATTGATAAACTACCTGAGTTACCACTGATGACCGCATTGATAAACTGCCTGAATTACCCCTGATGACGACATTGATAAACTACCTGAGTTACCCCTGATGACGACATTGATAAACTACCTGAGTAACCCCTGATGCCGACATTGATAAACTACCTGAGTTACCCCTGATGACCGCATTGATAAATTACCTGAGTTACCCCTGATGACGACATTGATAAACTACCTGAGTTAGCCCTGATGATGACATTGATAAACTACATGAGTTACCCCTGATGACGACATTGATAAACTACCTGAGTTACCCCTGATGACCGCATTGATAAACTACTTGATTTACCCCTGATGACGACATTGATAAACTACGGCACCTGAGTTACCCCTGATGAAGACATTGATAAATTACTAGAGTAACCGCTGATTTCCGCATTGATGAACTACCCGATTTACCCTGGTGACCGCATTGATAAACTACCTGAGCTCTACCCCTGATGACCACATTGATAAACTACATGAGTTACCCCTGATGACGGCATTGATAAACTACCTGAGATACCCCCTGATGATCGCATTGATAAACTACATGAGTTAACTGCATGAATCTACGTTAGTTTTCCTGATATCTATTGATAAACCCCTTATGGCAGCATTGATACTACTTCAAAGTAACCCCGGATGGATGATTGGATGCATTTTTTTTGTTTTTTTTGTTCAGCGCACTGGGGTCTTGCGACGGAGTGCGCTTAATAAGCATGGTTTATTATTATTATTATTGATTTGATAAACTACTTGAATGAATTGATAAGTCACTGGATTCCACCGAGTCTACCTTTTATTTAGAGAATAAAGGTATTGTTTTTAGACCGTACCCGTGTTATATTTAGAGAATAAAGGTATTGTTTTTAGACCGTACCCGTGTTATATTGTCTGACATAAATGCGGACGATAGTATTATTTTAAGTAGAACAACGACGCCGCAGGCGGAGTTACTTTAGACATTTATCAAAGAAATAAGTACATTTTATTGTCCAGATTTGACAACTTTTACCCCTGCTAGGATCGAATAACCCACAAACATTCCATCCAATCACATGCGATGAGTAAACCATGCGTAAGCGTCATGGCGCCGGCATAAACGCAGGAAAAGCGCTAGAGACGCACTGCAGAAGTGCGCGTTATGGAACAAACCACGCATTGTGAAGGTCGGGCGCACAGTTAAAACGTAAGCCCCACCTCCCCGTGTTAAGTTGTCTCATCTAGATGTCGCCGATTTCTCTGAGAACCAATGAGATTGCTTAAACTTTCTTAGCTGTTTAAGAATATTTGATTGAATCTTTTCAGGTGAATCAAGGTGCAACCAGCAAGAAAAGAATCCACCATTGAATTCAGACAAATATACAGTACCGGTACGCTATGCTGAAACGCATTTTATCTGCGTTGCTCATGCTTTGTGCAACCATCCAACTCTCAACACCTTGTAGCCTTACGAAGGAATGGAGATCCAAACCCATCTCTGTGATCGCAAAAGAAGTCAAACATATAGTTTATGGCAAAGTAATAAGACAATATGTTAGTGATGAGGTGGAATCCTACACAGTAGAATTCAACATATTCTGCGTTCTGAAAGGAGGCCCTTTCATCGATCGCTTGATAAATGTTACTGATAGCACCAATACATGTACCTACAACAACTTGGAAGTGGATCTGGAGTATATTCTGTTCCTGAGAGATGCTGATGACAACGGAGCGTATTTAACCCACAATCCCAATGTACAAGGTGGGGCACTTGACCCAACAGAAGAGAACTTTCAATCCGTCTCAAGGTCCGGAACAGACTTGAATGTGACGATGTGTAATGATGAGATGGGGCAAGATCTACAGGTGCCTTGTTTTACTACCGATCAAGATAATGTGGCATGTGGTGCTAGCGTATTAGTGATTAACTTGGGTTGTCTGTTTATGACTTTAGGAGTGTTTATATACAACAAATATTTGAGTGCCTGATGAGTGGATATTATAGTAAAAAACTTTATCCATGTCATAAGGTCACATTATGTGATCTTTTCCAAGTAGCGCCCTCTATCATTGATTTTTACTATGACAGCAGATTTTCTTCCAGATTTGCATTTTTGATCATAAATCATAAAGATCTTCTAAGTTACAGATCGATACGATTCCTAATTACTTCAAAACCATGATTTTGAGGTTATTAGGAATTGTATCGATCTGTAACTTGGAATATGATTTATGAACAGAAAAGTAAATCTGCAAGAAAATCTGCTTCCAATATTTTTTTTTGAGGATTGAGGGCGTCCCCGGGAAAAGATCCCATACCCATAATCTGAGACTAGTCCTCAGATTATGGGTTACCTTTAAGGTCACATTTTGACTTTACATGAATTGAAGTGAAGAGTAATGGAACAATCTATTTTATGTCAGTTACACCGGGCACTTATAATAATCCAATGAAATGAAAGTCAGGTCAGGCAGGCCCATAAAATAGGAGGTTTTTCTTAGATTTAAACTATTAGTACAATTGTACTCATTTTATGTAAATATTATATATTATTGATGTTGTTTTGTTATATGATATTTTATAATTTTGTAATAAATACTACTGGTACAGATTGATTCTATTGCTATTTGTTGTTATGCGTTTTTTGTATTGACCAAAACATGCTAAAAATAGGACATGTTTTTGTATCGATTCATTAAGAGAATTGCTTTATAAAATGTCTGATTTTAATTTTAAATCCTGATTTCGAAACAACCTAAAACTGATACTTGTGCTAATTCGAGTTCACTAATTTTCCAATGCTTGAATAGTGTTAAGGTCCTTCTGTATTCATTTGCTGCTGTAAGGCTATATTAAACAAATCTTTTGTCTCAAAGCTCTTCAAAACCTAATGCGGAATGCGGTTTTTGTTGTTTTTTGTTTTGTTTTTTTAAATATAAAATATTGAAATTCTTGTCAAAGTGAACTTTTGTATTTAAAATGATGTGATCAATGAAAATCTGAAAAATCAGTGAAATTTTGGAATTTTTTTAAAGTCTTTTTTGAAGAAAAAAAAAAAAAAAAAAATTCTTCTTTTTCTAACGCCCATCAATTAACTAACGTGCGCAGAGCTTTGAGACAGATAATTTTTTTAACTATAGCCTAAGGTGGCTTCACCAATTTGCAACTGATCAAACTCTAGTACAACCGCGATACTGACACAAAGCTGAAAAACACACAGCAGAGGCATTTGATATATTTCATGTATATATTCATAATTCCATAATTAAGTCTTCCATGTTTATTACAAGTATTAAATGTACTACATAAGCCTTGTAATAACAAGCCTACTACTTCTATCTAATTGCTAATTGCTATTTCTGTCCTATATTGAATCATACACAACATAATATTCAAATATAGTCCAATATAAATATAGATAATATGTGTGGTGGTATGGGAAAACCCGTCGGAAGTCGCTAATGTTAATATTGAGATATCTGGATCATACCAAAATATTCCTAACAAATGAGTTCCAAGTCAATTTTCCAACTTTGGTCCCAAGATAGAGAATATACCTTGAACTTTAGTTTTCAGGAGTTTTTTATGTAAAATTCCAGATGTTAAGTTTATTTTAGTACTTTTCTGAACCTTGTTTATCAAATTGTATGTGTAAAATGCTATGTTTACCTAAAATGACATTGTTACCATGGTAATTACCACTTGTGAATTCCGAAAATTCATTGTAAAGATTTTGAAAGTGAAGAACTTTCAATTGTTAATAATATCGCAAAAAACTAGGTTCATATCAATAGTCCTTTTCATATGACAAGCTATTCTGTGTGATATAACAATGTAGTTTTATTATTATTAGAGCATTTAAAAGATTTTGTGTACACCTTTGAATTGTCAGTTTCTATTCTTAGTGTTGCGTTTAAACTTGCCGACTTTAAAATACTATAACTGTAGTTCTAGATGGAATTTCTGAAAAATGTAAACAGTCCTATACTCAGTAGAGTATGAAGCTCTCTGCCATAGAAAAAAACAAAGTTGGTAGAAAATGACCATGTGAAGGGTTTTCCCATGCCACCACACATATTTCCATTGATGTCAAATTCATTCAGACGGGTACATCAGAAATCATTTTACAATTTAATAGTTTACATATTTTCAAATAATGAAGGTGTTTCTATATTATTGTCTATGGATACGGAGAACATAACACTACAGGTGTTTATTGTTACTTGACAACTGCTTCTTACTTATTAATAAATAGGACATTAATAAAGAGGACATTATTTTCAGTTTCTAAAATCCATATTATGATTTGATGATTAAAACAAAATGCCCATAATGCCCTCTGTGTATTTTGAACACAATGTAACATTCTAAGAGATGTAGGTGTTACGGTACCTATGAGTAAGCTATCACAAATGAGACTAGTCGTAAGTATTCCCAATTAGAAACTTTGTCCCCATTTTGAGACAAATCAATTGAAAGCAAAGGATTCATACATAAAATCTGATAATACTGGGATTCGAACCCAGGATCTTTCGTTCCCAAAGCGAAAGTCTACATGTAGTTTGGAATAAATCTGTATAACTCATACAATAGAAGTCTTTGCACTTGACTCATTTGTGATAGCTTACTAATAGGTAGAACCTATAATCTGTATAACTCATACAATAGAAGTCTTTGCACTAGACTAATTTGTAATAGTTTACTCATAGGTAGAACCTATAATCTGTATAACTCATTCAATAGAAGTCTTTGCACTAGACTCATTTGTGATAGCTTACTCATAGGTAGAACCTATAATCTGTATAACTCATACAATAGAAGTCTTTGCACTAGACTCATTTGTGATAGCTTACTCATAGGTAGAACCTATAATCTGTATAACTCATACAATAGAAGTCTTTGCACTAGACTCATTTGTGATAGCTTACTCATAGGTAGAACCTATAATCTGTATAACTCATACAATAGAAGTCTTTGCACTAGACTCATTTGTGATAGCTTACTCATAGGTAGAACCTATAATCTGTATGACTCATTCAATAGAAGTCTTTGCACTAGACTCATTTGTGATAGCTTACTCATAGGTAGAACCTATAATCTGTATAACTCATACAATAGAAGTCTTTGCACTAGACTCATTTGTGATAGCTTACTCATAGGTAGAACCTATAATCTGTATAACTCATACAATAGAAGTCTTTGCACTAGACTCATTTGTGATAGCTTACTCATAGGTAGAACCTATAATCTGTATAACTCATTCAATAGAAGTCTTTGCACTAGACTCATTTGTGATAGCTTACTCATAGGTAGAACCTATAATCTGTATAACTCATACAATAGAAGTCTTTGCACTAGACTCATTTGTGATAGCTTACTCATAGGTAGAACCTATAATCTGTATAACTCATACAATAGAAGTCTTTGCACTAGACTCATTTGTGATAGCTTACTCATAGGTAGAACCTATAATCTGTATAACTCATACAATAGAAGTCTTTGCACTAGACTCATTTGTGATAGCTTACTCATAGGTAGAACCTATAATCTGTATAACTCATACAATAGAAGTCTTTGCACTAGACTCATTTGTGATAGCTTACTCATAGGTAGAACCTATAATCTGTATAACTCATACAATAGAAGTCTTTGCACTAGACTCATTTGTGATAGCTTACTCATAGGTAGAACCTATAATCTGTATAACTCATACAATAGAAGTCTTTGCACTAGACTCATTTGTGATAGCTTACTCATAGGTAGAACCTATAATCTGTATAACTCATACAATAGAAGTCTTTGCACTAGACTCATTTGTGATAGCTTACTCATAGGTAGAACCTATAATCTGTATAACTCATACAATAGAAGTCTTTGCACTAGACTAATTTGTGATAGCTTATTCATAGGTAGAACCAAAGTTGTTGATCAGGAAAGAGGACCTATTGCATAAAAGACTGTATGCTGGTTCCCTGCATCAATGGGCTCCACACAACTTATCCATAGATGCAGGTACGTGCCGATTTCCACTCAAAGCTGATTTGCTGACATAAAAGTCATGATTGACAAAAAATGGATCCACAAATAAATTCGATCAAGCCAGCGTCACGCTTAGAATGATAACAAATTTGCTGATTGGCACAAACTACACGTGTATCTGCGTTAACCACAGCGCTGGACTTCACACGCACATGCACACGCATGTCATAGCGCGTTCCCCATCGCGCCGTAGCTATGGCAGCGCGACAATGCATTCAGCGTTCGATGGGATGTCTCAGCTACAGTGCGTTGATCGTTATTTACCTTATGCCATAACAGAGCGACAATGCACTGTGTTGAGCTTACGGGTTACGGACGGCAATTGATTTGCCCGTACCTGCACCTATGGATAAGTTGTGCCGGGGATCCAGGGTGCAGGGAACCAGCATAAAAAGACTGTCACACGGCATCTGTGTGGCATGTTTTTAAGAGGGAATGGACCTCATTTATAATTGACACATTCCTGCTGCCATTGTTAACACTTTCCACGCGGCTATTGGTTTTACCATACCAAACAGATTTTCAACAACCCTTCCCAAAAATCTCAAGGATTACTGAACCAATGCTAGGCATGTTTGTACTCATTTCAATGCATTTCACATGGTGATTCCCAATATGGTTATGAAATTTAACAATTTTGACATTTTTCAATCATTTTGTGAAATTTTGGAATGTCGTCTGCAGCTGCCTGCCGCGTGGAAATGGTTAACAAAAGCAAGGCAAACAATGTACTGTTTACATTCTTCGCCTCTATCGCTTTCATAACGCTATATCAATCATTATATCAATGTTTAACCCTTCAACAACAGGAATGTGGAAATTATCAATATGATCTATACGAGCATGCATTCTAATCAAATTATCATGATACAGAATATTATAGGACTATTTCAAGTTTGATAGTTGACATCTTTTCAATTCAAGAGGCTAAATATTTAACTCTATTTTTGTTAATGATCAATCAGTGATTAAAAATATGGACACATTATATATTTAAATGTTTGGCCAAAAGTTACACAAAGAGGACAGAAAGATTTATGATCTATACAGGGGCGGGGAAATACAAAAAGATATATTAGTAGTTCAAATAGATTGATGACGTTTCATATCAGGATTGTTTGCAGGAATTGTTAAAGATATCTTGAGTTAATATTGGTGCCAGTTCGTATTCTGACCTCTATGCTTGAGTGAATCAAGGATGTTTTGGGATATTTCAGTAAATTCAAAGTGTTCAACCAAGCTCTGTCCAAGTGTAAAGTACAGACCATGTATACATCGAGGGTTGAGCGCCAGAAGGCTGTAACTCAAGAAATGCTATTTTGAGATCACCTACTTTCAAATATTTGGGACTCATTACAATACACAGTAGCACCCAACTTATAACTCTAATTTTAGTCAAATTCAGAGTGTTTATAAGTAATCTCTTTTTATGTAACAAAATATCAATTTGCCCAAAAGTTGAGTTACAGTCTTCTGGCGCTCAACCCTTGACATGATGTCACAGAAAGGCAAAAAAGCAGTCTGCCTGCCAGTTTTAAACTTACTGCCAAACCCAACCAGCCCACTGTGTAATAGAGCGCCAGTATTGCACAAGACCAGCGGCACAAATCATTGTTGTTCAACTCTTTACACATGTTCAAGAAATCTGTCAAAACATATTTGTATCCAAATGTTGTGTAACTTGTATCATATTGTACTTTATATGATGTTTGTTTGTTCATTATCCTTTTGTTCCATTGGGTTTGCTTTTCTCACACGCTTTGATCTTGATGAAAAGGCGCTTTATAAATGCTCATTTGTATTGTATTGTATTGCATAACTTAGATGACATGGTTAAAGTAGATTTATCAAGATATTTTGTGTATTTCAGGACATTTTAATGACACCAAATAACTTATCTGATTATAACAGAGGGCAGCATTTATATGAACCATTAGCTACACATTGTCTTTGTTGTAATAATAATGACTTGCACAGTTGTGCACCACAATGTGACATGCGCAGGAGAATACCTAAAACATGGTCAATTTGGTAGAGTATTAATGCAGCTTTTACTACTCTTCACCTTGGCTAAGTTTGAAAAATATTACACTACTGTAAAACAGTTTAATTTCACGGCCAAATTAATTTAACGAATTAGCATTTAGTCGACTTTTTGCATCAATTTAATTTCACTAATTGGTATCATCTTCCTATATATAACCATTATAAATAACATAATTGGTAGCAATTTAATTTGGCAAATTGGATCTCCCAGCGAAATTAAGCTGTTTTACAGTATGTCAACATTCAATTGTTCACACAATATACAGTATAAAATACAAATTGTTCCCCACTTGTACTGAGTGAATATCAAATCATTGTATGTAAAGCATGACATTTTCACACAAATTAACAATTTGAATGTTACATAATTCACATTGGCACAATGTCCCAAAATTGTCGTGGCACAAAAAGTCAAGCTTTATAGTTTTCCATTATTTACAGTAAATATTGAATGTATTGCTTTGTCATTTTGTAAATTCTCTTTTTATCACTTAAAAAGATCCAGTTTTCTATACATTATTCTGCACTAAATCTAAGGCAAAATGGTTGGCTATGTTTCGGAGACGTTTGGTTAAAAAGCTTACAACTAGGGTACTTGTTATTTTGAAGCAACACATTAACCCCCTGGGGTCTATCGGCCGATTTGGCTTCAAAGCAGTATTTTGATTGGTTACTCATAACATTATATCATCTAATGAGCCAATCTGGGATGCTGTAAGAAAGGTACTAGTGCTACAGCGAGTCAACATACAGAGAAATAGACGCACTATTTTGATTGGTTACTCAGAGGGTTATATTATGCAATGAACCAATCAGAGAGACTGTAAGAGTAGTCCCCAGGGGGTTAAAGAACTAAGCCACATAAACAATATTTT